>BLBF01000006.1:6610236-6622074 GCA_015471245.1 Laticauda colubrina | reverse complement strand
GAAGGAAGGAAGGAAGGAAGGAAGGAAGGAAGGAAGGAAGGAAGGAATAGAGCAATAGCACTTAGACTTATATACTGCTTCATAGTATTTTACAGCCCTCTCTGAGCAGTTTACAGAGTCAGTTGCCTTTTTGGATGAGAAGTGAAATGTCATCAAAGAAAAACCAGAAAGTCCAGTTGCCTCTTGAAAAAAGCCCTTTTGGGACAACCATGACCTGGATGATGGAGAACCTCAATAGACAAAAGGATCAAAACACTTCTTTGCAAGCAGTCAACACCCAGGTAAGCAGAGATTAATGCCAAGATTAATACTAAACTGACAATCGAAAGATAAACAATATGCCAATCAAGGAACTACAATTTCAGACAAAAAATCATTAGCCTAATCAAGGAGCCACCAAGAACATTCCCACCAACACTGACAGGGCTAGCCACTTGTATATAAATAACAAGAAAGCACCACTTCCTTCTAGCACTGATAATGTTACCTAGTTGGGTGATAAAATGTCTGCAAGAAACCAAGGCTCAGAGAGCACCAACGATCCCACAGTTCAGCCCTGAGCTACAGTAAATGCCTTTTTTCCCTTGTAAGTAATAGGCTGTATGTTCCATTTGGTCTGTATGTGGCCTCCTCCAAATTTGGATGGGTTTAACTTGTATTTGCCAAGCCAACAATTTCTGACTCTCCATGCAAATCTCTAAAAACAATTTGACCATGCTCTATTGTACCTTCAGGGGAAATATGGAGGATGAAGCCTTCTGTTTAAAACTCACTGATGGGAAGAGTTTCTAAGTCTCCCTAATGGCTTTTTAATTTTGATCCAAATTGGTCTGTAATAAAAATGGTTGAGGTTTATTGGGGATAAGCCTTGCAAAATTTCTCATTCAAAGGCTTCCTCTGTTTATTTTCATGGGAACAGCTTTAGAGATTGGAAAAAAAAAACAATGAGTCCATTTGGATGACAAGTAATCTTTGACTTACAATTGCCTGTTTAGTGACCATTTGAAGTTACAATGAATTGAATAGAATTGTAGAATAACAGAAGGGACCTTGGAGGTCATCTAGTTCAACCCTTTCCTTGAGCAGGAGAGCCTATTCCAAATATTAGCCTCTACCTAGGATCGAACCCACAGCCTCCTGATTGTGAGGTGAGATCTCCACCTCTAGGTCACTGGAGCTGAGGTATATGAATAAAGTGATTTATGACCATTTTTCACACTTACGACCATTGCAGCATGTCAAATTCAGATGCTTGGCAACTGACTCATATTTATAACAGTTATAGGGTCCTAAGACCATTGGATCCCCTTTTTCAAACTTCTGACAAGCAAAGTCAACAAGGGGAAGCCATATTCACCTTACAACCATTTTGCTAACTTCACAACTGCAGCAATTCACTTAAAACAGTGGCAAGAAAGGGCATAAAATGGGCAAAACTCACTTTAACTGTCTTGCAAGCAAACAAAAATTTGATATGATTGTAAGTTCTGGATGAACTGCAACTTACACCCCAGGAGACCAAAGCCAACACTGTGAGAGAATGGCAAAGATGAACTTCTGGATGGAATTGAACTCGGTGCCTCAAGAGTTAAAGTGAAAGAAGGGATCATGGTTTACTTCCAGTGTCAGTATGGATTGGACACAAGCATGCAAATTTTATAAGAGGCTTGTTCAGAATCCAGGACAGAGCTCAACCATGTTTCATTCAGTTTGATGAAAGACAACAAACATTCTTTCCAAGGAAGAGATGCAGTGGTGGGATTCAAATTATTTTTATTACTGATTCTGCAGGCGTGGCTTAGTGGGCGTGGCAGGAGAAGGATACTGCAAAATCCCCATTCCCTCCCCATCCCACTAACCTGCTTTCCAGCTCCGTTCTCCTGTGCAGGGCAACCAAAGAAGACCCAGCCAATCAGCTGGGACTTGGGAGGCGGAGAATAGATGGGGGCCAGATCAGTCAGAGGTGGGATTTGCCAGTTCTCCAAACTACTCAACATTTCCCCTACCGGATCTCCAAAACGGGTCAGAACCTGCTGAATACCTACCTCTGAAGAGACGGCACAGGAAGCAGCTGTGTAGACTAGAGTTCTAGGGTCTTGCAAGGTGGCCCATGTCACGCCAGTTGATGGTTTTCTCCTGAGTCCAATTCAAGTTGTTGGTTATGTCCTTCACAGCAAGGGTCACCAACCTTTTGGACTTCAGGAGCCACCAAACTCATAATTTTAAATCTCGGGGACCAGAGACTCTGGGAAAATCCCGAAAACATTTTGCAGAAAAATTCCCCACCCCATTTTCCTACCGATTGATCATTCTTTATTTGGGATTTCAGGGTACCGTCTCCAGCTCCGTTCTCAGGGGGAGAGAGAGACTTTTGACTTCATGCAAGGAAAACAGCAGAAGCAGCAGAAATCCTTCTTTCTGTCCCCCAAATTCCGCCAGAAATGAGTCTTTGCCAGCACAACCTTTTGGAGCAGGATGCCTTGCCAGGGTCCCAAAGACTTATTTCTGGAGGAATGTGGGGGAGAGAAAGAAAGACTTTTGCTGCTTTCCTTACATGCAGCCAAAAGCAGAAGAAGAAAGAAGTGGAAAGAAGCAGTCCAGTGGCCTGGCCAGGCCAGGTGTGGGGGGCGCATAAGGCAAGTTCCCCCCTCCCCTCACTACCTTGTGTTGTTTGCAATGCAAGTGATGCAAGCTTTGTGTTCCTGTGGGCCATGTGGGGTTGTCACAGAGAAGAGGGAAGGACAACCTATTCTCCAAAGCACCTGAGGGCAGGACAAGAAGCAACAGATGGAAACCTATCAAGGAGAGAAGTAACCATAAACTAAGGAGGAATTTCCTGACAGTGACTACAATTAATCAGTGGAACAACTTGCCTCCAAAAGTTGTAAATGATCCAGCACTGGAAGTTTTTAGGAAGAGATTGAACAACCATTTGTCTGGAATGGTGCAGGGTCTCCTGCTTGAGCAGAAGGTTGGTCTAGAAGCCTTCCAAGGTCCCTTCTAATTCTGTTATTGCATATTCTGAAATAAATTTCCCAGCCATCGGCACATTTGCATGATTGCAGGGTTTATGGTACCTGCTTAACAACTGTTAAGACTCTGTGCAATGCAATGCAGATGTACAGTAACATGGATTAATGATCAAAGGGATACTGTAGAATCCTTTTGGATGCTGCTCAGTTCTATTATGTCATTGAGTCTTTAAGAACTCTTTCCAGATCGATCGATATATGTCAATAGCCCAGGAGGACTTCAGCTATAAATGTGCCCCAAAGATAGTGGCACTTTTAAACAACACTGTTATTCAATTCAATCAGAACAGAGATGGAAGGGACCTTGGAGGTCTTGTAGTCCAACCCCCTGCTCAAGCAGGAGACCCTATACCCGTGATGGTGAACCTATGGCACAGATGCTGTCACAACTCCAGTAAAGAACGGACTGGAGCTGAGACAGCCAGGATGTGATATGACCATATTCTTTCACTTGTCTAGTGTTACCACATGGACGCTATAATGAATATTTGTCAAATAACTAACAACGGCTTTCTGACAAAGAGTGGTTTAATAATAATGATTCATGGCTGGATGTCAAGGGGGTGATGTTGTAATAATGATAAGAAATAAATGAGGGTACATGGGCTCATTGAGCAGGGGAAAGGTGCAGTTACCACTTTTCTTTAATTTAAGGATGCCGGATGTTAGGCAGTGAAGCCAGATGGAAGGTGGTTACAATAATTATATTGTTATCCAAAGTATAACATGTATAAATACAGCTCTGGGTTTCGTTGCAACCCAGAGCTGACTTTAAACATAATTTGATCGCTGTTACCTATTGTTGTGGTGTGGAAGATGAATAAAAAACTTCATTAAAGCTACAGGAGTGAGTTGATATCTTATCGTTCACCCCCTCAATTTCGGACAAACAGCTGACACGTGCCAGAAGTGGCATGCACAGCCATTTCTGTGGGCACGCCAGCCATTGCCTGTTGCTCTTCTGGCGCACGCATGCGTGCCAGCCAGCTGGTCTTCGCTCATGCGGGAGAACTAGAAACTGGAAGAACAGCTCCCAGCATACACATGTGTGCAAGCTACCTGTTCTTCCAGTTTCTAACGGACATGCATGTGTGAAGACCAGCTGGCTGGCCATGCATGCACATGAGAAGCCGGTTGGCCAGCCGGTCGGCCTGCGTATACGCTCCCATTTCGGCACTCAGTGCTGAAAAGGTCAACCAACACTGCTCTAGGTTAAATTTCAGACAACTTTAAGTGAATTCAATTTGAATTCACTTAAAATTGTTCAAGGGAACATTTTAAGTGAATTCAAATGGAATTCTTTGTCAGGGTTTTTTCATGGGTTAGAATCATGACTTTTAAAGAAATTCTACAAACAGCGGCATTTTGAGAAGGAAAAAAAAATCCCTTTTCTTGGGAGCCTTTGGAAAATTTAAGTTCTCTCTTTTTAGCAGCTGATTCTTTAACATTTCGTTCTGCAGGTATTTTTTTCATTGCCATTGAATCAGCCCTCCAAAGTTCGTCCAGATTCATTTTATGCTAATTAGGATAATGATTGCAACAAGAGGGCTCCCTAATCCTTTAAAACTTGATCCATATTAACTGAGCTTAGAGACAGCTGGTTATTATTTGTCAGTTCAATGCAAAGAACCCATTTCCATTTTGGTTCTTTAATTACTTCCCTCTGGATAATTCAGATGCTTTTGGGGTGAAAAAGCCTCATTCTTATAGGTCAGAAGAGAAGTAAACAGATGACGCTACTCTTATTTTTCTCTTTCTCCCCATTCCTTGGTAATTGAATTTTTTTTAAAACATTCAAGCTTCTTTTTCCAAGTTAAGGAGCACATTTCAATGACAAAGGATGCAAAAGCATTAGATTGAAAACACTGATGGGGAATTCAGAAGAGAGATTGGAACTAATAGCAGGATTTTTCAACGATTATTATTATTAGAAAAGTGGATTATAGCCACACCATCTGGAAACCAGCCAACTATATTAAAATGTAAATTTAGCTTAGCAAAAAATAAAAATGCACAGACATGCTGTGGGATCATCCCTCCGTATATTTATTTACAAATTGTCAATCCTACTTTGGCATCATTAAAAGTCATCCCAAAGTGGGATGACAAAGAAGCAACAAATTGAAGTTGGCTCAACTACAGAGCAGAGCAAAGCAAAGCATCAATCTTACATATTAATTTTACAGATTAACAGAGTTGGAAGGGACCTTGTAGACCATCTAGTCCAACCCCCTGCCCAAGTTGGAGACCCTGCACCATTTCTGACAAATGGCAGTCCGTCCCTTCTGGAAAGCCTCCAGTGATGAAGCTCCCATAACTTCTGAAAAGCATTGGTTGATTGTTCTCACAGTCAGAAAATCAATTGAAGAATCTTGATATTAAAAGTCATTTTAGATATGATTTTGTTGAACCTTTGCAATACCCACCCCAGGGCCACATGATCAAAATTCAGATACTTGGCAACTGGCATGTACTTATGACGGTTACAGGGTCCTGGGGTCATGTTTTACAACCTTCTGACAAAGCCAAGTCAATCAGGAAGCCAGATTTCACTTAATGACCAGGTTACTAGCTTATCAACTACAGTGATTCACTTAGCCACAGTGGCCAGAATGGTGGTAAAATTGTAGATTGAGGACTACCTGTATAACGGCACAGAAGACAGGTCAACAATCTGCAAGCAGGTTTAAAAATTTCTTGGGAGGACCTGTTTTGCAAGGGACGGGAACTAATGTTGTAGTAATATATTCATTGTCAACTCATAAAATATTTCTATGGTCTTTTTAGAGTTGCCAACAGAAAGGGAGGGGGAAGCAGTGTGGCAGCTTGGAAATCAAAACTGCATTCCATAAATGTTTTCAAAGATAGTAACTAGGCGACTGAAGTTTCTGCAGCACAAAATTCTAACTGGAGAACATGATTGATAACTCTTGGCTATGGAGGTGTCCCAATGGAGAATATGAATTATGATACACCCAGGGGATGGGGGAAAAGCAGGGTCAAGGGGGACCATGAGTTATGTGTCTCAGAGTTGGCTACACCCAGGCAATGCTGGCATGTTAACTCCCAATAAATCCTTTTTAAGTTTTGGAAGTTTGGCTCAAGACTCATGATTTGAATGGAGGTAACTGCCGAAATCCTGACATTCATCAATATTTAACTTGAGGAGATAGTATGTGTATATATGGACATTTGGGTTTTTTTGACGCACTTTTTAAAATCTTTTGAATGTTTTTTAAGTTTGTTTTTTAAATTTTGGAGAGATTTTTTTCTTGAGTTTTGGATTTCAACCTTACCCTGAAACAAAATAAATATATATAGAAAAGAGGAAGAAGAAGAAGGTGTTTAATATACAAATATGGGAAAGAGTGGAGGGAAAATTATAAATATCTCCAGAAACTGCAACTAGAACCATATTTGCACAAAACTGGAAAAGTGAAGAAATTCTGACTGATGAGAATGTGATCAGGAAAATATTAGAACGTGCAGAAATGAATAGGCTAACGCTGGCAATTAAAGAGAAGGAACAAACTGAATAATATATGCTATGGGAATGATTTTATAAATGGCTGGAGAATAAATATGGAGATTAGAAATAAAAGAAGATTAGTGATAAATAGCAAACATGTGAATAGAATTAAATATGTGAAAATGGGGATTCTTATAGTAATTAGATATGTATATCAGTATTAAGTAAAGCCCATGTCACACTGCCCAACGGATGCAAAAAGGACACAGTGGATGAGCAAAATGTTCCATCCGTTGTTATCCGCTCTCAAAAGGGGCAAAAATTTGCATAACCGGAGCGGATAACACGGACGCGGGGAGGACACAGGGCGGATGGAAAGCGGATGCGGAACGGAAGCCCAGCGGATGGAAGTGGATGGGAGCGGATGGCGCAACCGCAGGGCTTCTGGGGGGCCTCAGCGAAGCGGACGCGGAACGGATACAGCGGATGCAGAGTGGATGCACAGCGGATGAAGCGGATGCACAGCGGATGCACAGCGGATGCACAGCGGATGCACAGCGGATGCACAGCAGAAGCCTAGCGGATGCCTGGCATTAATTGCGCATGCGGGAAGGATGCATTGCATCAGCCCCGCGGATATAACGGAAGCAGATTGGAAGCAGGTCGCCATTCAGAGGAAAGACCTGCTGCCGGAAGGATTGGCTGCCTTGCCTGGCCTGCCTGCATGTCTGCCTGCAAGCCTTGCTGCCAGCCTTGCTGCCAGCCTTGCTGCCAGCCTCCCTGCCAGCCAGCAACCCCACAACCATGCAGAAGCACAGCAAGCCCCAGCCATCTGCTGCCAGCCCTTGCAAAAGGGACAGAGCTACCATCCCGCCCCCTGGCCCTCACTCTGGTTCTGCTGGGGCTTCTGCAGCACGGGCTCGCTCTTCTGGGGCTGGGGCTTCTTCTGCTTCTGCTTTTGGAGGAGCTGACGACAAGCACTCCAGCACCAGCCACCTCCACAGCACCTGTACCCTTCACCCATGAGACTGAGCGACCAAGAGGAGTGCCAGAGACTCATTTTTGTCTTATAGCTTGTTGTTAATAAAGTCTATTTTTGATTCACACACTGGTTTCATTTCTTTTTTTTTAATAAAGTCTTGCTGGAAACTTTTAGAAATGGTTTAAGCCTTTGCATGCTTGTGGGATGGGTTAAGATAGCTGTGGGATGGGCAGGGATACCTGTGGGATGGGCAGGGATACCTTTGGAATGGGTAATAGCTGTGGGATAGATAAACCTCCAGTGCAAGCATAGTGGGACTGTATGATCCACCTTCCCAGGTGCCACACCTATGGCCCTTTATTATCAATAACTATATAATCAATCATCCACACATGTCAACATAAACACAACTCTTTATTAAACGCCCTGTTCATTGTAGCCCAACCAAACATACATGGCCCAATCTCATCTGTGTGATGAGACAGGTTGATGGAAGCATCCATTAAGCATTTACCATCCTGTCTTGCCACTCCACTGCTCCAGCTGGGGAGTTGCACCAGCGTCTCAGGAGGTTGCGCTGCTTCTTCCCTTCATGTGAGGCTCTGTTGGGGCCTTGCACATCCTCAGTGTCAATCAGGTTTTGCCCTTGCCTCCATTCCCCAGGCTCCATGTCCCCATTGCCTTGTTGACGGTCCACAAGCCTGTTCTGCAAGACTGGGTAGCGGGTGCGCATGAGATTGTGCAGGATGCAGCAAGCTTCCATGATCCTCCTCACGGTCTCTGGGTGATGCTGCATGGTGGTGAGAAGTACCTGGAACCTGTTGGCCAGGATGCCAAAGGCGTTCTCCACCACCCGTCTTGCCCTGAAGAGCCTGTAGTTGAAGATCCTCTTTTCACGGGTGAGGTATTTGGAGGTGTAGGGCTTCATGAGGTAGGTTGTGAGGGAGAAGGCGTCATCCCCCATGATGAAGTAGGGCACATCTTGCGTGTCGTTGGGCAGTGGGTCTGGATCTGGGAAGCCCATGATGAGGTTGCTTTCCAGCCCCTCCTTGAGGTGACTGGCATTGTATACCTGGGCATCTGAAGATGAGCCGTTGCCTGAAGCATCGATGTACATGAACTTGTAGTCAGCATAGACCATGGCGAAGAGGATGATGCTGAAGAAGCCCTTGTAGTTGTGATAAGTGGCCCCCAACTTGCCTGGTGCTTTGCAGGCCACGTGCTTGCCATCTATGGCTCCAACGGTGTGGGGGAAGTTCCACTTCTGATACCACTGCTCTGCAACTTTCTTCCATCCTTCTTCAGTGGAGGAGCTCCTCCTTGTATTCTTCGATGATGGCCTGCACCACTTCTCTGACCACAATGCTGATGGTGTTGTGTGGCACCCTCCAGCTGTACTGCATGCTCCTGTAGGTGGTCCCTGAGGCCAGGTGGCGCAGAGTCAGTGCCACCTTGAGCCCAGGTTCCAGGCTGGGCGGGAAGTTGGTGTTTGTCTTGGTCAACCTGGGTGTCAGGCGCTGCACAACTTTGTCAAACATGGCTGGAGGCATCCTCATGAAGTTCTGGAACGCCCGAGTGTCTTCGTTCCTGAGCTCCACCATCAGCTTGTTGTACAGTCTGTCCTCTGCTCTTCTGGTGAACCATCTTTGGACCCAGACTTTTTTTGGGTGGCTCCTTTTCTTCCCGTAGTAGAGTTCACAGAGCCTGTAGATGGTTTCGCACTGTTGCAGAAGGATGGTGGCTGCCAAAAGGACTTTGTCACAATCCACGGTGGACATGACTGGATGCTGTGCAAGAGGAAGAGTCAGATGAAGGCTGCAGAGGTCTGCACAGCTAGGCTGCTGGTCTGAAAGTGAGATGCAGATGAGTTGCTCCCCCTTTTTATAGGCAGTATAGGTGTCCCTTTGCATCCTCTAGGCATCCTCTAGGCATCCTCTAGGCATCCTCTAGACATCCTTAATATCCGAGATAGATCCACTCTGCGAACGTTTTTTTCCATTTTAAACGCTTTGTTTCTGCTTGGCATCCGTTCTGCATCCATTCTGCATCTGTTCTGCGTCCGTTCCGCTTCCTCCCTGCGTCTGATCAGATGCAAGTTGTGCGGATGCGGAGCGGATGCCTAGCGGATATAGCGGATGCATAACAGATGCGTAGCGGATGCAGAACGGACGAACTGGATACATTTTCCGCGCAAAAGTTTTAGGCAGCCCAAAACTTTTGGAGCGGATGAAACGTCCATAAACGGATGCTGGACAGATAGAGAGGAAGTAAAACGGAGGCAGTGAGTACATCGCGTTAACCAACGGATGGCAAGGTTTTTTGTCCATTTTACATCCTCTTTGCATCCATTGGTTCACTGTGACATGGGCTTAAGAACAGAGTATCAATACTAAAGTAATGAATGCTTATAAATTGTAATTGTTATTGTGCAAAATATTTGTACCCAGATGACACATGTTTTTGAGCAACTGAACAACAAGAAGTTCACTCTTGGATTAGCAATCACCACTTCATAAAATGCACCAAAATTCTGAATGCACTCAGCATTCAGAAGCTAGACTTTGCATTTGAGAAGCTTGTCATTCTTCTCTTGTTCTCGACATATAAATCTACAGACAGTATATTTCCATGATCATACAAGCATGCTACAGCGTATGTCCCGTGTGTATCCCATTGTCTCCTGAAAAATAAATGCAAATATATAATAAATGGATTCCTGTGCTCCCCTACCAGGGAGATATTGCTCTCATAAACTTCAAGTTTCTCAATTTATAGCAAGCCATCTTTCCTTTGATATTTTTACTATTGCCACTAAAAATGGCTACACAGCTTCCCAACACTGGAGCTAGGATGTAAATCATCTGATTTTTCCCTCTACATTTTGCTTCTGCTGAAAACTTCTAGAGTTTCACTGGCACCCGGTTGAAGATTTATCCTTGGGAATTTGAAAAGAGGCACGATAAAATTCCAAGGGATTTAACTACATTCTTATGGGTTTTTTTTAAATTGGATATTTGACACCTGTAAGCCAAGGTTTCTTCTCAGTCTGTAAATTTATAGTTCCTAAAATAAATTCAATATTTCCTCAATGTATTGTAGACAGCTGGGAGTGGGTCTAGTGGTTAATGCACCAGAGTAAAAGACGGGAAACTGTGACTTTTAGTCCTGCCTTAGGCATGAAAAGCAGCTGAGTGACTTTTGGCCAATCACCTGGAGACTGTGAGTTCTAGTCCTACCATAGGCATGAAAGTCAACTGTTGACTTTTGGCCAATCACCAAGAGACTGTGATTTTCAGTCCTGCCTTAGGCATGAGAGTTGGTTGAGTGATCACAAGAAATGTGAATGGCATGAAAGTTGGCTGGGTGTCTTTAGGCCAGTCCCTCTTTCTCAGTTCAGCCCACTCACAGGGGTGGTTGTTGTGGGGAAAATGAGAGGAGGAAGGAAATGTTGGAAATGGAAATGAAATTGGAAATGTTTGCCACCTTGAGTTATTTGTGAAAATAATCAAGGTGGGATACAAAGAAATAAATAAAAATGTTCCTTTCCATACAACTTTTTATTTAAATGTAACCAAGCTAGAAATAATGCTCCTTGTATTATTGAGGTCACTTGGAGTTTTGTCTGTCTGAAGTGGCCTCAAGATTCTCTAAAACGGATGCAAATGACCAGCTGTCTGCAAGGATCCTTCCCTTTCTCCACCATCCAGTCAGAGCAGAAGAAGCTTCTGCAACCCAACAGGACAGACACAGACTTCAAAGGATAATTAGGACTGCAGAAAAAAACAATTAGTACCAACCTCCTTTCCACTGAGGACCTTATACTGCACGAGTCAAAAAGAAAGCTGTGAAAATATTTACAGACCCCTCACATCTTGGACATAAACTGTTTCAACTCCTACCCTCAAAATGACATTATATAGAGCACTGCACACCAGAACAGCTAGACACAAGGATAGTTTTTCCCTGAAAGCCATCACTCTGCTAAACAAATAATTCCCTCAACACTGTCCAACTATTTACAAAGTCTGCACAACTATTACTGTTAATCTTCTCATCATTCCTTATCACCCATCCCCTCCCACTTGTGACTGTACAACTGTAACTTTGTCACTTGTATCTTTACGATTAATATTGACTGTTTCAATCAATTGCTTATTGTACCCTATGACTATTATTAAGTTTTGTACATGATGATTCTTGACAAATGTGTCTTTTCTTTTATGTACACCAAGTGCATTTGCACTGAAGACAAATTCCTTGGGTGTCCAACCACACTTGCCCGATAAAGAATTCTATTCTATTCTATTCTATTCTATTCTATTCTATTCTATTCTATTCTATTCTATTCTATTCTA
>BLBF01000006.1:6596830-6610226 GCA_015471245.1 Laticauda colubrina | reverse complement strand
TATTCTATTCTATTCTATTCTATTCTATTCTATTCTATTCTATTCTAGTCTTGGATGAGAAGCAAAACATCTTTAATGAAAAAAACCAGAAAGTCCAGTTGCCTCGTGAAAAAAAAGCATTTTTGGGATCACTACAACCTGGATGACTGAGAATCTCCAGAGATACTGCTGTCCTAGGAAAATTCAGGAGCCTTCTCCAGCATCACAGCTGAAACGAGTCCATTTTCTCCCTGTCTTGCTTTTTAAAGATCCAATTTTCACCATGATAGGTACACTAGCAAGTGAAATTGGATCAGGATGATTCTCTTTGGAGTATTTTTTTTTGGGGGGGTAAAACAATATATTTCTTGATTTTATGCCCGTTGGTCAATATTACAAGCTAATATCTCAGAAGGGTCTTTTAAAGCATGTGTTATTGCATTCTTAAAAGGACATTTCAGACTACAATGGGCCATCCACAACATATACAAATGAAAGTCAGGCTGGCTGGTTCCTAAGGGAAAGCTATAATTATCCAAAGTGAAAGAAGGCAAATAGGAAGATATTGATGGAGCAAGACTTATTGAGTTTCGGCTGCAAATCCGACTTGGCGAATGGAATTGATTCTCAATGAAGGCTTTATTCCAAGACACAATTTAATCTAGGACTTGAACAGTGGAGGAAAGTGCTGAAGGGTGAAGTATATGATTCAACTGTTGGAGTAAGAGTACAGAATACATGAATAACAGAGTTGGAAGGGACCTTGGAGGTCTTCTAGTCCCCTGCTCAGGCAGGAACCTCTATAGCATTTCAGACAAATGGCTGTCCAATCCTGGAAATAAGGAGAAACTTTCTGACAGTGAGAACAATCAATCAGTGGAACAGAAGTTGCCCTCGGAAGTTGTGGGAGCTTCATCACTTGAGACTTTCAAGAAGAGACTGAACTGCCATTTGTCAGAAATGGTGTAGGGTCTCCCGCTTGAATGGAGGGTTGGACTAGATGACCTACAAGGTCCCTTCCAACTCTGATTATCTGTTATCTCTTCTTAAAATCCTCTAGTGATGAAGCACCCACAACCTCTGAAGACCACTGATGTTCATCCCAAATTATATTGCTAAAAGTCTGTAGAGATTCTCAGTCATCCAGGTCATGGTTGTCCATCCCAAAAGTGTTTTTTCAGGAAGAAACTGAACTTCCTTGTTTTTTCTTTTTTTGAAGATGTTTCGCTTGTCATCCAAGAAGCTTCTTCAGCTCTTACAGGATAGAGGGGAATGGAAGGATTTATATTCCTTGCAGACAGCTGGTCATTTACATCCTTTTAGAGGGCCATGGGAGAATATAAATCCTTCTATTTCCCATTATCCTGCCAGAGCTGAAGAAGTTTCTTGGATAAGAAGCAAAACCTGCATTAAAAACTAACTTTCCCCAGACAGACCATATACTTATGTTTCCTCCAGAGTTCAAGTATTTTGTCTGGTAACTGATCTCATTTATTACCTGTATACTGGATCTTTATACTGCACGAGTCAAAAATAGGGCTGTGAAAATATCTACAGACCCTTCACATCCTGGACATAAACTGTTTCAACTCCTACGCTCAAAATGGTGCTATAGAGCATTGCACACCAGAACAAGGAGACACAAGGACAGTTTTCCCCAAATGCCATCACTCTGCTAAACAAATAATTCCCTCAACACTGTCCAACTATTTACTAAGTCTGCACTACTATTACTATTAATCTTCTCATCACTCCTTATCTCCCATCCCCTCCCACTTGTGACTGTATGACTGTAACTTTGTTGCTTGTATCCTTACGATTTATATTGACTGTTTCCCAGGATGATTTGATTACTTATTTGTATCCTGTGACTATCATTAAGTGTTGGACCTGATGATTCTTGACTCTTGACAAATGTATCTTTTCTTTTTATGTACACTGAAGCACCAAAGACAAATTCCTTGTGTGTCCAACCACACTTGGCCAATAAATTTATTCTATTCTATTCTATTCTATTCTATTCTATTCTATTCTATTCTATTCTATTCCCTCCAAGGATAATTTTTCAGTTGTGGGTTTTAACCTTTAAATTTTACTAGATTTTTCTCTCTTAACCTAGACTGTGTTATTGTGAAGACATTCTTATGAATGCAAAAATGAATAATCCATGTACCGTATGTCAAACTGAACTAATTAGAAGAAAGGTAGGCAATAAATATGATTAATAATGATCTAATTCCATTGTCTGCTTTTTGAAAATGATGTTCTTAATTAAACAGAAAAAAAGGAAGCATCTAAATAGTAGGCTTGAATCCATTCCTAAATAAGTCTGAAACTTGGCATGGCTAATTTACAAACAGCCCCCTCCCCCGTGTTATAGTGCCTATGCAATGTGCAAATTAAAAGTTTGTTATATGAATCTGTAGGAAGAAAAATCCAGGTCTATTTCCAATCCAGGAATAAAATGGAGGCTGTTTAAGAGAGAAAGTTTATTTATTGATGAAGCAGAACCAACTGGGGCAGCTGACAAAATGGTTGAGTGAATGGATGGATCTTTATAGGTTTCTGTAATTTTTGAATTTTGAACTGTTCTGGGGATTGTGCAATGAAGGGACTTGTATCTTTTGTTAAACTGTGGTGCGTTAATCCTATTATGTCCTATAATAGTGGTGGCTAGTGCTGAAACGGGCCCGTTTTTCAGCCTCCAAAGGCTGCAGAGGCTTCCCTCAAGCCCCCGGGAGGGTGAAAATGGTATTCCAGTATTTCTGGAAGGCCCATTTTTTGGCCTCCCGAGGCTGTAGAGCCTTCCCTTGAGCCTCAGGGAGGCTGAAAAAGGCCTCAAACAGGACGAAAATCAGCTGGGAGTCATGCACATGCACAGTGCAGGTAAGTTTGGCTGGGGCTTGCATGCCCACACAAATGGCTCCACGTGACACCTGTGGCATGCATGCTATAGGTTCGCCATCATGGTCCTATAAGGTCATGCCCTGTTCTTAGAATTTGGGCAGAGGAGACTGTAAATTTTAACCTCATCGCTGGAGATGAAGGTCTTTTGGTTGTGAAAAATTGGTCCATTCCTTCTTAATGGACCATTAAGAGAGACTTGGGCTGCTTTTTGTCTCTAAGAACACGTTTCTCCATTTCTCCTTTGAGAAAATATAATATTCCACCTCTTTTAATATCCCCCAAAATATTTCATTCTTCTAGGTGGTGTGTGGGGGCTTCCTGCAGATCAAACTATTGACAAGAGCGAATATTTGTAGCTCAGGTTTGGACTGTGAGGTCTTTGGTGCTCCCTGATCTTGGTTGTTTTCCTGCAGACATTTTGTTACCAAACTAGATAACATTATCAGTGCTAGAAGGAGTGGGGATTTAGTCTCTGTTTGTGGCTTGCCTTGTTAGTGTTGATAAGAGTGGTCTTAGTGGTTCCTTGATTGGGCTATTGTTTACTATTAGCTTTTTTGTCTGAGTTGATAGTTCCTTGATTCGGGTATTGTTTAGTACTTGACTGTTGGTCTAGTGTTAAGTTCTGCTCTGTTGAGTGTTGATTTCTGATGAGATGTTTTGATCTTTTTGTTCCCTTGTTTGGCTTTTTCATTGTCTCTTTTGAATGGCATGTAGATGTTGTTTATCTCTATGTTTATTCATTTATATATTTGATGGATTTGTCAATCACTTACAATATAACAGGTACAAGTATATACATAGTTATGAATACATGAAATGGGTACATATAAGAAAAATAAAAGAAACAATAGGACAGGGACGGTAGGCACATTGATGTGCTTATGCACAACCCCTACAGACCTCTTAGGAAGGGGGTGAGGTCAATAGTAGACAGTCAAAGGTTAAAGTTTTTGGGGTTTGGGGAAGAAACCACAGAGTCAGGTAGAGGATTCCAGACATTGACCACTCTGTTGCTGAAGTCATATTTCCTGCAATCAAGTTTGGTGCGATTAATCTTGAGTTTATATCTATTGTTTACTCTTATGTTGTTATGGCTGAAGCTGAAGTATTCATGACAGGTAGGATATTGCAATGTATGATTTTATATGCTATACTTAGATCGGACCAAAGTCGGCGTAGTTCTAGATTTTTTAGGTCTAGAGTTTCAAGTCTGGTGGCATAAGGTATTCTGCAGCGAGTAGAGTAGTGGAAAACTCTTCTTGTGAAATATTTCTGGACTTTCTCAACTGTGCTAATATCAGATACGTAATGTGGGTTCCAGACCGATGAGCTGTATTCGAGTATTGGTCTAGCAAATGTTTTGTATGCTCTAGTTAGTAGAGTGATATTACCAGAGAAAAATCTACATAGTATTAGGTTAACAACTCTTAATCCCTTTTTGGCTATGTAGTTACAGTGCTTTGCACTTAAATCATTAGAGATGAGTATTCCAAGGTCCTTGACAGAGCTTGGATCATCAACAAGATCTTGACTGTTCAGCTTGTATTTTATTTTCTGATATTTTTTTTGCCAATATGTCAGACAGAGCATTTATTTGCTGAAATTTGAAGTTGCCATTTATTTGGCCATTCTGATACATAGTCAAGGTCTTTTTGAAGGGTTGCAGTATTGTCTGTGGGGTTGAATAGCTTTACATCATCAGCGAAGAGAAGGCAGTTGCTCTTGATATGATCATAGAGGTCATTTATGTAGAGAATGAAGAGAGTTGGTCGTAGAACGCTGCCTTGGGGGACACCACTATTGACAGGTACAGAATTTGATCGGACACTCCCAATTTTGACCATTTGTTGTCTGTTTGACAAGAATGCTTCTATCCAGTTATGCAGGTATCTAGAGATACCGTAAGATTTTAGTTTTAGGAGTTAGGTTGTCCTGTACCACTGAATCAAAGGCTTTACAGAAGTCTATGTAGATTGTGTCTATTGCTTTGCCCTGATCGAATTGTGTAGTCCATATGTTTTTGTAGTGTAAGAGTTGCAGATTACAGGATAGTTTTTTTCTGAAACCAAATTGTTTATTGGAGAGTTGTTTGTTTCTAAGTGGAGGATAATGGATTGGTTCTTAATTGATTCCATGGCTTTACATGTGACGTAGCATAAGAGATTGGTCTGTAATTTTCAACTTTTTAAAGATGGGGATGACGGTGGTGACTTGACATTGGCATGTGCCTATGGATGGCAGATATGTCTGGGTACCAGGCTTCCAGGAATTAACTACCAGTTTTGGTTTGGCTTCAACAATTTCCCAGTTGAAATGATGGTTAAAGCTGCCCATGTGTTGTGAAATTAAGGTGTTTTCATCATGTTTTCTCATAGCTAGTTGGTGTAGATGAACACGATCTGCTACTCTTGTACCTTTTTGTCCTATATAGAGGCTGTTATACTGTGTATTATATAGATCATTCCTGTTTTTAATTCTGGGGCTGATGGGTCTTTTGATTTGAAGGACTTTGGAGGCAAATTTTTGTCTAGCAAAAAGGGGAAACGTTATTCTAAAATGGAAGAGCTGAAAATGACTTTTTAGTGCTTCATTTATGGGCTGGGAAGAACATTAATTTAACAGAATAACCAAGTTGGAAGAGACCTTGTGGAGGTCTTCCAACCCCCAGTTCAAGCAGGAGATCATTTTAGATAAATAGCTGCCCAATCTCAAAAACCTCCAGTATTTGATGATCCAGTACTGGATCAAAACCCTCCAGTATTTGGTGATCCAGTATTGGATCACCCACAACTTCTGAAGGCAGGTCTTTCCATTCATTAATTGTTCAGGAAATGTCTCCTTAGTTCTACATTGCTTCTCTCCTTGATGAGTTTCCATCCGTTGTTTCTTGTCCTGCCTTCAGGTGCTTTGGAAAATAGGTTGACCCCCTCTTCTTTGTCACAGCCCCCAAATATTGGAAGACTGCTATCATGTCACCTCTAGTCCTTCTTTTCACTAGAACCAGACTAGTGGTGGGATTCAAAATGTTTTACTGCCGGTTCTGTGGTCATGGCTTGCTGGGTGCCTGGCAGGGGAAGGATACTGCAAAATCTCCATTCCCACCCCACTCCAGGGGGAAGGTAACTGCAAAATCCCCATTGACCCCCCACCCCACTAACCTGCTTTCTAGCTCTGTTCTCCTGTGCAGGGCAACCAAAGAAGACCCAGCCGATCAGCTGGGTACTTGGGAGGCAGAGAATAGATAGGGGCGAGGCAAGTCAGAGGTGGGATTTGCTGCTTCTCTGAACTCCTCAAAATTTCCGCTACCGGTTCTCCAGAACTGGTCAGAACCTGCTGAATGCCACCTCTGGATGAGACCTACCCAATTCCTACAACTGTTCTTCATAAGATTTAGCCTCCAGTCCCCTGATCATCTTTGTTATTCTTCTCTGTACTCTTTCCAGAATCTCAATGTCTTCTTGATAAACATGGTAGCCAAAACTGGGTGTAATATTCCAAGTGTGGCCCTGTAAAGTGCTACTAACACTTCACATGGTTTTGATTCTATCCCTCTATTAATGCAGCCTAGGATTGCACTGGCATTTTTGGCACTGCAGCACATGGCTGGCTCATAGTTAAGTGTTTCTAGATTCTAGGACTCCAAGATCTCTCTCACAATTATGGCTATTTAAAAGCAGTTAGTAGGGCATGCTGAAACCAGGTTAAGAAGAGGTAATAATAAGCTCACAATCTTCTATGATGGACATATATTGTTGAACTTGCTGTGGTTTCAATTTTTTTTCTCCCTCTCTTGGCTCCCAGAGCAGTGCTTGCTCAGAATTACAATTGAGTGGGAGGTCAATAAATCTTCTTTTCCCTCTTGACCACAATTTGGGTCGTCTCTTAAGGGTGTCAGTCATTCATTCAGAATTAACTATTTTGCAAGATGCCTTTGAAGTTGTAATGGAGATGCAATAGGAAATGTTTTTTTTTTTTTTAAAGAAAAAAAAACAGACCACATGCGATCAAATAATGATGAAAATGAACAATGGGACAATGAAGAAAAAAAATAAAAACCCCACGGATGATTGATGGAAGCCTACTCACTGTTTTTTTTTCATGCTTGACGACAAGTACTGCAAGAATATTTTTAAACAATTCCTTCCCCTTCTTCAAATGATTTCAAACACATGATGTGAGTAAAAATGGGAAAGGAAAGCAGAGGTATGAAAGGTTCGTGCAACTGGGTTTAAAAAAAGGGCATTTTAGAAACACCTCATTTCTCAAGGCAATCCTTGTTGTCCAAGCCTTATAAATATATTTTTTGTTGATATTATACTAAATCTCCCAGGGACATTCTCCTTTATTATGTAGGCAGTTTGAAGAACAATCCTGCTAAATCAAGCTATAGTGGTCTATTCAATGCTACTCGATATATTTTCATTTGAGTTTCATTTGTAAAAACATGCCATTGATTGCTTATTTTTTTAAAAAAACTAAATTTGTACGCCACCCATCTCGCTATCCAAATGAAACAAACAAAACGTTAAAAAGGTATGTTGTTTATGTAGTACTTACCAAACACACCTGAATTATATTAAAGCAACTAAAGTATCTTCACGATCCCCAAGGCATATCACGGGGACCATAGAAGGAGCGTTCACGTCGCGGCCCCTGTCAGGTATCTGTTTACCTGCAAATCCTTCTACCACGCTACACCAACCTACACCAACAGTGTTCTACAGTGGCTGGGAAAAGTGTAGCGACACGAGAGAAAAAAAAAAAAAAAAGGCATATCACAACTTTTGAGTACCCCTCAAGTTTGGAAATTGAAAGTTGAAAATGTTGACACAGCCTAACAAATGACCCTTCGTGCCTGCTTTCCCCCACCCCCAAAATGCAACATTCCATTCAGACTCTTATTAGGTTTTTTCTATGAAAAAAGAACTTGGAGATATGTTCTTTTTAAACAGAATACTTCTTGACTTCTTTGTCTTAAATTATGTCTGGATCGGAAGACAGTGGAGAATAGTGGTGTCCATTCTGTTCATTTTCATTCTGAAAGTTTTTAAACTTATCCTTGAGGCAGGGGTGGAGTTCAAAATTTTTAGCAAAGGGTTGTCTGCCTTGGTTTCTGGGTGGGCGTGGCCATGATGGGCGTGGCCTAGTCAGCCTACTGCACCATGGCAGGGGGGCCATTTTCATCCTCCCCGGGCTCCAGAGGCTTTCCTCGAGCCTCCAGGAGGGCAAAAACAGGCTCCCCGGGCTCCGGAGGCCTCTGGAGGCCAGAAACAAGCCCATTTCTGGACTTCCAGAGCCTCTGGGAGGCCCGTTTTTGGCACTCCCCAAGCTTCCATGCGGGCCCTGTACTTACTGGGCATCCAAAAAGGGGCTGCATAGGGACTCCTGGGAGGGGAGGGGCCAGCCAGGGGTGGGATTTACTGGTTCGCCAAACCAGCTATCAAAAATGATAAAATTAGCTACCTGTTCACCCAAACCGGGGAGAATCAATAGCAGCCCACCCCTTCCTTGAGGCCTTCAATTGAAGACATAGTAGTTAACCAGACCAAGAGATAGAATTTCTTTCTTTCTATCCTTCCTTCCTTCCTTCCTTCCTTCCTTCCTTCCTTCCTTCCTTCCTTCCTTCCTTCCTTCCTTCCTTTCTTTTTCTTTCTTTCTTTCAGCAAAATACCAAATGGAATCTTCTTACAGATTTATATAGGGAAGCTGAGCAGGTAAAAAAAAACACCACTCATCTTCTCAACATAAATAACAAACCACATACCCAACCGTGCTTAGGAACTCTGTCTCGGTTAAGTTAGAGGACACCCCCCCCCCCTCCATGACTAGTTATTTTTCCTTGTTACTTTCTTGAAAGAGGCTTTGTGGTATCCGAATCAGAACAGATTCAGTCCCAGCTTCGTTCCATATGGTATCAACCTTCTGAACTCTTAAGTTTTCTCCTTCTGCTATTTAAAATATTCAAAATAGACAGTGATTAATGGATATATGTGTGTGTGTGTGTGTGTGTGTGTGTGTGTGTGTGTGTGTATATATATATATATATATATATATATATATATATATATATATATTTGTTTTTTTAAGCTTTCGCGGGTACTTACATGTGTGCTGTTTAGCTTCCCTCAGGTATTATCCCATGTCATTGTAGTGCTTTTAAAGTTGGAGCAACGTTTCGGCAGAATCTCATCTGGCATCATCAGGCTTCTGTATGGAGTTTGTATGTGGGTCAGGCTATCACAGCCATTAGTTTTAAATTTGAGGCTAGCCTACTGCTGTCCCAGGATGCTTTTTTCTTCATCCTGATTGGTTGGAAGTCTTGGTCTATGTTTATTGGTCTTGGAGTTTGTTTGATTGGTGTTTCTGGTTTCTTCTGTCTGTTTTGTGGCTTTGATTGGCTGGCAACACTCTGTTCCTGTGTTGGAGGCTTTCAGTGCAGCTTGGCTTCATGTGAAAGGATGGCTGCTATCCATTAGGAAGCTGGGTTTCACCTGGGTGTCTGGTGGGGGGGTGTTTGAGTTGGAGGCATCAGAGGGAGTCTGTTTTTGCCCAGGTGTTTGTCTGTTTTGTGGGGTGGAGATCTTTCTATTTGAGAGTGCAGGCTTCCAAATGATTGACACTCTGGTGGAATCATCTCTTCTATTCATGCTGTCAGGTCTTTTTTCAATCTCTATGGCTTCTCTGATGATTCTGTGGTTGGGGTTTTCTATAGTGGCCAGGGTTTTAGTGCCATTGAAGTTGATGTTGTGACCTGTGGTTTTCATGTGTTGGACTAGTGAGGAGGTGTGTTCCAGCTTTTTTACTGCATTTTTGTGTTCCTCTAGGCGGGTACTTATTCTTCTATTGGTCTGTCCAATGTATGTGGCCGGGCATGATGCACAGGGAATTTCGTATATGCCTTGGTTTTCCAGGTCAATTTTGTCTTTGGGGTTTTTAAGGATGGCTGCTATTTTTTTGTCTGTTTTGAAGGCAGTCTTGATGTGATGCCTGTGTAGTATCTTACTGATTTTATCTGTGGTACCTCTTATGTAGGGCAGGACAGCTGTTCCATGGATCTGTTGATCTTCTAGGTCTCTGTTATGTCTTGGTGTGTTTTTGTGAATCAAGTTGGTGATTTTGTTTTTTTGGAAGCCATTGGCTGTCAATACTTCAGTCAGGGTGCATAGTTCAGTCTTTATATGTGTCTTGTCTGCCAGGCGTTTGGTTGTGGTAATTAATGTTTTCGCTACGGAATTTATCTGTGCTGGGTGGTGGTGGGACTGGGCGTTGAGGTAGCGGTTGGTGTGTGTTTTCTTTTGGTATATGGTGTGTCCCAGTGTGCCATCTGTTCTTTTGTAGATTAGTACATCTAGGAATGGTAGTTGTTTGTTTATTTCCGTTTCCATGGTGAACTTGATTTTGGGGTGTGTGTTGTTTAGGTGTGTTAGGAAATTGTGTAGGTTTTCTTTTCCATGGGGCCAAATCACAAATGTGTCATCGATGTATCTTAGCCATAGTTTGGGTTTGTGGGTGGCATTAGCCAGGGCTCTGGATTCGAATTCTTCCATGAACAGGTTTGCAATGACAGGTGACAGTGGTGATCCCATAGGGGCTCCTTCAATTTGCTTGTATCTTTGTCCTTTGTATATGAAATATGTGTTGGTTAGGCAGTGTTCTGTTAGTTCCATGAGGTCTTTGGCTGGTTGGTATTTATTTTTGATGATTTCAAGAGTTTCTTTGATTGGGACTTGAGTGAATAGTGAAACCACGTCGAAACTTACAAGCAGATCTTCTTGTTCTACGTGTAGATCTTTGATCATTTCTAAGAAGTGGTATGAGTTTTTTACATATGAAGCTGTGGTTTCAGCATGGGGCTGTAGTTGTTTTGCTAAGTATTTAGCTAGGTTTTGTAATGGTGGTCCTATGGAGCTGACTATGGGTCTGAGAGGAAGCCTGAGGATGGCAGATGAGATTCTGCTGAAACATTGCTACAACTTTAACAGAACTACAATGACGTGGGATAATACCCGAAGGAAGCTAAACAGCACATATATATATATATGTATGTATGTATGTATGTATGTATGTATGTATGTATGTATGTATGTATATAGAATAGAAAAGAACAGAACAGAACAGAACAGAATAGGAAATAGAATAGAATAAAATAGGAGATAGAATAGAACTGAACAGAACAGAACAGAACAGAACAGAACAGAACAGAATAGAATAGAATAGAATAGAATAATTCATTTATTGTCCAAGTGTGATTGGACACACAAGGAATTTGTTTTGGTGCAAATGCCCTCAGTATACATAAAAGAAAAGATACATTTATCAAGAGTCAAGAATCATAAACACTTAACAATAGTCATTGGGTACAATAAGTATATTGTATATTTTTTGGGAACTCTTCAAGATTTCCTACCAGGAAACCCTGGTGCTTAAAAAACCAGTGAGAACGTTGCCATCAAGTGAAGTGAACAACATCAAGATTCAACATCCATTTTTTTTTTACTTTTGGGGGGCTTCTGTCTCTATATCTCATTCCCCCAGGTTCCCATCCATCATCCGAGTTGAGTTCAAATGCGGTTACCATGGTTGCTATGAAGCAAATGAACCAGAATCCAGCTAGAGTAAGCCAAATCTTAGAAGGACCAACGGCATGTGCCTACACCTGGTGATACGGCCCTGTCACAGTTGTTCTTTAATTACCCTTATCTTCCCCAAAGGTTTCAATGGGCTTGTCAATCTCAGGATAATTATAGCCTTCTACTGTTATGAACACATCACTCAGAGCAGGGATCATACCACAGGGAGAGGGCTGGAAGAGTTATTTGCTGAGGTCTGGCCGGCAAATATATATATTTTTGCATTTGAATTGCAAATGGCTTGACAAATATATCTATTTAAATAAGGCATGGTTTTGCAGGTAGCACATGGTAGCCTTGGAAACCAATTTCAGTGAAGGGAGCCAGTGATTGAAATACTAAGACCAGAAGAATTCATTAAGGCTGCAGTAAAATGAGGTGGGGGTAAAAGACGCATGGTTTAGGAGAGAACAACATTGGTCTGAGTTGTCTTAAGGGGCCCTTTATTAACATTGACAGAGTTGGAAGGGACCTTCTAGAACATCTAATCCAATCCTTCCCCACCCAAGCAGGAGACCCTACCCCATTTCTGACAGATGGCAGTCCAGTCTCTTCTTGAAAGCCTCCAGCAATGAAGCTCCCACAACTTCTGAAGGCAACTTCTGTTCCATGGGCTGATTGTTCTCATTGTCAGAAAATTTCTCCTTATTTCCAGGTTGAATCTCTCCTTGGTCAGTTTCCATCCTTTATTCCTTGTCTGGCCTTCAGGTGCTTTGGAGAATAGCTTGATCCCTTTCTCCTCTCTGTGGCAGCCCCTCAAATATTGGAAGACTGCTTTTATGTCTCCCCTGGTTCTTCTCTTCACTAGACTAGCCAGGCCCAGTTCCTGCAACCCTTCACCGTATCTTTTAGCCTCCAGTCCCCTAATCATCCTGGTTGCTCTTCTCCTTTAGCTCCACGTAGTAACAGATGAAGAAAGCTTTGAGTTAGGAACTAGCACCTGGCCAGCCTGGATCCATCTTAAGAGTTAAATAAGGTTAAGCCTGCCCAATATGGGCTGTGAAAATATCTATAGACCCCTCACATCCCAGACATAAACTGTTTCAATTCCTTCTCTCAAAACAACGCTATAGAGCCCTGCACACCAGAACAACTAGACACAAGGACAGTTTTTTCCCCAAACACCAATGACTCTGCTAAACAAATAATTCCCTCAACACTGTCCAACTATTTACTAAGTCTGCACTACTATTACTATTAACCTTCTCCTTACTCCTTATCACCCATCCCCTCCCACTTGTGACTGTATGTCTGTAACTTTGTCATTTGTATACTTACGATTTATATTGACTGTTTCCTTGTATGATTTGATTGCTTATAAGAATAAAATAGAACACCGTTATTGTCATTGCATTCTACAAATACAATGAAATTTGAAAGCTACTCCAGCAGTGTCCCAAACACCACATCACAATCACACTGCAGAGTATTTAAAAATTAATATAATTAACATAATAATTAAAAACCTAGTCTAAAACCTATCTAAAACATATTGTAAGTTAGATAGTTTTAAAATGCCACTATATACATAGGGCTAAATCACATATGCATTGTGTGATTCGAGACAATTATTGCCTTGGGAAAGAAACTGTTTCTCAGTCTATTAGTCCTCATTTTAAGACACCTATAACGCCTCCCTGATGGTAACAGTTCGAAATATGAATGTCATTGTACCCTAGGACTATTATTGTTGTACCTGATGATTATTGACTCCTGATGAATGTCTCTTTTCTTTTATGTACACCAAGACAAATTCCTTGTGTGTCCAATCACACTTGGCCAATAAAAAATTCTATTCTGTTCTATTCTATTCTGTTCTGTTCTGTTCTGTTGTATTCTATTCTATTCTATTCTATTCTATTCTATTCTATTCTATTCTA
>BLBF01000006.1:6584948-6596820 GCA_015471245.1 Laticauda colubrina | reverse complement strand
TATTCTATTCTATTCTATTCTATTCTATTCTATTCTATTCTATTCTATTCTATTTGAATAGGAGACTTCTAAGAATTCTAAGGTTGTAAAGGCAATCCTCGACCCACAACTACAATTGAGCCCAACATTCATGTTGTTAAGTGAGAAATTTGGTAAGTGAGTTTTGCCCCCTTTTTGCCCCACTTCCTCACCACCGTTGCGAGTAACCCGGTCGTTAAGTGAATCTTGCTTCCACCATTGACTTTGCTTGTCAGAAAGTTGCAAAAGAGGATTACATGACCCCATGGACATGGGCAACTGTCATAAATAGGAAACAATTGCTGAGTGTCTGAATTTTGATCACGTGACCATGACCTTATGATGGTACAGCACCTGATGGGGATGCCGCAATGGTCGTAAATGTGAAAAGGTCACCAAATGGGATCACATGACCCTGGGACTCATATATGAGTCATGTTGTCTGATTTTTTTTTAATATTTAAAAAACTTTATTGAATGAATTCTACAATTAAAAAAACAATTAAAAATATATTTCCATTCACTGCAGCATATTTGCCATGCTCTTGTTAGAATTGGACTCTGAGGGAGAGGAGGAACAGCTGACAAGGATTGCTGGTGTGGCTACTGAGGTTGTGGAGGAGGCTGGGGAAGGGCAGAGGCCAGCTGGGCAGTCAGAGGAAGAACCAGGCCCATCCTCTCTGCATCCTAGGAAATGCAGGGAAGAACAGAGAAGGAAACAACTTGGCTTATGAGAGAGGAAGCGGCCATGATCCCCCTCATTAATTGCAGCTGGGGAGAATAGTGTATAAGAGAGACAGTTACAACACAGCATTGCCAGAAGCAAAGCGTGTTTTATTTTGGGCTGAAGTTATCTTGGTTGGCCTCCTTCCAACAGACTGTGCCTTGTTATCTCCTTGAAGTTGGTTATTACTTATCCTGGTCCGTTGTGGAAATTTCTTCATTGTAGTTTGTTTGGTTTTTTATTTCACCTCTATCTATTCATTAAATTCAGACTGTATTGCTTTCTTTTGAATCCTATTTTTGAGTAAGTTTTATCTCCAGCTGAGAATTATTGAACAGTAGGGCCAAGTTGGAGACATTAAAGGACATTTATTTACGTTTTGAATTTTGTTACGTTTGTGTTACACCCTGGGTCATCACAATATTTGTAGTAGTGTTCACTCACTTTGTCATATTTTTAAGTATATAGAATATTACTAAATATTATTACATTTTTTTCCATTTGATTTATGTCATATTTTCATATATTTATGTGGTTATTTAAATATTTATACATAAATATACATAGTTATGCCTATTCATACCAAATTATTTCATCACACCATAACCTTAAGGCCATGTCATACTGCCCAACGGATGCAAAAAGGACACAACGGACGAGCAAAATGTTCCATCCATTGTTATCCGCTCTCAAAAGGGGCAAAAATTTGCATAAGCAGAGCGGATAACACAGAAAGGAACGGACGTGGGGAGGACGCAGAGCGGATGTATAGAGGATGCAGAGCGGATGTATAGAGGATGCGTAGAGGATGCGTAGAGGATGTGTAGAGGATGCATAGAGGATGCAGAGCGGATGCGTAGAGGATGCAGAGCAGATGCATAGAGGATGCAGAGCGGATGCAGAGCGGATAAGCTGCATCCGCTTTCATCCTTTCTCCATCCGTGCTACTAACGCTGTGCATCCGTTCTGCTTCCTCCCTGCGTCCGTTTACCGCTGGAATGGATTTGAGTTGTGCGGATGCACAGCGGATGCCTAGCGGATATAGCAGATGCGTAATGGATGCAGAACGGATGTCCCCTGTATGCCTAGAGGATGCAGAACGGATGCATTGGATACATTTTCCGCTCAAAAGTTTTGAGCAGCCCAAAACGTTTGGAGCGGATGAAACGTCAATAGACGGATTCTGGACGGATAGAGAGGAAGCAAAACGGAGGCAGTGAGTACATCGCGTTAACCAACGGATGGCAAGCTTTTTTGTCCATTTTACATCCTCTTTGCATCCGTTGGTGCAGTGTGACAGGGGCTTTACATTTCCTCTCTCTATTTTGTGTCTACCTTGTAGCCAATTATACTATAAATTCCAAATGTTGTAGTACCGTATATACTCACATATAAGCCGATCTCGCATATAAGCCGACCCTTAAAAAACTGCCCCAAAATGAGGAATTTTGCAAAAACTCGCATATAAGCCGACCCCCAAATACCATGGTGTGTTGTTTGGGCTAATAACAAAAGAGTATCAATATGCAATGCACTGATGAAGATTCATTATCAAAGCATTTGTTGTAGGAAACAATATTAAGTTAATTGCCCGGTATGTAAAGAATCTGATGTTATATAATGGTAATATATGCACTTATCGTAGCAAAAGCTTGCAGAAGAGCATAAATGAGAATAAAAGCCATTATTGTTGTGTTTTACTTTTATTTATTTTCACAAATTAAACAGTGTCTCAGAATCCTTCAAATTCATCCTCACCATCACCCTCGTCCTCAGATTCCCCAAAGAGATGTTTCCAGTCCTCCAATGTATATTTGACATTATCTTCATCCCACATTTCTTCATCTTGATCTTCATTTCCACTTCATCACTGTCTTCATTTTCAGTTTCATTGCTATCCTCCTGCCATGCAACATCATCTTCAGTGCCATCTAATTTGTTGCTAATGCAACATTTTAAAAAGGATTTCTGTGCCATCTCTTGTAAAATCATATCCCATGCAGTCATATCCCAAGACACAACTGTGGGCAAAGGAGGGCGTTTGAAGTTTCCTTTGGCTGTTAGTTCAGCCTTGCCATCTGCCATCCACTGTGTCCACAGGTTTCGCATGTGTGTCTTGAAGGGTCTGTTCAGGCTGACATCTAGGGGTTGTAGCATTCCAGTCAACCCTCCTGGTATGACTGCCTGAATGGTGTTTGACTCCTTTAGACTCCTTTTTACCTTTTCGGTTAGGTGAGCTTTGAATTGGTCCCAGACTAGCATGGAGTGTTTCTTGAGAAGACCTCCATTTCTGCGCACCCACACTTGATTTATCCATTTGATTACGCCTTCTTCATCCATCCATCCTTTTGGGATGCTGATGGATGAGCACACCACTGGGAAATTTGTCTTTTGGAGGGGTTTTTCGTTTGAAGATTACCACCGGGGGTAGCTTCACCCCATCTGCAGTTCAACTCAGCACCACTGTAAAATGGGTTTTTTGGTGCCCTGTTCTCTTAATAAGAATTGTTTTTTCACCCTTTTGGTTCAATGTTTTAGTGCTTGGCATGTCAAAGCACATAGGGGTCTCGTCCATGTTGCCAATCCTGCTGAGAGGAAAATCATCAGTCTTTCGTTTATGTATCACGAAACGTTGGAAGTTTATCACCTTTTCCTCAAATTCTGATGGTAGCTTTTGGGCTATTTTTGTTCTTTGTCTTAGTGATATCCCATTTCTCTTCAAAAACCTTGTACACCAGCCCGGGGAAGCAGTGAAGGTTGAGGTACCTTGGTATTTTCCAGATTTGGCCATCTGCAATGCTTGTAAGCACACGGCCAATCTAGACACTGCCTTTGAGCCTCAAACCACTCAAGAATGTGCTTTTCCATTTCAGGGAATTGCCCAGCTTTGGGCCCTCTTTTTGTACGTTTTGAATTGGGGGTGCAATCCAATGTACTATCCTTTCTCCATCTTCTAATATTGCTCTCATCCACTCCAAAGGTTCTTGCTGCTTCAAGGTTGCTTGTTTCCTCTGCAGCCTTCACTACTTTGAGTTTAAAAGAAGCAGCATAAGACTTTCTTTTTCTTTTAACATCAGACATGGGTATATTTTAATGAATTTTACTGCAGAACTTTACTAAATGCAGAGAAACTGGACACAAAGTTGCATGTGACGATCGCAAACACTACAGCGGTCACGTGAATAACTAACCGATCAGAGCGTGTTATGATCCGGTGGTAGAAAAAGCAAAATGGAGGCACCCAGAGTAAAAAGAAATGTGCTGTATGTATATATCGCTGTATGGTAATATCGATATTGCGTGTTCTGAGAAGTGGTGTCATATCGTCATGTCATTTATGTCAGAAATCAGATTTATGCGCATATAAGCCGACCCCCAAATTTGAAAAAAAAAAAAAAGCGTTCTCAAGTCAGCTTATATGCGAGTATATACGGTACTCTGTCTCTTCTCTCTCCTTCATTTCCATTGAAAGCCTATCCATTTCTTCACACTCTAAATTTGTCTGAATTTTGAACGGTCGTATGTGAGATACATAGTCATAACTCACTTATTTTCAGCACCGTCGTAACTTTGAGTAGTCACTGAATGAACTGGTGTCGAGGACTACCTGTAGTTTAGACTACTTGAAAAAAATGTCTCACAAGAAGGCAATAGCAACCAGTTCGGCTTTGCATCGATGTCTCCACAAGGTCATGAGAAGTTGTGCTTGATTCAAAGGAGGCTTCACCAAATAATACCACTTTATGATGCCTTAGTTAGGCCACCATTGGAATACTGCATCCAGTTTTGGTTGCCACAGTAGAAAAAAGATGTTGAGACTCTAGAAAGGGTGCAGAGAAGAGCAACCAAGATGATGTGGGGGCTGGAGGCTAAAACATATGAAGAACGGTTGCTGGGATTGGGTATATCTAGTTTGATGAAAAGAAGGACTAGGGGAGACATGATAGCAGTCTTCCAATACCTCAGGGGCTGCCCCAAAGAAGAGAGGGAGTCAAGCTATTCTCCAAAGCACCTGAAGGCAGGACAAGAAGCAATGGATGGAAACTAATTAAGGAGAGAAGCAACCTAGAACCAAGGAAAAATGTCCTGATAATGAAAACAATGAATCAATGAAATCACTTGCCTCCAAAAGTTGTGAATGCTCCAACTCTGGAAGTATTTCAGAAGAGATTGGACAACAATTTGTCTGAAATGGTATAAGGTTTTTTATTATTCTGCTATTCGGCAACATTGTCTATCCTATACTTTCTGGTCAATCATTCAGCAGTGGCTTTCTCTGAGTTTCTGGACTGCCTATTGAAATTTATTGACTTATTATTTATTATGCAAATTTGTATAGCCACTCAACTCACATGCAGGTGTCTCTGGGCAGCTTTCAATATTAACATCAACAGCTTCTATCCCAGGACATGCACTCTATTGGATTCTACTATATAGTGAAACATGAATTCAGTATCAGGGGTTTTCCATTCAATGTATTGAATGTGAAGGATGTCTGTTTGTGTTTATTTTCATAGTCATAATGTTGTACACTGAAGATGGTATTTAATTTCGTTGTACGAGATGCAATGATAATAAACTAAACTAAAACTAAAAACCATGACATAAAACTCCATAAAACCATACCCCATTCCCCTTGCAGCCTAGTGGTTAAGATGCCAGGCTTTTTGACCAGAAGGCTGGCAGTTCGAGACCCAAGTAAAGCATGACGGGGTGAGCTTCCCTTCTTAGCTCCAGCTGCTGCCCACCTAAAAGTTTGAGAGCATGCAAATGCAAGTAGAAAAATAGATACCACTTCTGCGGGAAGGTCACAGCGTTCTGTGCACTTTGGCGCATAATCCTATCAACTGCATAACCACAGAAGCATCTTTGGACAACACTGGCTCCCTTGGCTAAGAAACAGAGCTGAGTACCATCCCCTAGAATCAGACACAACTGGACAAGGGAATCCTTTACCTTTATCTTCTTAATTGTTGATAATACAGGATTTAATTCCCATGTTCTGGGTGTATAACCTGCATGAAGTTTAGAAATTCATGGCCGCCCTGATAAAATTCATGAACTTTTATTCATTGTTATCTGACCTGCACAGGAGGACATAGGTAGTCCTTGACTTATGACCACCCCATTTTCCAAAACCATCACAAAATAACTATGGATATGGCAGGATCCCCCCACCATGTTCTTGTGTCTTCTCTTCTAATTCACGAACTTGTTTCTTCCTGATTGTCTTTAAAAAACAATGAGTAATTTGTCTGTCAGCATGGCCCATATTTTCCCTTCAATTGGGATTGATTTTTCCCCTTCTAATTAGTTTCCAAACTGAACATCTTTCCCAAAGATCCTGTGAGATTTATCTCCCAGTTCTCAATTAACTTTAATGGAATGGGGGCATCATTCTAATTCCCACGAAAGCCTTGGTTAATCTTGAGGATGAAAAGCAATAAATTACTTTTCAAGGATCCATCTGGATCTCCAAATAAGGATTCACCCAGGAAGCTGAAAATCACTTTCATCTAGGATCTGCCACTCAAATTCCCTGTCCTGAAACTTGGATAGAATTATCCCAAAGGTGCTTTTTCAAGAGGCACCTGGACTTTCTGGTTTTTTTCTTTGGTTTGTTCTTCAAAGAAAAACCAGGAAGTTCAGATGCGTCTTGAAAAAGGACCTTTGAGACAACCATACCTGTTCCAGGTTGCTTGATGAGTTTCCATCCAGTGCTTCTTGTCCTGTTTTCTGGTGCTTTGGAGAATAGTTTGACTCTTTCTTCTTTGTGTTCTGACCTAGGCTTCCCAAAATCACGAAGCAGACTCCTCCTCCTGACAAAACTCCTTTTTATTAGGCTAATGTGAATTCCTATCATTTACATCCAGCAAAGTCCAGGCAAACAGTCTTTCAAGGGTGAATTAAAACCACAGACCTTATCAGGCTTGGAGAGCTGCCAGGCCGATAACTTCCAAAAATATTTGGCAAGGAGTCTCTGAGAGTCACGAACAAATCTTCACCCTAATTAAACAAACTAATTGTCTCCTGCCAATCCCACTCCCCTTTTGCTCCTCTTTTTTCCCTATGGGAGGGGCCATTCACTGTCTACCTGTGCCTTTACTCCTGAGTTGACCCTTGTTCCTTAACTGTTCCCTTCTCCTGGCAGCTCTGCACATGTGCACATTGGGAACAGGCTCCAGCTCTTCTTCTGCCCCACTGATCTCTGACTCCGAAGGCAGCTGATAACTGACTCCATCTCTGCCTCCAATGCAGAGCGCTCATCGGAGCCTTCCCCAGACTCCAGGACAGGCAAATCTATTGCTTGATTACTTTTGTTCCCAGTGTTGTTGTGAAGCAAGCAAAAATAACTCAGAAACATTTATATATCAAGGGCTTGTGCTGCTGAAGTTGTCCGTACATTATCCCTTAGAATTTTCCCCATACAGCAAGGCCCAGAAGCTAGGAGTGGTATCTATGATGAAGCATACTCAATATATCAATACAGGTAGTTCTCCATTTATGACTGGTCACTTAGCTATCATTTGAATTTATGACAGACACCCCCAAAAGTTTCTGCTTAACACGTTTGTATAATGGATTTTGCATAGTGGCTGCAATGCTTGCTTAATTACGGTGATGTTCGCTTAACAACTATGGCATTCATTTTACAACTGCTGTGTTCACTTCACAATAGTTAATTTTGGGGGGATGATGCCTTCAATAACTAGCATGACTTATGACCATAATTCCAGGCTCAATTGTGGTTTTAAATCAAGGATTACCTGTGTGAGCTACTATAAACTATACTTGAACTTCCAAGTTTGAAGTGCTGAATGTATAAACTAGATTTGAATTTAAGAGTGGGATGCTTTTACTGATTGTTTGAATATCCCTCATTCTGAATTTTAAGCTGTGTTTTATGGCTATTGTAACAAAAAAAAAAATCAGTCTGAAATCAGACTGTTTTTTTTTAAACCAAATGAATTCATACAAGCCATCAATGGCCAATGTTTTACCATAATGTTTTGTTTTTGCTTTGATAATATGTCTCAAGAGGAAATCACGCTGCCAACAAAGCTACAACCTATTGCATTTTCAAACGAAAATAAGGCTGATTACCCTGGAACGTATACAGTAAAATGTCAAACACTGTTGAGAATTGCCCTTCATTTCCATAAAATTCCTGTTAACTCATGCGAAAACGCTTATCTTCAGTGGAACTGATCTAAGTCTGAGCTAAAAGCATAGAAGCACATATGGCTGCAGGACTAGCTTTGGAATGATTTTTTGTATTCTTTCTGAGCTGGGTTTTCTTGCAGATATTTCATTACTCAGCTAGGTAGCATCATCAGTGCTAGAAGGGAGTGGAGTTTGCTCAGCGATCAACGAGCACATAGAGATAAACTATATCGACATAGTATTCAAAAGATACAAGCAAATAGCTGAAAAAGAAAACAAAAGTCTTTTCCAACAATCAGTACCCTGATAAATCAAGATTAAGACCAGGTTAATGCTAAACCAACAATCAAGCTCTAAACAATTCCCCAATCAAGGAACTATCAACTCAAACAAACAATCAAACAATAAACAACAGCCCAAATAAGGAACCACTAAGAACTCTTCCCATCAACACTGACAGGTAAGCTACTTGATTATACACAGAAACCAAACCCTTCTCCCTTCTAGCACTGATGGTGTTACCTAGTTGAGGAATGAGACATCTGCAAGAAAACAAGCAAGTTCAGAGAGTGCCAAGGACAGCACAGTCCTCCTCCTCCTCCTCCTCCTCCTCCTCCTCCTCCTCCTCCTCCTCCTCCTCCTCCTCCTCCTCCTCCTGCCTTTCTCCTCTACAAATCCCTCTCCCTTCTAGCACTGATGATGTTACCTAGTTGAGTAATGAAATGTCTGCAAGAAAACAAGCATGCTCACAGAGCACTAAAGACCTCACAGTTTTCCTCATCCCTTTTCTCCTTCTCCTTGTCTTCCTCCCCAATTCTCCTCCTCCACTCTACATATCTCACTCCCTTCTAGCACTGATGATGTTACCTAATTGGGTCATGAAATATCTGCAAGAAAACAAGCAAGCTGAGAGAGCACCAAAGACCCCATAATTTAACCTTGAGCAACAAATATTTTCTTTTATTATTTCTGAAAGGGATGGGAATTTGCACAATTAAGGTATTTCCTCTTATTATGTATTTATTCCATTTCTGTAGTCACCTATCATAGTCAACGATTCTGGGATAGCTTACAGGTTTTTTTTAAAAAAATGTTTCTCTGTGTCCATGGAGTTTAAATTGGGGAGACAGTAACTAGAGGAGAGGTGAAGATATTTCTTTCTTCTCTTGTATTATTTTTGTCCTTGGAAAATACTATTCTTTGCAATTATCCTGGAAAGTACAGTCCTTATTTTCCCCCCAGGTTTAGGATCTTTAATTAGATCAAGATGTGTGCTAACCATAATACAAGGTGACTCTACATGGTGCAGAAGTTCAACTCTTGATTATTAACTCAGTTGATCTCACTTTAATTACATCTTATATATATATTGCATGCCCAATTCAAAAATGTTGGATTCAGCTGTTGATTATTTAAGAGCTGTTAAGCTTGGGGTATAAGTGCTTAAAGCACAACCTTCCTTGTATTACTTCATCACTTCAAGTTTCTGAATATTTTCTGAGTATCTTATTCTACTACAGTTGAAAGGGCTCATTTGGGCAAGAGAATCCAGCTCCATGCAGAAATCTAAATTTAAGGGTTCCTGGTGGGTAATTTTCTACTATCTGATTTAATAGATTTGTAAAGAGAGTCCAGTCTCTCTCAAGTATTTGATCTCACTGTGGAACTGTTCCTATTTATAAGTTTTTCCTAAACATTTATTCTGGTCTATCTGGGAGTGGTGGCCTCGTGATGGAGCTCTGGCCTAACAATCAGGAGGCTGTGAGTTCGGTCCTAGATAGAGGCAGATATTTTGTCTCTCTGGGCACAATAAGAATATGAAAAAAAAAACTCCCCATTGGTGACAGGTGAGGCATCTGTCATTAAACACTCTGCTAGCTCCATTCAGTTGCCCAGTCTCCACCCCACAAGGGATTATGGGGTTATTAAATGAAGGTGATTCATCTGGTCCAAATCCAATATTCTGTAATGTTCTTTAGCTACTCCAAAACTTCTTGCATATCATTCTCTGTTCTCATCAAGTTATTTTTTTTTTCAATATATTTATCCCATCAACCAGACCTTCCAAAATGTAATTTCCAGAATCCTGTTCAGCCTTGTTACCCCTCTTCATATCTGCTGCAATTTCTCTGATTTATTTATTTTTTGCACTGTTAACTTGCACAGGATTTTGTAAGCTGTATTTCATGTTGTATTTTAATGAGGAGGAATAATACAGATACGATAACTCCATTTTTTATCAGAAGAATACACTTCAGTTCTGGAAGGAAAACTATAGGCCTACAACCCAGCAGAAATTCTAATTGGATTTTAGATTTTGATGGGGAGGGAGGGAAAGAGAAAGGAGGGAGGCAGGAAGGGTGAGTGGAAGAAAGGGAGGAAGGAAGAAAGGGAGGAAGGAAGGAAGGAGGAGGGAGGAAGGAATGAAGGGACAGAGGCCCGAAGGAAAGAAAGAAGGAAGAAAAAAAAGAAGGATGATCTATGCTGTTTATGCCGTGATTTAAAACAGCTGCTTTATTACAAAACTGTTGAAGGTGGTATAATTCTAACAAGGGTAATATTGACACCTTGGGTACAAAGGCTAAGATGCTGTTAAACTGAGCTGTGAAACATGTCAGTGTATCTATTAAACACAAATGCTAAAATATAAACACAACTTCAGTAATATATATGCTGAGTTCTGCAGTGTTCCTATTGCTCCCTCGTTAAAAAAAAGGATAAGAAAAAAATGTGGTATGACTTCTATTCGAAAGATTTCATGAAAGAAACATCTTTGCAGGCAATTAAAATAAAATGACAGGTCAGCTAGGAAGACAGAGAAAGTGTTTGCAAGGGTGTTGAAAACTTCAGGAAAGAATTACTTGTACTCATTCTATTTCAGTTAAGAGTGGAATAATAGAACAACAGAGTTGGAAGGGATCTTGGAGCAGAGATGTTATTCAGCCGGTTCTGACCAATTTTGGAGAACCGGGAGCAGAAATATTGAGTAGTTTGGAGAACCAGCAAATACCCCCTCTGACTGGCCCTGTTCCCATCTATTCTCCGCCTCCATTGAGTCCCAGCTGATCGGCTGGGTCTCCTTTGGTTGCCTTGCCCAGGAGAACAGAGCTGGAAAGTAGATTAGTGGGGTGGGGAGGGGAGGGAATGGGGATTTTGCAGTCACCTTTCCTTGCCACACCTACCAAGCTACTCCCCCAGAACTATTAGTAAATGTTTTTAAATCCCACCATTGCCTTGGAGATCTTGTAGTTCAATCTCCTGTGTAACCTGAACCTATCATTCAGGACAAGTGATTGTCCAGTTTCTTCTTAAAAGCCTCCAGTGTTGGAGCATTCACAACTTCTGGAGGCAAGCCATTCCACTGATTAATTGTTCTCACTGTCAGGAAATTTCTCCTTACTTCTAGGTTGCTTCTTTCCTTGATTAGTTTCCATCCAGCTTCTTGTCCTGCCTTCAGGTGCTTTGGAGAATAGCTTGACTCCCTCTTCTTTATGGCAGCCCCTCAAATATTGGAAGACTGTTCTCATATCATCTCCCCCAATAATCATTCTGTTATATGTAGAAATATATATATAATATATATATATATATATATATATATATATATATATATATATATATATGTGTGTGTGTGTGTGTGTGTGTGTGTGTGTGTGTGTGTGTGTGTGTGTGCTATTCAGCTTCCTTCGGGTATTATCCCACGTCATTGTAGCTGTGCTTTTAAAGATATAACAGAGACCTAGAAGATCAACAGATCTATGGAACAGCTGTCCTGCCCTACATAAGAGGTACCACAGATAAAATCAGTAAGATACTACACAGGCATCACATCAAGACTGCCTTCAAAACAGACAAAAAAATAACAGCCATCCTGAGGAACCCCAAAGACAAAATTGACCTGGAAAACCAAGGCATATACGAAATTCCCTGTACATCATGCCCGGCCACATACATTGGACAGACAAA
>BLBF01000006.1:6562842-6584094 GCA_015471245.1 Laticauda colubrina | reverse complement strand
AAAACTCATACCACTTCTTAGAAATGATCAAAGATCTACACGTAGAACAAGAAGATCTGCTTGTAAGTTTCGACGTGGTTTCACTATTCACTCAAGTCCCAATAAAAGAAACTCTTGAAATCATCAAAAATAAATACCAACCAGCCAAAGACCTCATGGAACTAACAGAACACTGCCTAACCAACACATATTTCATATACAAAGGACAAAGATACAAGCAAATTGAAGGAGCCCCTATGGGATCACCACTGTCACCCGTCATTGCAAACCTGTTCATGGAAGAATTCGAATCCAGAGCCCTGGCTAATGCCACCCACAAACCCAAACTATGGCTAAGATACATCGATGACACATTTGTGATTTGGCCCCATGGAAAAGAAAACCTAAACAATTTCCTAACACACCTAAACAACACACACCCCAAAATCAAGTTCACCATGGAAACGGAAATAAACAAGCAACTACCATTCCTAGATGTACTAATCTACAAAAGAACAGATGGCACACTGGGACACACCATATACCAAAAGAAAACACACACCAACCGCTACCTCAACGACCAATCCCACCACCACCCAGCACAGATAAATTCCGTAGCGAAAACACTAATTACCAGAACCAAACGCCTGGCAGATAAGACACATATAAAGACTGAACTATGCACCCTGACTGAAGTATTGACAGCCAATGGCTTCCACAAAAACAAAATCACCAACTTGATCCACAAAAACACACCAAGACATAACAGAGACCTAGAAGACCAACAGATCTATGGAACAGCTGTCTTGCCCTACATAAGAGGTACCACAGATAAAATCAGTAAGATACTACACAGGCATCACATCAAGACTGCCTTCAAAACAGACAAAAAAAATAGCAGCCATCCTGAGGAACCCCAAAGACAAAATTGACCTGGAAAACCAAGGCATATACGAAATTCCCTGTACATCATGCCCAGCCACATACATTGGACAGACCAATAGAAGAATAAGTACCCGCCTAGAGGAACACAAAAATGCAGTAAAAAAGCTGGAACACACCTCCTCACTAGTCCAACACATGAAAACCACAGGTCACAACATCAACTTCAACGGCACTAAAACCCTGGCCACTATAGAAAACCCCAGCCACAGAATCATCAGAGAAGCCATAGAGATTGAAAAAAGACCTGACAGCATGAATAGAAGAGATGATTCCACCAGACTGTCAATCATTTGGAAGCCTGCACTCTCAAATAGAAAGATTTCCATGCCACAAGCCAGGCAAACACCTGGGCAAAAACAGACTCCCTCTGATAGCTCCAACCTAACCCCCCCACCAGGCACCCAGGTGAAACCCAGCTTGCTAATGAAGAGCAGCCGTCCCTTCACACGCAGCCAAGCTGCACTGAAAGCCTCCAACACAAGAACAGACTGTTGCCAGCCAATCAAAGCCACAAAAGAGACAGAAGAAACCAGGAACACCAATCAATCAAACTCCAAGTCCAATGAAATAGGTCCAGGCTCCCAGCCAATCAGAATGAACCAGCCTCAAATTTAAAAACCAGGAGCTGTAAGACCCACATCCATACAGAAGCCTGATGATGGCAGATGAGATTCTGCTGAAACGTTGCTGCAACTTTAACAGAACTACAATGACGTGGGATAATACCCGAAGGAAGCTAAACAGCACATATATATATATATATATATATATATATATATTCAGAAAACTTTTACAGCCAATTTCTAAATCAAATATCTGGATTTGTAATTCTTAATAATATATCAAATTCCACTATTTCAATTTAAATAATATTAAACTGTATATCTAAATACTATAAAATCCCAAATCTCAAAATAGTGTTATAAAATAATATTTCAAATATTTACAAATCTAAATATAGTTATATCAACCTTACTATATAATAATTAATTTGTTAATCTATAATAATCACAATTCATCATTTAATTCAATCTACTCAATGCCTATAATCAAATATCTATACTTAAAAAATTAATTAATTATCACCTCCCTTTTTTATGTGTGTTATAACCAAATATAAATTATAATATTACTAATGTATCAATTAAATATATATAAATTACATTTACCACATTCAAAAATCAGTTAAGTTGGTGTCAAGAAATAATTGTTGCAATCTGCAAATTTAAATGCTTAAAGTGTCTTAATATAATTGTTCAGTTCTTCAAGATTCCTTCACCGAGCATACCGGAAGTACAGAGTTGCTGAGTAATGTCTCTGATTTCACTATCTCACCACACTTTCTGCTGTAATCGTTTCTCCTTTCATTTGAAAGTTTAACGAGTTAATTTTTAGATTCAAATCGTCTCTTTCTTTAATAAATCTTCTTCACTTACTACAGCTCCAGTCCAATAATCCAAAAGGAGACTAGTAAATTATTCAATTTCATTCGTGGAATATTTAAAGTTGTAATTTAATTCCTTACTTCAAGTCTCCCCCCATCTCAAATTCATCCTTCTAATTTTCCCCAAAGTCCACAATTCAAGTCCTTCAAAGTTGCCTTAAATTAAATTATTGTTCTTTCTTCTTTTTTTCTCTCCCCCAATTATTATCAGTCTCTCAGATCCCTCCGATTCTCTTATCTTCTCTGTCTGATCACTCATGTCCTTACCCTCTTCTGTCTCATGAGCCCTTTTGCTTTCACCGCTGCTCGTATCTGCTTTGGCCGCTGTTTTCGGGCTTCGCTCCGACTAAGATACTCCAATATTCAACGTTCAATCAGAATTGCAAATTCTTTCACTCACACTCTTCGTTCACCACAGTCTGTCACTCACTTGCTTCCTCTTGTTTGCAATGATCAAGGCTTTAGGACTGCCACTGCTGACAGTCTCTTGTTGTTGGTCTCCACAGGATTTCTCTATGTCGCAATAAGAATCGCCTTTTCCACACCCTGACTTGAGTCTCCCCACACTGGCACACTTCTCTGCAAGATGCGTGCACCCCTAAGGGTCACTCCAACAGCAAGAGGAGATAGCATGAAACCCAGGGCAAGCTTCAGCACCTCCGTTCGCCCATATCTCATCACCGGAAGTCCCCCCACTCTGATTCTGTCCATCATTGTTGACAGATGGCAGTCCAATCTCTTTTTGAAAGCTTCCAGTGATGAAGCTTCCACAACTTCTGAAGGCAACCTCCATTCCATGGGTTGATTGCTCTCTCACCATCAGAAAATTTCTCCTTATTTCCAGGTTGAATCTCTCTCCTTTGGTCAGTTTCCATCCATTATTACTTGTCTGGACTTCAGATGCTTTAGAAAATAGCTTGAGCCCCCTCCTCTCTGTGGCAGCCCCTCAAATATTGGAAGATTGTTATCATGTCTCCCCTGGTCCTTCTATTTGAAATGGATTTTAATCACACCTCCTGAATGAGTGATCCTTTGACTAGTTTCAGCATAGGTGGTACAGCAGAGGTGGTATTCAGCAGGTTCTGACTGGTTCTGGAGAACCAGTAGTGGAAATTTTGAGTAGTTGGTAGAACCAGCAAATACCACCTCTGACTGGCCCTGCTCACATTTATTCTCTGCCTCCCAAGTCTCAGCTGATCAGCTGGGTCTTTTTTTGTTGTCCTGCACAGGAGAATGGAGCTGGAAACCAGATAGTGGGGTGGGGAGAGAATGGGATTTTGCAGTATCCTTCCCCTGCCACACCCACCAAGCCATACCCACATCCACCAAGCCACACCCACAGAACCGGTAGTAAATATTTTTGAATCCCACCAGATAAGGTAGTACAGATAAGGAATACAAATCATGAGCATTGTTAAGCCTGGGTTCCCCAACCAGGGTTAGGTAGACAAGCTAAACAGAATGTGCAGCGTTAGTCAGATAGGCACACAGATAAATGAGTGAACTAAGCTTGTATGTTTATTAACATACAGTAAAAATAACAGATACGCTTGTGCTATCAAGAATATAGTTTATTCCATTATTAGTTCATGGCATAGTCAAATAACAGTCCAATAGTCATGTATCATGTAGTCAGTCCATTCAGGGATATTCAGTTAGCAAAGTCCATGTAGAATATCCTATGTCAGTTCACTTACAAATCAGTCCTTTGTTGTCTCTCCCGTTCGAGCAATGCAGTCTTGATTCCAAGCAGTAATCAGGGATCATCAAAGCCAGAGTCAGCAAGCTGTAATCTTGCTACTTTTATATTGTTTTCATAACCACTCCCTTAATTACTTTTCCACAGTTAAAGCTGCAGACACTTTAACATACACTAACTATGAATCATAGTTATTATTTCACCTAAACCAGTTAGGGTAAACAATGTTATCCCTAACAAGCATAAACATGCTCTTTATTGTAAAAGAAAATTTTGCAAGTTTCAAAATTTCTCCACTCCTTTTCTCTACTTCCCCAAAAAACTAGGGATGGTTCTTTTTAAGATGCTTCCCTCCTGCCATTTCCTTCTGTGGGCTGAAACTTCTCTTGTCTTTGGCAGATTTTTCTTCAAATTGCAAAGTCCCTGGACTCTTCAATTTATCCATCTTTCCTTGCTGCTGGCACTTTATGTATCATGTTACAATGGATTCTCAAGACAACATTCAAAACAAAGGAAAACAAAATATCCGAATGATAATATAAAGAATGTTATTTTTTGGTTGGCAAGAAAAAGACACCCTCTGTTATTATTCTACTCCCTTTATTCATCTACACACTAGTTGCTGTTTGTGAAAGCTGTCATCAAAAGGCACATTTATGTAAGATATAAATGATATATTAGTAAGCCAATCACCACAAGGATGAATCGAACTGAGCTCAAAGGATGAAATAGCTGCTGGCGTGGGTATATTTTGTACAAAAGAGAAAAGAAAGAAAACTTTCTCCCTTTTCTCCTTTTATTATTATTATTTTTTACAATGTTGGCTTCTTGACAACAGTATCTTCTGCCTTTATTTATTTCTGCTTTGGATGAATGAATGAGTTGGCCTCTGACCCAATATTCTGACAGCTCACTCAACAGGCAGCTATCCAACTGCCAAACTACCTGTGCCACTGAATCTGACACAAAAGAGCATAATTTAGCAGGTTTGAGTTATTGTCGGGCCAAATAAGACAAGTAGACGTTCCCAGGGCAGCTCTTCATCTTTACTTTACGCTTCCCAAAGGTCTGGCTGTCACTGAAACTGTCTAATGTGGCTCATCATCATGTTTTGTGGCATGTGAAATGATTGATTTCATGGTTACCACCATATGTGATTTGGGCCCTTTTCCAAATAATGTTGAATGTTTGACCATGTTTCCCTGGACATGAAGAATGGTTGCAAGAATTGGGCATAGCTGGTCTAATGAAAAGAAGGACCAGGAGTGACATGATAGCAGTCTTCCAATACTGCCACAGAAAGGAGGGGGACAACCTATTTTCCAAAGCCCCTGAAGGCCAAACAAGGAACAATGGATGGAAACTGATCAAGGAGGGATTCAAAGTTTCTGACAATGAGAACAATCAACCAAGGGAACAGAAGTTAGGGACTTCTATTCTCACTCTTGCTGTGAATTGTGTTGGGATGTGTGTGCATGAAGGGAGGCTCAGCCAATCTCATTGTACACAAGTTGTACTCTGACAATAAAGGTAATAATAATAAGTTGCCTTCAGAAGTTGTGGGAGCTTCATCATTGGAGGCTTTTAAGAATAGACTGGACTTCCACCTGTCAGAAATGGAGTAAGGTCTCCTGTTTGGGGGGGGGGTGCTTGGACTAGATGACCTCCAAGATACCCCTCCAACTCTGTTGTTTTATATTCAATGGAACAGAAGTTGCCTTCAGAAGTTGTGGGAGCTTCATTGTTGGAGGCTTTCAAGAAGAGACTGGACTGCAATCTGTCAGAAATGGTGTATGATCTCCTGAGACTAGATGACCTACAAGTTTCCTTCCAACTCTGTTATTCTGGACAGTTTATACAGCAGGATGTGATTGAGGAAAGAAGGAAGACTCAGGATAGGGTAGAGATTTGGGTGGCCTTATAATTGTCAAGGTCCAGTAAAAGTAAACTCAGCTAGTCCTTGGGGTGGATTTCTACCAGTTCTGTCCACCTCTGTAGAACTGGTAGCTCTGAAGAGCAGCAGACAGAACCGATTCTATGTCTGCTGATGTTTTTGCCGACTCACCCACTCAGGCTCTTACCTGATCTTTATTTCCTGATTTTTCAACTTCAGCTGCCAAATGAGGCACAGCTACAGTTTAAAAAGCAGGAAAAGAGGGCTGTTTCAAAGGCTGCTTCTCTGCACCCAGCGTGCTGATGACGATTTACAGGCGCGCAGCTCCCAGTGTGCAGGGAAGCTGGTAAATCCCTAACCTGTAGTTAACCCTGTCATATCCCACCCCTGCTTACACCCACATTTGAGCCCAAGATTTATGTTGCTAAGCGAGACAGTTGTTAAGTGAGTCTTGTCCTACCTACAGGGGTGGGCTGCTGGGGGTTCACAGGGGTTTGGGAGAGCCCCTCGCTAAGATTCTGTGCAGTTCACCCCGCCCACCCAGGAGTCCCCACGTGGCCTGTTTTGGGCAGGTAAGTTCAGGGTGTGTACAAAGTCTTGGGGAGGGTGAAAAATGGGACTCCTGGAAGTTTGGGAAGACTAGAAACGGGCCCGTTTGCAACTTCCCAAGAGCCTCAGGAGTCCAGGGAGGCCGTTTTTGTCCTCCCAGAGGCTCGTGGAAAGCCTCCGGAGCCTGGGGAGAACAAAAGTCCCCTCCCCACCATGGTGCAGGAAGCCGACTAGGCCATGCCCACCATGGCCATGCCCGCCCAGCAACCAGGAAGAGAACCCATTGCTAAAGTTTTTGAAGCCCACCCCTGCCCATTTTACAACCTTCCTTGCCACAGTTGTTAAGGGGATCACTGCAATAGTTAAATTAGTTACAGTTATTACGCGAATGTGGCTTTCCCATTGACTTGGCTGTCAGAAGGTTGCAAAAGGTGATCCCACGACCCTGGGACACTGCAACCATCATAAATGTGAGTCAGTTGTCAAGTGACTGAATTTTGACCATGTGACCATGGGGATGCTGCAACGGTTGTGAGCATGAAAAACTTTCCCAAGTCACTTTTTTCCCCCAGTGTTGTTGTAATTTCGAAGAGCCACTAAATGAACCTCATGTATGATGCACTTTCTAATTCTTTGGGGTTTTAACTTTTTGAGAGGGCCACAAATAAGCATCTGAGGTTGAGGAGGAAACAGTTTCTCAGTTTGGTCTTCATGATTGAAAGCTCCCCAAGTTTAACTTCCTGCTTTTGGAAGAAATATCCATCTAGTTCAGTTCAGTTCTAAGCTGGGAGAGACATGGAGGCTGATTGGAAAGATGGTTTAATGATGAAGTAGAATCACATGTAATTCAGGGCAGCTGACAAAATGGAATTGAGAGTGGGTGGGTTTTATATCTTCTTTTGGGCTTTGCACTTGAGCTTCCTGTTCCTGTGCAAGAACATGTCTTCTATTGGCTGTTGTCAGATTCCTATGGGGTCGTATAGGGGTCATGTAGGGTTCATAGCTGGCTCTATAGGCAAAAGAGGAAATGCAAATCCTAGGTGCTTGTCTGAGCTAAGATTGGTTGAAGTTTGGGGGTGATGCAATGAAGTCTTGTGTTTTAAAAGGATGTTGGGCAATTCCTACTGTGGGTTAATGGCTTTCATCCTGTTTTGGCTCTTGGGTGAGGGTGTTTGCTTATGAATAGAGTGATCTAGATACTTGTCTTCTTTCAATAAGCTCTTTATCTCTTAAGTGCTGACATCTGCTGTGGGCTACTAAAGAAAGTGGGGATTGCTTTCTGCCTCCAAAAAAACACCCTTCTCTATTTCTCATTTTGGGAAATATAATATTCTGCCTTTTTAATATTCCCCAGAAACATTTCATTCTTCTAGGACGGTGGGTTTCCCACACTACTCAATGTAAGAATCCAATTTAAAGCATCCCTGGCAGATAACTATCAAGCCTTCTGCTTCAGTTCCACCATCCCTCTTGATAATTGTCTCCCTTGTCAAACTACTCTTACTGTTAAGAACTTTCTCCTAACATTCAATCAGACCCTACCTTCCTGTAACTTAGATCCATTATTCTGTGTCCTGCACTCAGGGATGAGAATGAGCAGGCCTTTACCTTTGTCTAGTGACATGATATGTCTCTGCCATGACAACATCTTCTCCACACTATGTTTACAATACAGAGTTTGTACAATCAATCTCTCAACATCCTTCCAATTTCTCCTCCCCAAGGTTTAATCGTTAAATAAACTATCAAGCTCATCATCATCTCTTGATGTACATGAAACTTTAGCTCATACTGTACTGGCATGAATTTAACATGAGTGGTTGATTAAAGAGATGGAGAAAGACATCTTCTCAGTTGGGCATCTATTGATGTTTGCATACTGCAATCATATTTGTCCATTTGATTCAACCAACCAACCGACCAGGCAACTAAGAGTAGATGTAGTTGGAAACTGATCAAGGAAAGATTCAACCTAGAAATAAGGAGAAATTATCCTTTCTTACAGTGAGAACAAGCAACCAGTGGAACAGAAGTTGCCTTCAGAAGTTGTGGGAGCTTCATCACTGGAAGCTTTCAAGAAGAGGCTGGATGGTCATTTGTCTAAAATTGTATAGGGTCTTCTGCTTGAGATGGAGGATGGACTATGACCTACAAGGTCAATTCCAATTCTTCTCCTCTTCCTCCCCATGCTCTTCTTCTTCTTCTTCTTCTTCTTCTTCTTCTTCTTCTTCTTCTTCTTCTTCTTCTTCTTCTTCTTCTTCTTCTTCTTCTTCTTCTTCTTCTTCTTCTTCTTCTTCTTCTTCTTCTTCTTCTTCTTCTTCTTCTTCTTCTTCTTCTTCCTCCTCCTCCTCCTCCTCCTCCTCCTCCTCCTCCTCTTCCTCCTCCTCCTCCTCCTCCTCCTCCTCCTCCTCCTCCTCCTCCTCCTCCTCCTCCTCCTCTTCCTGTGGCAGAACTGTATGCTACTCTAGTAGACAAAGAAGGGGCTTAACACAACCCTGAATAAAACACAACATCTTCAGACTGACTGCTATTTGAGAAAGTCTTCTTTACAATAAGAAGATAATTTTTTCTCAGGGTTAAACTGTGGGGTCCTTGGTGCTCTCTGAACTTGGTTCTATTCCTGCAGATGTTTCATTAACCAACTAAATTGCACCAATGTGCTACAACCAAGCTCAGACAGCACCAAGGCTTCCATAGTCTATTTTACTCTGTTCCATGTATCCCAATTTTCACTGAAAATTATTCTTTTCAACAGCTGTCTCACTGTATGGGAAAACCCTCCAGTTACGAATGGTTGAGGGGTTTTTCAGTGGAGATGTCACTCACCAGAAAGGATCCTATAGGTAGTCCTTCTTCTATGCCTTTTCTGCAAAAAATATCTAGGCTTCAACCCTTAATAATATTGATTATTTGCTTGTGTAAATTATTATCTGAATATTGAAGGGTTTTTTTTTTTTTTAAAAAAAAGGCTGCAGAGCATAACAGAAAACAAGAGTGGAAATTCAATAATCTGGAATAGAAAAACAATACATACTAATTGGATGAAATAACATGGAACAAAAACAAAGCTTGGCTAGCCTTAAAGTAGAACTTGAGCGTGGAATTGTAATACAATCAGAATAGAGCTGGAAGGGACCTTGGAGGTCTTCTAGTCCAACCCCCTGCTCAAGCAGGAAACCCTATACTATTTCAGACAAGTGACTGTCTCTTCTTAAAAGCCTCCAGTAATGGAGCATCCGCAACTTCTGAAGTCAAGTTGTTCCACTGATTAATTGTCTTCACGGTTAAGAAGTTTCTCCTTAATTCCAGGTTGCTTCTCTCCTTGATTAGTTTCAATCCATTGTTTCTTGTCTTGCCTTCTGGTGCTTTGGTAAATAAGTTGACCCCCTTCCTCTTTTTGGCAGCCTCTCAAATACTGGAATACTGCTATCATGTCACCCATAATTCTTCTTTTCTCAAGACTAACCCAAACCAAATCCTGCAGGCATTCTTCAAGGTCCCTTCCAACTCTGTTATTCTATGAAAAATGTTATCAGGGAAGAAATTATCCTCAAATATGGAGGGCATTCTCTTCCAGAAAATGAGATTGTGACAAAGGAGACTAGCATCCAGGCTCCTGATCCTTAGCATCTTGATGGAAAAATTACAAAATGGCCTCTCAACCAATGGATACAGATAGTAGGTCCTATTCAGAATAGAGGAGCTCTTATTCTGGCCTACATAAGATCTACAAAATAACCAGTCCACACTCAGATCTGGACTCCATTTGGAAAGGATCCAGATAATCTGATTTACCCAGAATCTCTCTAGTTGCTTCCCTACCACCTTAATACCATAACAGAGATGAACTGAAGAATGGCTGCAGGAACTGTGCCTGGCTAGTCTAGTGAAGAGAAAGACCAGTAGTGACATGAAAGCAGTCTTCCAATATTTGAGGGGCTGCCACAGGGAGGAGGGGGTCAAGTTATTTTCCAAAGCATGTCAAGGCCAGACAAGGAATAATGGATGGAAACCGAACAAAGAGAATATTACACAACTAAAGCCCCTGTCACACTGCACCAACGGATGGAAAGAGGATGTAAAACAGAGAAGAACACTTGCCATCCATTGGTTAACGTGATGCTTCCATTCTGTACTCACGGCCTCCGTTTTGCTTCCTCTCTATCCGTCCAGCATCCGTCTACTGACATTTCATCCGCTCAGAAGGTTTTGAGCTGCTCAACAACTTTTGAGCGGAAAATGTATCCAATGCATCCATTCTGCATCCTCTAGGCATACGGGGGACATCCGTTCTGCATCCATTACGCATCTGCTATATCCGCTAGGCATCTGCTGCGCATCCGCGCAACTCAAATGCGTTCCAGTGGTAAACGGACGCAGGGAGGAAGCGGAACGGACGCGCAGCGTTAGTAGCACGGACGGAGAAAGGATGAAAGCGGATGCAGCTACGCATCTGCGTCATCCGCTACGCATCTGCTCTGCATACGCTCTGCATCCTCTACGCATCCACTCTGCATTCTCTACGCATCCGCTCTGCATCCGCTCTGCATCCTCTACGCATCCTCTACGCATCCTCTACGCATCCTCTACGCATCCTCTACGCATCCACTCTGCATCCGCTCTGCATCCGCTCTGCATCCGCTTCCATCCGCTTCCATCCGCTAGGCTTCCGTGGAGCATCCGCTTTCCATCCGCCCTGCGTCCTCCCCGCGTCCATTCCTTTCCGTGTTATCCGCTCTGCTTATGCAAATTTTTGCCCCTTTTGAGAGCGGATAACAACGGACGGAACATTTTTCTTATCCGCTGTGTCCTTTTTACAAACGTTTTGCATCCGTTGGGCAGTGTGACAGGGCCTTAACTAGAGCGTACAAAACATTTGCTAGACCAATACTCCAATACAGTATTGGTCCAATACATCAATCTGGAACCCACATTACGTATTGATATTAACACAGTTGTGAAAGTCCAGAAATATTTCACAAGAAATATTCCTCTACTCCACTCTTCTACTCATTGTAGAATACCTCATGCCACCAGACTCAAAATTCTAGGCCTAGAAAACCTTGAATTACGCTGTCTTCAGTCTGATCTAAGTATAGTATATAAAATCATACTTTACAATGACTTACCTGTCAGTGAATACTTCAGCTTTAACCATAACAATACAAGAGCACACAATAGATACAAACTCAAGGTTAACTTTGCACCAAACTTGATTGCAGGAAATACGACTTCAGCAACAGAGTGGTCAATGTCTGGAATCCTCTGACTCTGTGGCTTCTTCCCCAAACCCCAAAAACTTTAACCTCAGACTGTCTACTATTGACCTCACCCCTTTCCTAAGAGGTCTGTCGGGGGCGTGCATAAACGCACCAAGGTGCCTACCGTCCCTGTCCTATTGTTTCTTTTATTTTTTTAAATTTTTTCTTATACGTATCCATGTATTCATAACTATGTTTTTACTTATACCTATTATCTTATAAGCAATTGACAAAAATAAAGAAATAAATAAAATAAAAAATACTTACACCTTGAACTGTATTCAGACACTTTTACAGTGTGGGTCTGATATTTCAAGATTTCTCTCAGGTTTAAAATGAGCAGAGTCAAATTTGGAGCTGTTTTAACTGAAGGCTCTTGTTTGTTCTAGAAATACTGGAACCAACCCTAAGGAACAGGGATTGTATATGTTGACAGCATATTGTAGTCACTATATGTCTGTTTTATGCTAAAATCCCAGGAGATTTATTTAATCAAAACTTGCCGCAGCCTCTATGAAAATGTATTTCCTGCCACTCAGAAATGCAGCTTGCTATCTTGTTAAATCTCTTCCCTGCTCTAATTTCTCTCTTCCTGCCATTCTCCATTTACAACACCAGGCAAGTGAGTCTCTTTTGTTGGCCAGATTGATTGTAGAAATAACTCCTCACTATACTGAGGTTTGCTAGCTGCTTTATTAAAAAAAATCAGAACTCAGCTGGCTATTATAGTCCTTTGTTCTCGCCAGGTAGAGAGCCTGAAAAATGCTTTTTGTTGTCATGTTTCAAAAGTGGCTGCCAGAACAGATAAAATATCACCTCTCCCTAGAAGTCACATCTGATGCTCTTAATTACACACTTTAGAGAGATTTTTTTTACTTCCAGATCAGAGGTGGCATTCAACAGGTTCTGACCAGATATGGAGAACCAGTAGTAGAAATTTTTAGTAGTTCGCACAACCGGCAAATACCACCTCCGATTGGCCCCACCCCCATCTATTCTCTGCCTCCTGAGTCTCAGATGATTAGCTGGGTCTTCTTTGGTTGCCCTACACAGGAGAAAGGAGCTGGAAAGCAGGTTAGTGGGATGGGGAGGGAATGGAGATTTTGCAGTACCCTTCCCCTGCCATGCCCACCAAGCCAAGCCACACACACAGAACCAGTAGTGGAAATTTTGAGTAGTTCAGAGAACCAGCAAATCCCACCTCTGACTGGCTCCACCCTCATCTAGTCTCTGCCTCCTATTGAGTCCTAGCTGATCGGCTGGGTCTTCTTGTGTTGCCCTGCACAGGAGAAAGGAGCTGGAAAGCAGGTTAGTGGGGTGGGGAGGGAGTGGAGACTTTGCAGTATCCTTCTCCTGCCACACCCAACAAGCCACGCCCACAACACCCTGCCCACCAAGCCACACCCACCAAGCCATGCCACACCCACCAAGCCATGCCCACAGAACCAGTAGTAAAATGTTTTGAATCCCACCACTGTTCCAGATGTTACATACAGTTGCTGCCATTTGGGCACCCATGACCCCAAAAGGGATCTAAAGGAGACCTTTTGTCTCCATAACAACTTGGAGAACATGAATAATTCAGCTGGCTTTAAAAGGACTTGTTTATTCATGGGTGGTCTTAATTAGAAGCAAAAGAGAAATTCCAAATGACAGCAACAGTTGCTTGTCTTATTGCCTGTTTGGGATGAAAACCTGATTGTTGTTGCTTTTCTCAGAAAACATCGGCTTAAACAAGAAGCAGGTTGTGGAGTTTAAAAATCAGGGATAGGCAAGACTGACAGCAAGGGATACGGTGGCTCCGTGTCTAAGACACTGAGCTTGTCAATCAGAAAGGTCAACAGTTCAGCGATTTGAAGCCCTAGAACTGCGTAATGGAATGAGCTCCCATTACTTGTCCCAGCTTCTGCCAACCTAGCAGTTCAAAAGCATGTAAAAAATGCAAATAGAAAAATAGGGACCACTTTGGTGGGAAGGTAACAGCGTTCAGTTCACCTTCAGCTTTTAGTCATGCCGGCCACATGACCACGGAGACGTCTTTGGACAGTGCTGGCTCTTCTTTGGCTTTGTCATGGATATGAGCACCGCCCCTAGAGCCAGAAATGACTGGCATGTATGTGGGAGGGGAACCTTTACCTTTCCTTTAAGACCTACGACCCTGCTCGTTCTGCGATGATTTCAAGAAACACCTTTATAATCCCAATTTTCAAGTTTAAATTTTCAAGCTTTCTAGATCTTTCTACATAGATCTAGAGTGATTGTGGCTGAGTTGCTCTGGGTAAGATGAGCGGCCAATAAGTTTAATAAAAGTTAGGTAGATAGATAGATAGATAGATAGATAGATAGATAGATAGATAGATAGATAGATAGATAGATAGACAGATCAACAGATAGATAGATAATGGGTTGATGGATGGATTGATAGGTAAACAGATATAGATAGACAGACAGACAGACAGACAGACAGACAGACAGACAGATAGATAGATAGATAGATAGATAGATAATGGGTAGATGGATTGATAGGTAAAAAGATAGATGGAAAGATAGATAGATACATAGATAGATAGATAGATAGATAGATAGATACATAGATACATAGATACATAGATGGATGGATAGGTAGGTATGTAGTTAATAATGTCTCACTTCACAACAGAAATATTGGACTCAATTGTGGTCATAAATCAAGGACTACCTGTACACCTAGTTTTTGTTCCTCAAGAAAAGATATATTAAAAAGAAAAAAAAAAAAAGACAGATACTCAGAGGCTTCATTTCTTCTCCTGAAGGGAGGTTGCAAATCCAGGCTGGATTTCATTAGCGAGTGTTCCAATAATTTGTACACAGGGATATTTACATAAATCTCATCTGCCTTGCCCGATGTATGGATTGCCAGTTGGAGTTTGCATAGCACCATCCTGTGTTTCCCTGAAATTGCTTTCTTGTGTTTTGTTAAGAGGGTTGGTGAAAGAACCCTTCCTCCAGGGGAAAGCTGTTATCTAAGCTTTTCATTTCTGAGCAATCTTGGTCAGGAAGTGGAATCTCATAACTCAACAAACAAGCACCTAGCTAGTGTGAGAGCAGTAATTTATCAGAGGCACTCGAAGCCTCATTTCAGACTAAGCAAACAAATAATACAGAGCCAGACAATCAAGACCAGGTTTGCTGGGAGCTCTCTGGTTTTTTCAGAGTTGTTTGTCAGGAGGTGAATGGGAGAAAGGGGGGAGAACGTCAGAAAGCCTATTGGAGAAAGAGGACACTTTGCATGGAAAAAAGGACAGCTTTGATCTGGTGTTTTTTGTGTGGAAATGAAGAGAGAGAGAAAGAGGGGGGGGGGAATGGAGGGATGGAGAGGAACTGCAAAAAGCAAAGCTGTGCAATCAATGACATATTAATTTGCTTTGACAAGAAGGAAGGAAGGAGAGGGGGAGGGAGGGAGGGAAGAAATAAAGAGAGGGAGGAAGGTAGGGGAGAAATGGAAGGAGGGAGAAAATATATTGAGAAAGACAGAAGGAAGGGACGGAGGGACGGAGAAAGGGAAGGAAGAAGAGGGAGGGAGGGAAGGAAGGAAAGAGGAGGGAGGAGAGAAGGGAAGAAATAGAGGGAGGAAGGATGGGAAGAAATGGAAGGAGGAAGCGAGGAGAGAGAGAAAGACAAGGAATGGAGGAAGAGAGGAAGGGAGAGAGGAAGGAAAGGAAGAAATGAAGGAAGGGAAGGAGGCAGTGAGGAAAGAAGGAAGAGCAGAAGACCTAGAACTACGCCACCTTTGGTCCAATCTAAGTATAGTATATAAAATCATACATTACAATGACTTACTGTCAATGAATAGTTCAGCTTCAACCATAACAACACAAGAGCACACAATAGATACAAACTCAAGGTTAACCGCACCAAACTTGATTGCAGGAAATACAACTTCAGCAACAGAATGGTCAATGTCTGGAACACTCTACCTGACTTTGTGGTTTCTTCCCCAAACCCCAAAAGCTTTAACCTCAGACTGACTTCACCCCTTTCCTAAGAGGTCTGTAGGGGGGCGTGCATAAGCGCACCTAGGTGCCTACGGTCCCTGTCCTATTGTTTCTTTTATTTTTCTTATATGTATCCATGTATTCATAATTATGTTTTTATTTGTATCTATTATCTTGGAAACAATTGACAAACCAAATAAAATAAAAATAAAAAATAAAATAAAAAGGAGGGAGGAAAGAAGGAGAAGGAGGGAGGGAGTTATCCTAGTTGGGTAACGGGTAATGAAACATCTGCAAGAAAACAACCAAACTCAGAGAGCACCAAGGACTCTGCAGTTCAACTCTGAGCTACATTCTCTTCTAATCTGTGACCTGCTTGGTGTGTAGAGAGCAGATACTATCTAAGACAGGTTGACAATGATGAACTGCTGAGACCCTTCCGACATACTGGTCTCAAGGTGGGTTTGAAGTTCCCAAGAAGTTTTGGGCCCTTCAGCAATACCTTTGAAACCAGTTCTGCTGCAAAGGCAGGGCGATGCTGTTGGGCAAAAGGATACTCCAGCACATTAACAGGGTTGTCCATCTGTCCTGGTACCCCAGATCCAGGCCCTTAGTCTGTCTTTCACTTTAGCTTGGCCATGAGAATGGAAACCTCTGCAACTTCCAACCCTGACCTCCTTTTATGTCTAAGCTCCTGAACAAGAAACCTAGCGAGACAATGACATCACCCAACATGCCTAGCCAGCTCTCCTTCATACTGTCTAAGTTGGCATCTTCATTACAAATTGAATATCCAGAAATGGGCTGTTATTCATAACCCACCTGAAATATTAGAAGAGAGAGGCAGGCCAGAGGACTGCTTAAAATCATCTTCTTTTAATGACCCCGTAATCCCTTGCAGGGTGGAGTCTGGGCAACTGAATGGAACTGAGTGTTTACTGGCTGGATGCCTTTCCTGTTGCCAATGGGGAGTTTTGTTCAGCAGATACATTCTTATTGTGCCCAGAGAGAGAAATATCTGCTTCTAACTAGGATCAAACTCACAACCTCCTGATTGTGAGGAGACAGCTCTACTTCTAGGCCACTGCAGCACTTGGAGTATTGCTTAAAATACCCACCATTAAATGCTTTCTTTTCCTTGGAGACTCAGCCTAAGGGAGAGGAAATTGCTCTTCACGATGTACTAATGGCTGACCCTAAATACACACAGCTGTGGAAAAGAGCATGCAAATGTGGCAAACATCCTTGGCTGTGTAATATTTATGTTACCAACAGCCCTAAATAAAATCTCAGCAAACTCTTCTGAACAAAAAGACTTCAGCAATGGATCCTGCGCTGTGGAAATGCTGTCTGTTTCACTGAAGCTCTGGTGGCTTCTCACCAGCTTCTGTTTCACACACCCGTGGAGGAGCAATGTCAGTGCCAGGAGTTCACAACTGGCTCTGCCTCCTTATCATCATAGTTGTGACTCTCGTGGGGATGACCGGAAACGGGTTCATCTTTATTTCGGACTGCCGTGATTGGATCCAAAGCAAAACACACTCAGGTTCGGACCTCCTGTTGATGTCCCTCAGCCTGACCCAGTTTATTTTCCTTGGAATCACACTCAGCTTCCATTGTATTAGCTCCCTGGATATTGTATTAGCTCCTTAGTCAACCCAAATACGCCGGAAGCGTCACCGTTTTCTTCTGGACCTTTTTCAATGCCACCACTCTGTGGATTACCACTTGCCTGGGAGTCTTCTACTGTGTGAAAATTGTCAACTTTACCCAGCCCATCCTCATGAAAATGAAGCTGAGGATTTCCAATGTGGTTCCTCATCTGCTCATTGTGGTGATGCTGGTTTCCTTGATCTCGGCTCTTCCTTTCCTCTGGATTGAGGATCACACCCAATCTTATAACAGCACAGAGCGTAGACATGAGATGATGGCCCAGATGTTCCTCTTTGGTATGCTGTACATTCTAGGGACTTTCCCATAGTTTGTCATATTTTTCATATCCTCTGTTTTTTTAATCTACTCTCTTGTACACCACACAAAGAGGATGCAGAACTACTCATTTGGCTTTCGAGATCAAAGGATGGATGTTCATCTGAAGACCATTAAAATCCTGACCTCCTTCCTCATCCTATATGCCGCAACCTTTGTAGCAGAAGTCTCAATGACCTTTTCCCCCAGCCCCTGGGCATCGGTTATGTCCATAACAGTGGTTAGTTCATATAATACAGGACACACTGTTGCTTTGATTGTCATGAATTCCAAACTAAGGGAACAATTAAGCAAGATGTTCTGGTGTCTGAGAAAAGAGACATGAAGGACTGAGCCCAGACTGAAATCATGCTTAAATCTTAAATCATGCACAGAGCTGAAGAAGCTTCTTGGAGGAGAAGCGAAATCACTTCAAAGAAAAGCCAAGAAAGTCCATTTGCCTCTTGAAAGACCTTTGGGATAACCATGACTTGAATGACTGAGAATCACCATAGACATTCTTGCTCAAACAATTGCACTGATGATATTACCTAGCAATGACAATGATGATGACTTTGGGTCCATGGTGCTCTCTGAGTTTATCTTGGGGGTTTTCTTGCAGACCTTTCATGACCCAACTAGGCAACATCATCATGAGAAGTCTCATTCCCTTCAAGCACTGATGATATGACTTAGCTGGGTCATGAAACATCAACCAAGGTGAGAGCAACATAGATCAACCAGGAGCTACAAAGATTCTCTTCCACCAAGGTTGGACATCTCTGGACTAGATAATCTGTTCCAGTTCTAGAGTTTCAGCTGGGATTTCTCCCAAACTTCCCTGGAACAGGATCACCAAATTCACCATTAGGACTGACTTCCCCATGTTTACAGTCTGCAAGAAAACAACCTAGTTCAGAGAGCAACAAAGACCTCACAGCTTATGGATGGAATTAACATTAATGACAACTCAAGACCCGCTAATTCTGTTGGATCTACTCAATGGTGGCTCACTATGAACTCAAGTTGATGCCATTTTTCCAGCCCAAGGTTTCAAATGGGACTAGTGGGTTTGAACAGTGTGTAAAACAGTCTTAGCCCATACCAGCTCTTGTTCTGATTCACGCAAAATCCGTTGAGTGTGTTTTGCCTTGAAGTTAAATTTCTCCCAATAGATTTTAGGCATAGCTATTATTCTTCAGTAGAAGCTCCAAGTTAGTAGAGCAGTTCTTCTTAGAAATTCAATTGATCCCCATTGTCCTGGAATGATATTGAGCGATGGGATCATCAGTTTGATTGATTTCCTGGTGATTGTGGTTTTAGAACTTTATACTTCATTCTGAATATGAGTGTTTTATTTTAAATGCTTGTGTTGTTCATAATTAGACACTGAGAGTTTATGTCAACCTGAACATGAATGTTTTTCTCTCTCTTTTCTGTCTTTCCATTTCTATCTATCTATCTATCTATCTATCTATCTATCTATCTATCTATCTATCTATCTATCTATCTATCTATCCCATCCATCCATCCATCCAGCCAGCCAGCCAGATAGCCAGATAACCAGTGAGCTATCTATCATTTATGTATCTCTTTTTTTCTCTCTCTCTGGCACACACATGCAATCTTCCTCTGTATCATAAACTCTCAGTGGCTAATTATAAGTAACAGAAACATTGAAAATAAAATATTCATCTATGGAATTAAATACAAAGTTCATGGATGGCTGGAGAACTGGATGGCTGGATGGATATACAGAGATAATAAGAGATTTTAATGCTGGTTGCATTAAAACTGAAGAGAAGATAAACTGGTTGGTTGCATCTTTTTGCATATTCTTTTTCTTTAGAGTTAAGGTCCTTCATATTTTTATTTACACATTTAAATTCTTATTCTTGTTAAATTCTTACAGTTGAAACTGAGTGAGAATCCCATGCTAACTTGTAACTCTTCTTTCCTGGTTTTCTGCATCTTCCTTTCATCTACTGTGTTGAATTATGAACCCTTCTTCTCCAAATGTTCCTAGTCAGCCTTCCCACTTTTTGATTTTTGGGCCAATCACCAGGAGACTTTGAGACCTAGTCCCACCTTAGGCATGAAAACCATTTGGGTGACTTTGGGCCAGTGGTGGGATTCAATTTTTTTTTTCCTACCGGTTCTGTGGACTGGCTTGGTGGGTATGGCAGGGGAAGGATACTGCAAAATCTCCATTCCCTCCCCACCCCACTAACCTGCTTTCCAGCTCCTTTCTCCTGTGCAGGGCAACAAAAGAAGACCCAACCAATCAGCTGGGACTCAATGGGAGGCAGATAATAGATGGGGCCGGTTCTCCGAACTACACAAAATTTCCGCTAACGGTTCTCCAGAACTGCTCAGAACCTGTTGAATACCACCTCTGGGCCAGCACCTCTCAGCCCAGCCCACCTCACAGGGTTGTTGTTGTGGGGGAAAATAGGAAGAGAAAGGATTATTAGACATGCTCACCACCTTGAGTTGTTTATGCAAATAATAAAGGCAGGAAAAAATAGTAAAATAAAATGTAAAAATAATAAAATAAATAAAATAAAATAAATGACTTTTCTTTTTATTCAGCACATCTCTCTGGTACCCAAATGCCTTAGGTGTTTTTTTCACTTGGAGGAAATACTAAGGACGGCCTGTGTCTTCATTTCAACATTGTTGTTTTCAGTTTTACAATCTCTTTAGTGTTTTTTTTTAACTGTAACATTTATATATTTTTAATTGTAAGCTACCCAGAGCTTACAATTGGGTGGCTATAGAAATAGAATATGTAAATAAAGTTGGGTGGCTATAGAAATAGAATATGTAAATAAATAAAGAACAGTTGAAATGAAATCCTGAAGTCCTTGTCTATCCTGTTCCATCAGATTCCGCAAACATGGAAGACAAGCGGAATACATCATGGCTTATGTGAGATGTAATCGTACATGAGCATTGACAATGGGTCATCTACAGTGACCACCATCCTTTCATTGCTAAGGCAGGACAAGAACTGTGGCCTCCACTCTGCCACCACGCTCCTCCCAGTTGTGTCCCAGGTCTTTTTAAATTTTTTATTAATGACTTGGATGCCGAGATGGGAAGGACTGTTATCAAATCTTCAAATTTGATAGCCAGAGCCTCGGAGGACAGAAATACAATTGAAAATGATGTTGATAGATTAGAACAATGGACTAAAAGCAGCAGAATGAAATTTAACAGAGGGAAATGTAAAGCTGTAAATGGGGCTGTATAAATCAAACGCATAAATATAAGACAGGGAAACATTTGGCCCTGTCATAGCAAGTGTGGAAATTGCCCTGGGACAGTGGCTGATCATGGACTGAATTTGAATCAGCAGAGTGAAATGATTTGCCTAAAGAAAGAAGAAAGGAGAAAGGAAGGAGAAAGAAAGGAAGGGAAGGAAAAGGGAAGGGAAGGGAAGGGAAGGGAAGGAAAAGGAAAGAAGGGGAAGGGAAGGAAGGGAAGCAGAGGAGGGAAGGAGGAAGGAAGGGGAAGGAAAGAGAAGAGGAAGAGAA
>BLBF01000006.1:6540319-6554630 GCA_015471245.1 Laticauda colubrina | reverse complement strand
ATTGTATTGTATTGTATTGTATTGTATTGTATTGTATTGTATTGTATCTTATTCCATTCCATTCCATTCCATTACCTTCTGCATCCATAATTTCACTAAATGTCCGCCTGGAATTTGGGTTTGAAACTTAGGCATTGTCATTGAGAATCTCTTGTTGCCTAGGTATTTTGAACTTCTGCATTCTCATAGTCTTTTTTATTTTTTAGTTTTTTCATCTCCAGAACTAATTTCTACCATGGGTCCTTGTTGTAACTGCTCTTGAAGGTGACCTCAGATAGCCCTCTAGATGCCAAACAACCATCTTTAACCCTGAGGTTTTTAATCACAAATCTGTCAGGACCATGACACACAAGTGGCCCCATCCTTTTTATTTAAATTAGATTATTTAAAATAAATGATAAGCACCTAGAGGGCACAGGAAAAATCCCCCAAGAGGAACACCTTTCTCTGCAGTTTGGGCTCTGTTCTGGTGGGGGAGAGAGCAAGTTGTAGATGATTTGATCTGATTCAATCTGATGACCTCATAATGTTGGCCTAGAAACCAGCTGAACCACTTCCTATTTGGACCCCTAAAAATGTTCCTTAATTTGCCACAACTGGCAAGTGAGACTCTTGACAAATTAACCATCATTGCATAAATCTCGCCTGGTCAATTTTTCATTCCATATCCATATTTTGATTTCCAGCCAATTATTTCCCAATCTTGTTACCAGCTGCCTTCTGCAAGGACTCAAGGAGGTGTTAATAACATTAAGTGGAGTTGCAGACAATGATAAAGTTAGCTGCCAGGCTGTCCTTCTGCACAGTTTTGACTGGTCATTAGTTAAAAAGGCTGCTGGAGGGATTATTTGACAGATTCCCAAGGTGTCATGATTTCCTCATTAGGAGAAAGGAGAGCACAGTTACTGCAGACTGCTGGGGTGTCAAATATATGCAATCAAATCGGGTCAGTGCAATGCACGTTCTTCTGTCTCTATCCCAAAACCAAGGTAGATATTTTTCTTCGTAAGACATATGTAGGATACTGGCTGCTGATATGCAACGCTAACTTAATATAGGCATGGGATAAAATGGGTTTTAATGTTTAATATAATATACAGTCGTATCTGAAGGCAGGACATGAAGCAACTGGCAACTAATCTGAAGGCAGGAGAAGAAACAATGAAAACTAATCAAGGAGAAAGCCAACCTAGAACTAAGGAGACAATTAGAACAATTAATCCGTGGAATGACGTGCCTCCAAGAGTGGCGCAGAAGTTGGAATGCAGTTATTGCAGGCTAATTCTGCTGACTGATAGCAATTTGAGCCTCACCAGCCCTCGGTTGACTCATCCTTCCATCCTTCCACGTTAATGAGGACCCAGATTGTTGGGAGCAAGATGCTGCCTCTGTAAACTGCTTAGAGAGAGCTGTAAAAGCACTATGAAGCGGCATATGAGTCTAAGTGCCCTTGCTAATGCTCCAGAGGTTGTGAGTGCTTCAATACTGAAGGTTTTTTAAAGAGGAGATTAGACAATCATGTGTCTGAAATGGTAGGTTTCCTGCCTGAGCTGGGGGTTTGGCTAGATGACCTCCAAGGTCCATTCCGGCTCTGTTATTTTGTTATAACGGTTTAGGCACCAGGCTAGAAACCAATATACAGTGACTTCTAGTTCTGCTTGAAGACATGAGAGCCACATGGGTGACTTTGGGCCAATCACCAGGAGACTGAATTCTAATCCTGCCTTAGGCATGAGAGCCAACGGGATGACTTTGGTCCAATCACCAGGAGGCAGTAAGTTCTAGTCCTGTCTTAGGGATGAAACCCTATCCCTGTCTTCGGGTGACTTTGAGCCAATTCCCAGGAGACTATCAATTTGGAGGACCAAGATCTCAAAAGAGCGATCAACAGCACAGGTTGCTAGACAATAAGGATGTATTACTCCCCATAGAAGGCTTGGGAGGTGCTGTGGGTTAGAAAACTGTCCAACATTCAAGAAGGCACCAGAAGACATACAGCTCTAGATGTGAGTGTTTGTCATTGTATCCAATCTGGATTCTCTCCTGTTGCTAGTAATTCTGCTTCATTAAATGCACCCCTAGCACTACCACTCACATATTAGGCCAGGACTTACCAAGGAGGGTCCCCCCCCCCTCCAGTCTGCCTCTCTAATCCTTTCCTCCTGATTTCCTCCCTCTCCCAGAGAAAAACTTCACTTTTTCCAGCTGCTTTCTTTCAAATACTCCTCTCTGTCTCTCCTTCCCTCTCTCTTCGTTCCTCTCCTTCATTCCCTCTCCCTCCCCCTCTTCCCCTCTCCTTTTCTCTCCTTCCCTCTCCATTTCCCTCTCCCCCTCTACCACATTCTCTCCCTCCCTCCCTCTCCATTCCTCTCTCTTGCCTTCTCTCCCTCCTTTTCTCCTTCTCTCCCTCCCCCTCCCATTCTTTCTCTCTCCCTCTCCATTTCCCTCTCCCCCTCTCTCTTTCTTTTCCTCCCCCTCTCCTTCTCTCCCAGCCCTTCCTCTCTCCCTCCTTTTCTCCCTCCCTCCCTCCCCCTCCCCTTCTCTCTCCTTCCCTCTCTCCATCTCCCTTTGCCTCTCCCTGCCCCCTTCTCTCCTTCTCTCCCTCTCTCCCTCCCTCTCCTTCTCCTTCTCTCTCTCCTTCATCCCTCTCTCTCATTTGTAACTCAGGGTCGACATGAAGGGTGTCTGCAAGAAAACAACCAAGCTCCAAGAGCATCAAGGACTCCACAATTTAACCCTGAGCTACAAATATTCTCTTCTTTGGAATCATGGTCAAAGGTATGGTTCCCAGCCACCCCTGCTGTCCTCCCAGAATGCCTGATAATGCTCCATTTCAGTTTCTACCTTGGGCTATTTTATTTCCCAAGATTGTCCTGTGTGTCCAAGCATTTTGAAGCGTTCTTTGCAAGAGACTGGTAATAATAAAACTTTTCCACCACCACAAGCAAATTGAAGTCCTAATTCAGCCAGGTGACACAGCCTCTCCCTGGTTTAAATCCTCATCTGTGCCTGTGTTAGATTTTAAGAAAGTTTCCCACCCTTCTGCTATTTTTCTTCTCCAGTTAGCTGTTTATCTAATGGCTTTCTTTTTCTCAGCGAGCGTTCATCACTCCAACCCCCCGACAGAGCCACTGTACAATAAGATTACTAGCTATTAAAGAACAGACATAAAAGATCCAAGTTAAATCACAACGTACAGGCGCCAATAAAAAAAATCATGTTTAAAATACTGTGCAATAAAGTCATCCAAAAACAGACTGTAATAAAAAGATCAGTGAATTTCTCAAAGAGATGGACTGTTGTTGTTTTTTTAGTTGAACTGGGCTCCCCTTAAGTTTTGGGGTACTTTCATGCAGTTTCCTCCTCCATCCCAATAATAATAATAATAATAATAATAATAATAATGATGATGATGATGATGATGATGGTGATGATAATAATAATGATGATGATGATGGTGATAATAATAATAATAATAATAATAATAATAATAATAATAATAATAAAAAAAAATCAAACTTGACCAAACTAATTGATATTGCAGCCCTCCTCCTCTCTTTGCTGTGCTTTTTCTCTCTTTCTTGAATTTTTATTAAAGTTTATTGTAATATAAAATACACATGAAAATAAAGGTTTGAATGGAGAGGGAGAAAAAATATCTCAAGAAAAATAGCTGACAGGACAAGCCATAGCTATTTAAAAAGAGAGAAAACCCCTGTTCCTTTTAGCCGATCAGTGGTGCTATGGCTGCCAGTTTGCACTGGTTCTTGTGGTCTGGGAGTGCCAGTCAGCACTTGGCCCCACCCACCCGCACCCGCCCCTTCCTGTCCTATGTTACCTTTGTTTGTAGCTCAGCTGATAGGCGCGGCAGAGAGGATTCCCATGCCTCAGCTATTTTACACACCAGTGCTGATGGTAAGATAAGCTTTCACGCTTAAAATTGCCCATTTTAGAACGCTCCCACAGATTGCGCGCCCACAGAACCGATAGTAAAATATTTTGAATTCCACCACTGCTGAAGATGTTACCTAGTTGGGTAATGAAATGTCTGCGAGAAAACCATCAAGCTCAGAGAGTACCAAGGACTCCACAGTTCGACCCCGAGCTAGAAAAGTTTTCTTTCCATTTTTGCACATATAGGGTTCAGTATACCCTTGATATATTTTCTCAAGTCAATGGTTAAAAATAACCAGGAATAGAGGAGAATATGTGTAGCTCAGGATTCAGATGAGGGGTTCTTGGTGTTCTCTCAACTTGGTTGTTTTCTTGCAGATGTTTCATTACCCAAATTTGATAACATCATCAACAGTGAAGGGATTCAAATTTTTTTTACTACTGGTTCTCTGGGTGTGGCCTGGTGGGCATGGCTTGGCTTGGTGGGCATGGCTTGGTGGGCGTAGCAGGGAAAGGATACTGTAAAATCTCCATTCCCTCCCCACTCAAGGGGGAAGATTATTGCAAAATCCCCATTCCCTCCCCACCCCACTAACCTGCTTTCCAGCTCTGTTCTCCTATGCAAGGCAACCAAAGAAGACTCAGCCAATCAGCTTGGACACAAGAGGCAGAGAATAGATGGGTATTTGCTGGTTCTCTGAACTACTCAAAATTTCTGCTACCAGTTCTCCAGAACCAGTCAGAACCTGCTGAATATCCAGCTCTGATCATCAGTGCTAGAAAGGAGGCAGGAGGGATGAGGGGGGAGCAGCAGGAGGAGCAGGAGGAGTAGGAGGAGGAGGAGAATGACTATGGGGTCTTTGGTGCTCTTTGAGCTTCATTGTCTTGCAGATATTCCATTACCCAAATCTGGTAACATCATCAGTGCTAGAGGAGGAGGAGGAGGAGGAGGAGGAGGAGGAGGAGGAGGAGGAGGATTGTGGGTTCTTTGGTGATCTTTGAGCCTTGGTTATCTTCTTGCAGGCATTTCATTACCCATCCAGGTAACATCTTCAGCTAAAATGAAGAGGGTTTTACTCACTTTTTATATAGTAGCAGTTTGCCCTGTTCAGCAATTTTTCTTACCAAACTACGTCACTGTGGAAGATTTTGGGAAGTCTTCTGGCTTCTTCTCCATTCCTCCCGTTGATAGGAAGACCTTCGCTGATAATAAACTGGTCTTAATGAAGATTCTTCCATGGAGATCCTTCTTTGATAGTAGTCTTCTAGCTGAGTAGTAACACATCAGCCTATTCTTACAAGCATAAAAAATTGACTGCAGAGAAAAAGACCTATAAAGGAGAATATTTGTAGCTCAAGGTTGAAATGAAGGTTCCTTTATGTTCTCTGAGCTTGTCTTCTTGCAGATGTTTCATTGCCCAACTTTGGTAACATCATCAGTACTAGAATGGTGGAACTAATGTTGTTAAAGCCAGCTTGACAATTTAATGTTTCACTTAATGGCCATATCCCTAGTGATGGAGTTAAGGTCAGATCAAAAACAATGGTCTTTGACAGAAATTGACTCAATTTCCTCCACTGATAAGGATATCCAGGAAAAGGGAGCAGCCTTCTCCTCTTGTGAATGTTATCCTTATAAAGATGTTTTACAGTCTCATCCCATGGTCCCTGTGGCAATAGGTTAGCAGCACTGAAGACAGACTATATGTCATCCCAGTGATGGCTGGGTGAAGCCATACCAAAGTGAGTGAGTGTAGAAAATGGTTTTAGTGGATAAATGTTCTACAGGTAGGCTGGAGATAACAGGAAGTCGAACTATAATGATCTTTTTATTTTAGAAGAACGTGTATCCAAGAACAGAATTGCCATCATGAAGATATCTGTAAATCTTCAGAGTGAGCAGTCATGTCATCAGCCAACCTATTCGAGACCCTATTTCACTGGATTTTGCCTTGAACTCTTAAAATGCAGCCTGAGGCACAGATCTGAGTTTTACTTCATTTAGGGTAATATAGAGGTGAATCTGATGACCCAGTTGTGGCCAGATTGGGCCAACATTGTACAGTATATTACTCTTTTGTTCCTTCCTCTGTTGCTGACTGAAAAATAGGAATTGTTCAGCAGTGTGCTTCAGCTGCCCCCCAAAAAACATTGCAGTCCTAGGCTATATCAAGATAAGATCACTGTAGACTTTAGAAAGAAGAGACGGCATGATCATACTCCACTCAGTATCAAGGATGCAGCTATAGAGGTGGTCAACAGTATTAAGTATCTGGGGGCAGGGGGCAGATAACGAACAATCTGAACTGGTCTCTCCACATGTCATCCTTAGTGAAGCGTGCAAACCAGTGTCTGCATTTCCTGCATTGGATGAGAAGAGCACCTCTTTTCTCCTTCTGTCCTGGCCACTTTTTACAGAGGCACAATTGAGAGCATTTTAAGAAAATGCATCCCTCTTGGTGGCAGCAGTGCCTCAGATAGAAAGTCCCTACAGAGAGTGGTGAGAACAGCAGAGAAGATTATAGGAAACTAACTTCCCATTATTCAGGATTCCGCTTATAAGCACTATGTGCTTAGAGCTCAAAGCATTGTTAGAGACCCCACACACCCAGTTCGTGGTCTGTTTCTGTTGCTTCCCTCTGGGAAGAGGTTTTGAAGTATTTCTAGCAGGGCTACCAGATTCTCTAGCAGCTTTGTTCCCTATGCCATCCGTCTGGTCAACTCATAAGATTAGTTTTTCTTGCCAAATACATGTATACATCCAAACTAGACTGTGTTGTTTCTCTGTGTCATATTAAAATGTGGACATATGCATAATTTTGTGCTTATTTACCATATTTATTCTGTCATGTTCATGTAGGTTATATTGGAGGTGATGACACTTTGAGAACTGTATGCAATGATATTTCATTTTAGTGTATGCTGATTCATGTAGATTCAAAGTTATCCTAAGTGTCTCAATGAGAAAGATAGCATCAAGATAAGAGATTACGTTATACAACATGATAGAGAACTTAAAGAAGAATCAAGATAAAACACAAGCTATTTTGGAGGACAGAAAGAGAAAAGAAGAATTTAAAAAATGGCCAGAGAAGAAAAATATTTCTTAACAAATGAAGCTATCATGATGACAATTTCCGATATTTCTAGTGGTTGGACTAGAAGACCTCCAAGGTCCCTTCCAACTCTCTTATTCTATTTCATGCTCTGAAACATATACTCTATCTAGACTTCACTGTCTTTTGCTGCTCTAAAATGCTCTCCCTCTCTCCTCTCTCCTATTCCATCCCTTCTATTCTCCCGAAGTAGGAGACCCTATTTCAGATAAGTGGCTGTCCAAACTCTTCTTAACAACCTCCAGTGAAAGAGTGTCCATGATTTCTGGGCACTGGTTAATTGTCCTTATTGTTAGGCAATTTTTCCTTAATTCCAAGTGGCGTCTCTCTTTGATTAGTTTCTAACCATTGTTTCCTGTCCTGCCCTCTGAGGGCATCATTCCATCACAGACTTGAAGATGGCCCACAACAAGGAGAGTCTTAGACCTCAAGAAACACATGTGGAGTTATTTCTGACTAGTTTATTTATTGTTGCTCACCTACAGACAGAATCGTGCCAGACTAAAGCAATTATCTGCATAATATATCATCAGGAGCTGATGATGCACTTCTACCAAGGAATTACTGAGCCTGTCATTTGCACCTCTATAACTGTCTGGTTTGGAACTGCAACCAAGCAAGACAGACACAGACTTTAACAGATAGTTAGGACTTCAGAAAAAAGAAAAAAAAAAAAACAATTGCAACCAACTTGTCTTCTCCTGAGGACTTGTATACTGCACAAAGTGGGAACTAGAACTCACGGTCTCCTGGTGAATGGCCCACAGTCACACAGCTAGTTGTCATATCAAAGGCAGGCCTCAAACTCACGATTCCTCCTTGGAGAACACCTTAACAACAACTTGACTGCCTGATAATTGGAACCAATCAGGAAGCCAGTTCAAATCAATCCAATCATGAGAATGATGGAGAGCCAGTGATATATGAATAAACCCTAACTGCACAGTGTAGCAGAACAAAGGGTGCAGTTACGGGGCTGAGATCTGCCAAAAGAACACGCGTGCCCTTTGCTTCATTGTCAAAATACGTGGTCCTGCCACCCTCCGAAACCTGTAATAATTTCACCAACGAGCAGTTATGACAGGTGATGAATTGAGCCCAAGGAGGTAGTTCTCAACGTGCTATCAATCTTAGGCCATCGCACAGGGACAGGATGAGCAATCTGTACCAGTTAACGGATGTTATAAGGCTCACATTACTGAGACAGTAGAGAAAGGTCACCGTGCTGCTGAAAAGCAGGATGAGTAGATTTAGTGGGATTGATGAAAGAGCTGGATGTTGTGTGTTTGTTTTCAAAGAGCCCCAAACAATGACACTGAATGAAATCTACGCAAACACCATAAATAACTGACTTGATGGAAGTAGAGGAGGATCAATGATTTTTTTTTTTCCTTCTCCTTTTGTTATTTTTCAGCTCTCTTTCGTCCCGTTGACTGATTATGGACCATCAGGTCAACCTTGACTCTTGGCAACCACACAAATAGATGTCAGGTTAGATTAGATTAATGGAATTGGAAGGGACCTTGTAGGTCATCTAGTCCAACCCCCCACCCAAGCAAGAGATCCTACACCATTTCTAAGAGATGGCAGTCCAATCTCTTCTTGAAAACCCCCAGTGATGAAGCTCCCATGACTTCAGCTTACTGTTTCCTGTTTTCCGATGAGGTTGACGATGATGTTATGTCGGTAGTGATAGATACAGATTAACAGAGTTGGAAGGGACCTTGTAAATCATCTAGTCCAACTCCCAACCCAAGCAAGAGACCCTACACCATTTCTGACAAATGGCACTCCAGTCTCTTCTTGAAAGCTTCCAGTGATGAAGCTCCCACAATTTCCTAAGGCAAATTCTGTTCCATGGGTTGATTGTTCTCATTGCCAAAGAATTTCTCCTTATTTCCAGGCTGAATCTCTCCTTGTTCAGTTTCCATCCATTATTCCTTGTCTGGCCTTTAGATGCTTTAGAAAATAGCTTGACCCCTTCCTCCTCTCTATTATTCCCCTCAAATATTGGAATACTGCTATCATGTCTCCCCTGGTCTTTCTCTTCCCTAGACCAATCATGCCCAGTTCCTGCAACCGTTCTTCATATGTTTTCGCCTCCAGTCCCCTAATCACCTTGATTGCTCTTCTCTGCACTAATGTCCTGCAAAATGATCTGTCTTCAGCCTGGTTCTTCAACATCTTCCAACAGTGTGCCCATGAGCACTGCAACAGCAGTTCACTCTCTTCTATGAAACTTCAAATATCTCCTCTTGTGATTATGAGGCTACCTTGTGGGAAAGCAGAGATATCCAAGGGTAATGGGGAAGTCCTTCTGTTGCATGGGTTTTGTGCACAGTCTTATGCATTTCTCCCATCTTGAGGCAGACGTACGCAAGCTCAAGTTACAGTTCAATTATGTCAGTTTGGTCTAATTATTAAGGCACCAGACGATGGTGAGTTCTATTCCCATCTTAAGCATGAAAACCAGCTAGATGATCTTGACCAGTCCCTCTCTCTCAACCCAACTCACCTCACAGAATTGTTGTGTGGAAAATAAGAGGGGAAAGAAATATTAAACATGTTCGCCACCTAGAGTTATTTATATAAAAAATAAGGATAAAGGCAGTTTAAAAATAAATACACAAATAAATAACAAAAGCCACTGAAGACTCATGACTGCCTCTGCTCATTGTGTAGGAGCTTGACTAGTGTAAATCTTGGTTTGTTCTTTTGTCATGTTAGATGAAGCCAGCTAGTTGGATTAGTTTGTTGGCCAATATATTGTATAAATCTGAGGGGGAAAGGGCTTAAGTTGGTAACCACAATAAAAATATTGGAAATTCAGACAGTATGTTCCTTGACTGTGTAGAATCTTTCTCTCACACATACAAAAATGCAAGTTTTCCTGAATGGATTATACAGAGAGTTCTCATTTTACAACTGTAATTGAGCCTGGAATCAGGGCTCTAAGTTCTGCTGGTTATTAAGCAGATCACAAGGTGAGGGTGCTTATTACATTTTACTGCATTTTTAAATTAATAGGTAAAAGTAAAGATTCCCCTTGCACATAAGTGCTAGTTGATTCCGGCTCTAGGGGGTAGTGCTCATCTCCATTACAAAGCTGAAGAACCAGTGCTGTCCGAAGACGTCTCCGTGGTCACGTGGCCGGCATGATTAAACGCTGAAGGCGCATGGGACGCTGTTACCTTCCCACCAAAGGGATCCCTATTTTTCTACTTGCATTTTTTTTTTTTTATGTGCTTTAGAACTGCTAGTTGTAGCAGACAATTTTGTATACTAAGCTTAGGTCAGACCATAGGTGGCATAGTTTAAGTCGTCTAGGTTCAAAATTTCAAGCCTGGTGGCATAAAGTATTCTAATGCAAGCTGAGGAGGGGAGTACTCTTCTTGTGAAATATCTCTGGACTTGCTCAATTGCATTAATGTCCATTATATAGTGTGGATTCCTTGCGGACGAGCTGTATTCAAGAATTGGTCTAGTGAAGGTTTTGCATGCCCTGGTTTACAGTTCAATGTTACCGGAGAAGAAGCTTCACAAAATTAGATTAACAACTCTTAATGTTGGCAATGCTGTTACAGTGAGCTCTAGTGCTTAGATCTTTTGAAATGAGTACTCTTAGATCCTTCTGTAACTTAAGCCTATCTTCTGGGAAAGTTGGCCATTCCTGCTAGCTTGGTGTCATATGCTGTTTGACCTCCTTGCCTTCATCGGAGGCATAACATGACGTAGAATTTGGTATTTTAGCTTCTACCAAGACTTAACCCCTTTCAAATTCTCAGAGGTTTTCTTTTCCTGCAGATATGACATATGTTCTTTTCTACCTATTCCTATGTCTTTGCAAATGACTTTCAGCTTTCTCAAAGTGACCGGGAGGGGGAAAGGCATGAAACATTTTCTGGATTTCACCCTGCTCTCTTCAATATTGTGATCTTTAACATCCTGTGTGGTTATTTGCCTTCCTTTAATGTACATGATTTGCAGTTAACTCAGCCTCCAGTTCATCTCTCAGAGGTTTGGCAAACATTGATTTTCATATTCAAATTAAAGCAAAATTCTCCCCATTTTTCATCCCGACAGCCTATATATGATCTTTCTGTCTGCCAAGGGCCTGAATCTTTTTATGAGTTTACAGATCAGCACATTACATTTATAGTTCTCTAGGGGAATGAAAAGCCATCTTTCTGTTTATCAATGGATATATCTTTATTTTTTTTTAATGATATCCCATATGTTTGCTTGATAACAGCTCTTAAGGAAATGGACAATCAGTGCGAATGGGAAACTGAGGGGCACGATACAGCATAATAAATATTATTTAAAGTGGGGGGCACTGATTTATTAATAGTCTGGGAGGTGGAAAACACACTGTTTCCTAAGCTGTAGATGTTTACCACCGTTTCACTGATTATGAATGCAAAATGAGTGCAAATATCTTTGCCTTAACTATCTGGGTGAAAGTGAGTGTTTTGTCTGTCTCTCTTTCCCAATTTTAGGAATTATTTGCACCGCTTCAATTCTCCTCTCTATATTTGTTTCTCAGCTGGAAGTTGCAAGAATGATGAAAAGGCTTCGATTGGACGTCTGAGCTTTCCATTAACTAAAAAGAAAAGTGAACATTATATTAATAAAAAAAATATGCAGCTCCTTGAAGTTAAACTACCTTCAGATCTTTAGATATTGGCCAGCAGCCTAAGCAATGCAAAAACTCCTTTAGTGTTACCCTAGCAGATTTAATGTGCTTTTTATAAAATAAAAAGCCAATAAATGAACAATTAATATGGAAGAGCCTTTTGGTGCTCTCTGAGTTTGGTTGTTTGCCTGCAGATGTTTCATTCTCTAAAAGTTTGGGCTCAATTGTTAATCTAAAGAAAAGATATTGAGACTCTAGAAAGAATGCAGAGAAGAGCAACAAAGATGATTAAGGGACTGGAGGCTAAAACATATGAAGAATGGTTGCTGGAACTGGGTATGTCTTCTTTGATAAAAAGAAGGACTAGATGTGACATGATAGCAGTGTTCCAAGATCTCAGGAGCTGCCCCCAAAAAGAGGGAGTCAATCTATTCTCCAAAGCACTTGAGGGCAGGATAAGAAGCTGGATGGAAACTAATCAAGGAGAGAAGCAACTTAGAACTAAGAAGAAATTTCCTCTCAGTTGGAACAAATTATCAGTGGAACAACTTGCCTCCAGAAATTTTAAATGTTCCAATACTGGAAGTTTTTAAGGAGAGATTAGATAACCATCTGTCTAAAGTGATGTAGGCTTTCCTGCCAAAGCAGGGGGTTGGACTAGAAGACCTCCTAGGTCCCTTCCAACTCTGTTATTCTATTCTAAATGTTGGGAAAGACTGAAGGAAAAGGAGAAGAGAACCACAGAGGATGAGGTGGTTAGATCGTGTCATTGATGCAATGAATGTGAATTTGGGCAAACTGCAGGAGACAGTGGGGAATCTGGCATGCTGCAGTCCATGGGATTGCAAAGGGTTGGACGCAGCTTAGTAAAAGAATGTTAAAACAAGAACACCCAATTCATTGAACCCTTGCCTTTTGCTAAAATTGATCTCCCTAACCTTGAAGGAATTAACAATAGCACTTAGACTTGTATACCACTTCACAGTGCTTTTACAGCCCTCTCTAAGTGGTTTACAGAGCCAGCTTATTTGGGTCCTTATTTTACCACCTCGGAAGGACGGATGGTTGAGTCTACTTGGAGCCTGGTAAGATTCAAGCTGCCAAAGCCAGGCAGCCAGCAGTCAGCAGAAGTAGCCTGCAGTACTGCGCTCTAACCACTGCGCCAACTGCGGCTTATAATAATAAATAACCTCAGAAGGTCATTGGTGGTGGTGGAAGAAGGGAGAGAAGGTATGCTCTGCAGGCCTCTTGGAAACTCCTGAACCAAAAGTGAGATACTAATACATAAAAATAAAGAACAGTACTCAGAATCTAAACCTCCGGAATATAAGGAATTGCTTCTCTTTTGCAGACCAACTTTGATCCAAAAGCTCTCTTCCTAAAGGGCAGAGATCAGGGGTGGGCTTCAAAAATTTTAGCAATGGTTCTCTGTCCAGTTGCTGGGTGGGCAGTGCCATGGTGGGCGTGGCCTAGTCAGCCTCCTGCACCACGGTGGGAGGGGCTCCAGAGCCTTTCCTCTGGGAGGGTAGAAAGGGCCTCCCTGGGCTCTGGAGGCTATCTGGAAGCCAGAAATGTGCCCTTTTCCAGCCTTCCTGAACTTCCGGGAGGCCCGTTTTTTGCCCTCCCCAAGCTTCTGCATGCAACCTGCACTTACCTGCATCCAAAATAGGCTACGTTGGGACTCCTTGGAGGGGAGGGGCAGGGCCAGCCAGGAGTGGGATTTGGGGGTTCTCCAAACTGCACAGAATCTTAGCTAGGGGCTCTCCCGAACTCCTGCAAACCCCCAGCAGTCCCACCCCTGGCAGAGGTTCATAGCTGCTGAATCCTGTCCATATACATCACCCTCCAATTATAAATATTTTGAATGTGTTAAACGTCTCATTATTTTTTTCTCACTCAGCCAGTAGGATATTATCCTTGAGGCATTACAAGCTTCATTCTTCTCAAATGTGATGATTCAGGCTGCAGGCGTGGCAAGGAGAATGGGATTTCGGCAATCAAGGTTGAAAGTGTGCTTGCTTGCTAAGATAAGAATGTGCATTGCGAATTCTCTTGATTTATTGCAAGGTGCAGCGAGATGCGGGGAAGACAGCTTGCTTAGCAAATGCCAGATAAATGGCATTTAGTAATTGGCTACTCCAGGGGATATTAACAACAGGGCTAAGAGGCCAAGTTGGCTCAAGGGGAGGGTTTTTTTGTTTGTGTGTGTGTATTTGCAATCTAGACAAATCAAACTCTATTGCTTTGGTTCTTAGCCTACACTGTTCACCAGGAATTTGGTGATGGACTCCTGAGCATGTAGTTTTTCCCACTTTTCAGTCTCATCCACAGCACTTAGAACTGGGTATCTTTATTATCTGTAGACTGTCAACTTTTGAAATGATTCTAGCTGAAGCCATACTTTTCTTTGTCCATTTCTTAGTTGCCATGTTTTTGGAAGGGGGAGAGGGACCTGCAGAATGTAGAATGTTTTCCTTCCGACCACCAGAGATAACAATGATAAGACTCCAGAGCACCAGGACAAACCCAACATACCCTGGCAATGGCAGGAAATAGATAAATAGATAGATGGATGGATGGATAGATCAATAGATAGATAGATAGATAGATAGATAGATAGATAGATAGATAGATAGATAGATAGATAGATAGATAGATAGATAGA
>BLBF01000006.1:6525104-6535968 GCA_015471245.1 Laticauda colubrina | reverse complement strand
GGATGGATGGATGGATGGATGGATGGATGGATGGATGGATGGATGGACGGACAGACAGATAGACAGATATAGATGGTAGATGATAGTCAGTCAGATAAATGTAGACAGATATATTCCCATATTTGCCAAGACCCATAGAAAGGTAGACATATATATTATCTTATTTATAGGCATAGAAAGATGTATTCCATATTGCAGAATAGATGGATGCAGTAGGAAGATAGATAGATAGATAGATAGATAGATAGATAGATAGATAGAGATAGAGATAGAGATAGAGATAGAGATAGATAGATAGATAGACAGACAGACAGACAGACAGACAGACAGACAGACAGACAGACAGACAGATATTTCTGAGAGAGACAAACACACACGGGGGGTAGGTAGGGGTAGGGGTAGAACTATCTAGATAGCTAGATGGAAGGATAGACAGAGATAGATGGACGGATAGACAAAGAGATAGATAGATAGACAGACAGACAGACAGATGAATAGATACCATCACACTATTCTATAAGGGTAACCATGAAGATATATAAATGAAAGTAAAGCCCATGTCACACTGCACCAACGGATGCAAAGAGGATGTAAAACGGAGAGAAACACTTGCCATCTGTTGGTTAACGCGATGCATCCGTTCTGTACTCACTGCGTGCGTGATTCATACGTTCTATCCGTCCAGCATCCGTCGACTGAGATTTCATCCACTCAAAAAGTTTTGAGCTGCACAAAACTTTTTGAGCAGATGAACTTTCTGCCGCCTCCGTTCTATATCCGTGACACATATGGGGAACAAACGTTCTACGTCCGTTGTCATCCGTTAAATGTCCGCTGTATCTGCTCGGCATCCGCTGCGCATCCGCGCAACTCGCATCCGCTCCAGTGGAAAATGGAAAGAGGGAGGAAGCAAAACGGACATGGAATGTCCACACAGTGTTAGTAGCACAGACATAGAAAGGATGAAAGTGGATGCATCTCGTATAGAAAGCATTAAAATGGAAAAAAACATTTGTACATGGGATGTATCTTGGATATTTAGGATGTCTGGAGTATGCCTAGAGTATGTGAAGGACACCAAGTGGAAAACCGATATTTCCTATAAAAAGGGGGAGAAATCACCTGGATCTCACTTTCAGTCCAGCAGACATGGTGTGCAGACTTCTTCAGCCTTGCTCTTGCTCTTCAACATCATCCATTGATCTCCACCATGGATCAACACACACTCCTTTTGGTAGCCGCCATTATTCAACACCAGAACCAAGCCTTCTTCAGACTGTTTCACCTTTTCTACGCAAGGAGAAGAAAGAGACGTCCAAGAGCTGTCTGGGTACGAAGATGGATGGGAGAAGAGTGGAGTTTGGACTCTATGACAAGCTGATGGTGGAGCTGAGGAACGAAGACCCTCGTGCATTCCAGCACTTCATGAGGATGCCACCAGCCATGTTTGATGAAGTTGTGGAGTGTCTGAGACCCAGGTTGACCAAGCCGAGCACCAACTTCCATCCCAGCCTGGACCCTGGACTCAAGGTGGCACTGACTCTGCGCCACCTGGCCTCTGGAACCACGTACAGAAACATGCAGTATGCGTGGAGGGTGCCACACAACACCATCAGCATTGTGGTCAGAGAAGTGGTGCAGGTCATCATTGAAGAATACCTGGAGGAGATCCTCTAGTGCCCCTCCACTGAAGAAGGCTGGAAGAAAGTTACAGAGCAGTGGTATCAGAAGTGGAACTTCCCCCACACCGTTGGAGCCATAGATGGGAAGCACGTGGCCTGCAAAGCTCCAGCCAACTCAGGGTCCACTTATCACAACTACAAGGGCTTCTTTAGCATCATCCTCTTCGCCATGGTCGATGCTGACTACAACTTCATGTATATCGATGCTTCAGGCAACGGGTCAGCTTCAGATGCCCAGGTATACAACACTTCTCATCCATGAAACTTCTTGAATGAATGTGCATGAATGAAGAATGAATGGGTTGTCTGCCAAATGTTGGAAATGTAATCAGACCTCATGTAATTAATATTATATGAAGTAGACTTGCATGAAAGCAAGAAAATACTGGACAAAAATACATACATGGTTGGAAAAGATGATTAAGCAACATACAGATCTGAAGCCTGAAATATTTTTGTTGGGTATAATGCCAGAGAGCTATGATAAAGGAACTGTACATCTAGTTTTGCATTTATTGACAACTGCAAGGATTGCATTTGCACAACATTGGAAAAATGAGAACCGTCATGCCCCTGTTGGAGTCTGACTTCAAGGGAGAGGAGGAACAGACAACAGGGAGTGGAAGTATGGCTCCGGAGTTTGTGGAGGAAATTGGGGAAGGGCACAGGAAGACCCAGGTCCATCCCCTCTTTATCCTAAGGCATGCAGGGAGGAGAAGATAAGAGAGAAACAATGAATGGTGTGGTCTATGGGAGAGGAAGGGGCCCTGATCCCCTTCATGGGCTGCAGTTGTGATGACTACTTAAAAGGAGAAACTGCGCATGGCAAAGGTGCTGGAAACAAAGTGTGTATTGTTCTTGTTGGAGCTTATCTGTGTTTTGGCTTCCTCCCAACTGTGGTTGCTGCGTTATCTGGTAGACGTTGGCAATTAATCATCCTTATCATGCCTGCCTACTAATTCCTTCAGTATGGTTTGTGTTGGGTTTTTTTATTTCATATTAACTTTACTTTGAGTGCAGGCTGCATTTACTCCCTTCGTAAACTGTTTTCTTTAAGAGTTTGATTTCCAGCCAAAGATAATTGCACATTGAGGCCAAATTGGAGGCATTAAAGGAACTTTATTCTATTTTTGTGACTTGGTTATTTTTGTGTCATGTCCCAGGTCATCACAAGAACACTCCATCAGATGAGGAGGTGATTCGGAAAATGCTAGACTGTGCAGTGATTAGGCAGCTCCAGTGGTCTAGAGGTGTTCTCACTTCACAATGAGGAGGCTGTGAGTTCGATCCTAGGTAGAGGCTAATATTTGGCATAGACTCTTCTGCTCAAGCAGGGGGTTGGACTAGACAACCTCCAAGGTCCCTTCCAACTCTCTTATTCTATGAAGCTTCTATAAAGATGGATAGCTTGACATTAAAAAGAAAGGACAAAGAAGATACAGACTATTACTTAACATGGAATAGATGTTACGTGTGACTAGAGACAAGAGGTAGAAACTAGGCAAAGAAAGATTACTGTTATGTATGAATTAAATATAAAGCGGGTTTATAATTACAAACATATTGATATAACTAACAGAATTACAAATAAGCCAATATAAAGAGAAATCTAGTTAAAATGACTCTGTTGTACTATTGTTATCGTTGTATGTAACATGTAACAACTGTAACAAAAAGGGTATGACTCACTTAAAAGTCACCTTGCCAAGCAATGGAAATTCTAGTGGTCAATCTGTTTGTGCCCCAACAACAAAGCAACATCCTCTTCCTCGTGGCAGAGGTGATATTCAGCTGGTTGTGAACAGTTCTGGAGAAGCGGTAGTGGAAATTTTGAGTAGTTTGGAGAACCAGCAAATACCACCTCTGACTGGCCCCATCCTCATCTATTCTCTGCCTCCCAAGTCCCAGCTGATTGGCTGGGTCCTTTGGTTGCCCTGCACAGGAGAATGGAGCTGGAAAGCAGGTTAGTGGGGTGGGGAGGGAATGGAGTTTTTGCAGTATCCTTTCCCTGCCATGCCCATCAAGCTATGCCCACCAAGCCACGCCTACAGAATTGGTAGTAAAAAAATAATAATCCCACCACTGGTATGAATCACTTAAAAATCATCTTGCTTAGCAATGGAAATTCTAGTGGTCAATCTGTTTGTCCCCCAAAGCAACATTCTATTACCCATAAACAACTTAATCTTTTTTATCCTCAAATCAAAAACCACCAAGAAAAGTTTAAAGGAAAATTTTAAGGACTTCAAAGTCTTAAGAAAAGACTAAGGACTTCTTCTTCTTAAGAAAGAAGAACTGAAGCTTTTTTTTATTTTTTAGGTTTTGCAGAAGAGAAGAAAGCTTTAAGGAAATTGTACTGTAGGTTTTGGCACAGCCTTAAATTCCCTGGTTAGGCTCCATGTTTTTTATACCCGATAAAAACATGAAGCCAATTAGATGATCTTTTTCTTCTGAGAATCATAGAAATGCTTTCCTATGGAATAAAACAAAGTTTCTTATTTTTTTTCCAGGAGCTCAAACGGATAGGATGTGACAAGTCATTGAAATGACAGCTCGGTAAGTCCGATTTTATTTGGATTTTGGTATCTTTTTGCAGGATTCATGTTTGATCAGTTGTGAGAACAAACTTGCCATGTCTATGCATATATGTCGATGATTAAGGCTCAGGGCTCTGCCTAAAACTTGTTATGTTTGAAGGAGTCTACAATCTAATATTTTTAAAATGCACAATTTGTTGGCTGTTGCATTGAAAGTCCTGCAATTTTTTGCAAAATCTGGCAGATCTGTTGCAGGCTGTGATGTCTCCCTTGAACAACTCCTCAGAGGTCAGCTCAAGGGGGGGAATGAGCTCATTCCTGGCACATCAGGAACTGGGTTAATTGATTGTTCTGAACCGCCAGCCAAAATAGACTTATGGGAGGCTTTTGTTGGGAACAGCTTGCAGGGTGAATGGTCAGGGAAGAGGAGGAAGAGGAATAGCTGCCTTCCACGATAGATCCAGGAGTACACAGGGCAGAGAAAAGACAAGAGCAATGGAGATCTGCCAGATTACTTGGGAGAAGGCCCCACACATCTTGATGGGCTGCAACAGAAAGTTATTTATCACAGCAGGTGTAGGGAGGCATTGCTGGGAACAACGTGTTTGATTTCTTGTGCTTCCTGCTTGATTTTGTGCCTTGAAGACTCTGAACTTATCTTGCTGAGTGAACTCCTGTGGGTGTATTTTAGTTTGGCCTGGTGGGTTTAAGTTTGTTTGGTGGACTTATTTATTGGAGAGACTTTCCATTGTTTTATGGAATATTGGCCATTGCCTTGTGGACTAACCTTGGCCTGCTTGTGGCTGGATTTATTTGGGACAGTTCTGAGGCTGGGGAAAAGGAATTTCTGGGGAACATCAATTCTCTAAACCACACACACGTGTGTGTGTGTGTGTGTGTGTGTGTGTGTGTGTGTGTGTGTGTGTGTAAGAGAGAGAGAGAGACTGGGGCATTACACAAACTGAGATTGACCCAATTTTTTTTGGTCCATGTTGTAAAACATTTTTTGGAATAGATTTTTTGATTTTCTGTTGTTTGTTTTGTTATTTAAGCACTAACATTGTGTTGTCTGGGTTATTTAATTTGCATAACAATACAAATTACATTCTTAATCTCCACCTCTTGGTTTTTCTTATGTTATCCTTAATAAAAACAGTTCAAGTTTAAGATCTACATATTTTTTCCTATCATCTTTTCTACCTACTCATGTATTTTTCAATTTTTTTTACTTTAACCCAAGTCCACCGCATATGGTATTATGTGCCCATTTTTGGTTACATTTCCAACATTTGTTAGATACAAATGGGAGGGAAGGGTGATAAGGAGTGATGAGAAGATTAACAGTAATAGTTGTATATACTTTGTAAATAGTTGAACAGTGTTGAGGGAATTATTTGTTTAGCAGAGTGATAGCTTTCGGGAAAATAAAGGGTAAAAATAAAGGTTGTGATTCTTTGACAAGCTTATGTTGTGCAGTTTATTTTTATAGCTCTGATTCCTTTTCATTCTTCGGAGGGGAGGTTTATTCTTTCTTCTATACTAGATTGCTTTTAGATGTTGATTGCATGTTCAGCTTCGGCTTCAATGGAATCACCATATGCCTTATCTTATGATTTGCTTTTCCTTTGATCATGTTCTGACTAAGGCTTATGGAGACACTAATAAACACACATTAGTCCTGTTTATTTCAACGGCTGTGAATTTTAGTCATTCACAGCCGGTAATGAGTCAGAAACAGTCTGTAAATAGTCCCATAGAAGTCTGCCAAAGTCCTTCAGGATACGTCTGATAAGCATGTACCTTTGACTTTCTTGAAATGCAGCCAATGACTAAATGTCCAATTAGTTATACAAGGCCAAAACAGAGTACAAATCCAAGCTTCAGTTTTCAAACCGACCAGTACGAACAAAGTTGCTTCCTGCAAAGATTCCTGTCCTTTTGCTCCTCCTTTATGTCTTATGGGAGGGTCAATCACCTCCAAGCCATACTCCTGAGTCACTCCTTTTGTCTTAACTGTTCTTGCCTTCTGGCAGCTCTGCGCACACGCACGCTGGGAACAGGCTCCCCCTGTTCCTCTGTTTCGCTGCTGTCAGATTCTGGAGGCTCTGGAGCCAGCTCATAACTCCCAGATGGTCCTGGCCCCAGCTCTGTATCAGATGTAGGACCCTTGTCCGAGTCCTCCCCAGACTCCCGGACTGGCCCATGTTCTTCCCCACTGTCCGGCTCTGCTGCCATTTTCGCAGTCTGCCGATGGACCCCAACAGACTATTTCTTGTAAAGCAGGGTTACAGGGTTTATTTGTGGAAAAGAACTCAACTACATTGAACATGATGCCAACTTTCTTAGCAGCTAAGTAAGCCTAGTCTGTTCTCCATTACTTGTCAAAACAGACAAAGAATGGCTGTGAAGAATTAATGGGCTCAGGTCAAGGATGACTTGGATGCGGGGCTGAAAGTCCTCTCACTTATGGCAGACTTTTCTAGAGCAGTAGGTTCTCAACCTGTGGTCCATGGACACCTGGGGGGCTGTGAGGTCATCACAAGAGGTCTGCAAAGGCTTGAAGAAATATTATGATTTCAATCTTGAATTAAGTCTTTGAGGTTCCGTGGCCTCAAAAGGTATTTAAAGAGGGGGTCTATCGCAGGGGTGGACTTCAAAAATTTTAGCAATGGGTTCTCTGCTTGGTACCTGGGTGGATGTGGCCATGTTGGGTGTGGCCTAATTGCCTCCTGCATCATGCTGGGGGGGGGGTTATTTTTGCCCTTCCTGGGCTTTCCTGGGCTCCGGAGGCTCTCTGGAAGCTGAAAACAGGTCCATTTCTGGCCTTCCTGAGCTCCCAGGAGGCCTGTTTTTTGCCTGCCCTGAGCCTCCGTGTGCACCCTGCATTTACCTGCATCCAAAAATGGGTACATGGGGATTCTTGTGAGGGGCAAGGCAGGGTGGGCAGGGCCAGTCAGGGGTGGGATTTGGGGGTTCTCCGAATTGCACAGAATCTTAGCTAAGGGCTCTCCTGAACCCCTGCAAATCCCCAGCAGCCCACCCTGGTCCATGGTGGGGAAAAAATGTTGAGAACCTAAAGCAGTGTTTCTCAATCTGGGCAACATTAAGATGAATGGATTTCAACTCCCAGAATTCCGGCAGCTGGTTGGGGAATTCTGGGAAGTTCTTAAAGTTGCCAAAGTTGAGACTCTTTGTTCTAGGGCTGATTGCCAGTTTTAGCATTCTGTTGCTATCCCTGGGCTGGTTGGAAAAAAAAAAAATCATTGCTAAAATTACCTGAGCCTTTTAGTGGCCAGGTATCTGCAGCAATACTTTTAATTGTAGTTGTTTTGTGAACTGCCTCATTAAAAAGTTTTGGATGAGTCCACACATCTATACCATCCATTTTTCTGGCCTTCCATTTTAGTCTCATGTATATTTCATCTCCTGGCTGTCTTGAATTTTCTCTCTTATTCCCCTTGAAGAGTTTGTAATTTATCTTCCTTCTGAGCACTTTCTCTCCTTACTTGAACATTTCTACATTTGGAAGGCTATTGGGAACATTAAAATTGTGCCCTGTATGTGGGTATTGCTTCTTTGGAGAATGAACAGAAAGAGTAATGAAGATTTTGTTTTAACCTGTTTGCTCCTACATTTTGCATCGTTTCTGGTGTCTGTAGTGATGGCCAAATCTGGCCCTAGGTTCTATCTCGGCTTACTTTTTCATTTAAAAGAGAGAGAAACAGAAGCCTAATTAAAATACAAAATCACTCTGTTAGTTAGCAAATGCAATAACACTACAAAGTCCATGTTGTGTGGTCTTAACAATGTTGATTATTTAGGCTGTTGGTTTGAGCTCTGAGCTGGGCAATTTGGTTGCAAATGTTTCATCACCATTTGAGGAGACATTGTCAGTGCATTTTGAGTTGGGTTCGTCAGACGATATATAACTACAATCCTACAGCAACAGCCAGCCAATCAAAGTCTGAAATCAGACCATGACTCAGAAATATCCAAACAAACAATATTCAGACTAATTTGCATCTCATTAAAAATGGTATTTGAAGACCTGTGTTCTGACAGATGAGTACAACTCAAAAGGCACTGTCTCCTCGAATAGTGATTTGCAATCAAATTGCCAAGCTCAGAGCTCAAACCAACAGCCTAACTATGAACCTGAGCTACTAACATTCAAACACATTTCAAACACATTATTCTTTCCTCTTTTCTTTCTTTCTGCTATATTTTTTATTCTCATTGGTGTGTGTTATTCTTCATTGCTTATACCTACAAGTGATCTTACCTATCCGATCAAAGAACAAATGGGACAATGTCACAATGTGAAACACACAATTTCTTTAATATCTCTGAGATCAGAGACAAAGTATGAGTCAACGATGTGCGGCAGAAGCCAAAAAAGCCAATACAATCCTAAATTGCATTATCAGAGGGATAAAATCAAGATCAAGGGAGGTACTAATACCACTCTATAAATCCTTAGTAAGACCACACCTAGAATACTGCACCCAGTTTTGGTCACCACACAATAAAAAGATGTTGAGACTCTAGAAAGAGTGCAGAGAAGAACAACCAAGGTGATTAAGGGAGGGGATCAAGCTATTTTCCAAAGCACCCGTAGGCCAGACAAGGAATTATGGATGGAAACTGAACAAGGAGAGATTCAACCTGGAAATAAGGTGAAATTTTCTGACAATGAGAACAATCAACCCATGGAAGAGAAGTTGCCTTCGGAAGTTGTGGGAGCTTTATTGCTGGAGGCTTTCAAGAAGAGACAGACTGCCCTCTGTCAGAAATGGTGTAGGGTCTCCTACTTGGGTGGGAGGAGTTGGACTAGATGACCTACAAGGTCTCTTCCAACTCTGTTAATCTTTTAATCACATAATTGAACATAAACATAGCCAGGTCCAAATAAGGACACTGTTTGGTTCCTGTTTTAGGACTGGCTGTGTTTATGTTCCATAAGCAAATAAACCTTTTAAGCCTGACCTGAAGCCATCACTGTAAAAAATTTCTCTGAATCAGCCAGCGCTGTTTGAAAGGCCGTTTGTATCTCAGCTTATTGTAGAATATAAGAAAAACTTCTGCATTTGTTTGGCTCAGCAAATAAGATCTAAGTTCCAAATAACTTCTCATTTGGCAGCACCTGAAAATCTAGGTCAGTGGCAAATTGTAAATAATTATCCGTTCATCCATCTCACCATTAAAGAAGTGGTTGAGATGTGCTCTGGATTTTATAAAGAGAGATAATGGCTCTGCATATAAAACCAGACACAATGAGATCCAATTGTTCTCGTTTGCTCTTCTTGATAAAAACAGGGACGCAAAAGTTCAATAATAGCTATTTGCAGCTATCCATCCAAAGGCTGATACTGTTCAGTGAGAAGAAAAGAGCAAAAATGTGCTTGTTTTTAACCATTGTCATTCTGTTTGTTGGGAAAGTTTGCCTAGGCTACTTTCAATCATTGTAAATTGGTCTCACCTACAGTCGGCATAGGGCTACGGTATTCTAGGTTGCAAAAATTCAGACAACCACTAGATGGTAGCAAAACAGTACAGGAACCTTGAATTCCCTGTTGCCATCTAGTGGCTATTAGGAGAGCTGCCTCTGCCATATTATAGCCTCCTTTTCCTTGAGCCTGCAGGAGAGTGAAAATGGCCTGCCGGAGCTTTGGAGGCTTTCTGGATTCTGTAAACAGGTCCATTTCTGACTTCTGGAGCCTCTGGGAGGCCCATTTTCCCCTTCCCTGGACTCTGGGGCTTTCCTGGAGCCTCCAGGAGGCCTGTTTCTCACCTCCCCAGATTCTAGAGGCTCTCTGGAGGCCAGAAACATGCCCATTTCCAGCCTTTCTGAGCTTCTGGGAAACTCATTTTTTGCCCTTCCCAAGCCTCCATGCAAGCCTGCACTTACCTGGGATCCAAAATGTGCCATGTGGAGACTCCTGGGAGGGGTGGTGCAGGGTGGGCAGGGCCAGCTAGTCATTGCAATTACTGATTCAGTGAACTGGATGTAAAATTAACATCCAGTTCGCTTGAACCAGTGCAAACCGGTCACAGCCCTTTCCTGAAAATGCAATGAGTATTTCTCACAGATACATTTTCAGACATGAATGGATGGAAAGACTAGCTTCAGAGAGATTTGGGTTTTTTTTAAAGGGAGGGCATGAATGGCTCTGAATTATTTGACTTATGCTGTAGTTTTCTTGCATTCTGGCTTGATTTTTAATACAACATCAGTGTAGAAAGCAATGAAAAGGTAGGGAAGAAAGGAAGGAAAGGAAGGAAAGAAGGGAGGAAGGAAAGGAAGGAAGAAGGGAGGGAAGAAAGAAGGAAGGAGTGGGTAGATAGAAAAGAGGGAGGAAGAAAGATAGGAAGGGAGAGAAGGATGGAGGGAAGGAAGAAGTGGGCAGATAGACAAAGGAAAGAGGAAGGAAGATAGGAAGGAAGGAGTGAGTAGACAAAAAAGAGGGAGGAAGAAAGATAGGAAGGGAGGGAGGGAAAGAGGAAGGAAGGAAGGAGTGGATAGACAGAAAAGGGAGGAAGATAGGAAGGAAGGGAAGGAGGATGGGAGGAAGGAAGGAAGGGAGGGAGGAGGAGGAAAAGGAGGAGGAGGAGGAGGAGGAGGAGGAGGAGGAGGAGGAGGAGGAG
>BLBF01000006.1:6504715-6515631 GCA_015471245.1 Laticauda colubrina | reverse complement strand
CAGCTTCCTTCGGGTATTATCCCACGTCATTGTAGTGCTTTTAAAGTTGTAGCAACGTTTCAGCAGAATCTCATCTGCCATCATCAGGCTTCTGTATTGAGTTCGTCTGTGGGTCAGGCTATCACAGCCGTTTAGTTTTAAATTTGAGGCTAGTTTACTGTTGAGCCAGAATGGTTTTTTCTTCATCCTGATTGGTTGGGAGTCTTGGTCTGCGTTTATTGGTCTTGGAGTTTGTTTGATTGGTGTTTCTGGTTTCTTCTGTCTGTTTTGTGGCTTTGATTGGCTGGCAACACTGTGTTCCTGTATTGGAGGCTTTCAGTGCAGCTTGGCTTCGAGTAAAAAGACGGCTATCATCTGTTAGGAAGCTAGGTTTCATCTGGGTGGAACATAGAGGGACATTGTCCAAGGTTAGCTAAGTGTTGCCACTTGATGGGGCTTGGGAAAAACACACAGCAGAGAAAATAGCAGCCCAAATAATTAAAATAATCATGGCTAAATTTTAAGGCTCTGCTGTAGTGGAAAAATAGGATAAATTTATCTGGGCAACCTTAAGCTCCCTGGACATAAATATGATTCATAGATGTTGTTTATTCATCTATTTAAATATTTATATTTGAGTTTTCTAAGCAAACAGCATCACTGAAGAGTTTACCATAGAAGCAAATTAGTCTAAATATGTTTTAACAATATTGCAAGCAATCATAATTAAAAAGCAATTTAAAGACACATAAATACATTGTTTAAAACGGTACTATTGTTATTAAGCAACCCAGCAGGTGGCAGCACCTAATTAACTTGGATTGATTTTAGAAGCTAAGTAGAGTCAGATCTGGTTAGCATTTGGATGGGGGACAACATGAGTAATTCTGGGCTATAGCTGAATTGAGAAGTTGAAAAAAGGAGACAAAACACTCCACAATCCAAGTGACAGCTTCCTTGTTGGCTGTCATCCACAAAGAAGCTTTCGATACAAATTTGTAGAACTATAATGTCCTTGTTGTTCTCTGAGCTTGGTGGTATTGTTGTACTGATGTTGTTACCTAGTTTGGTAATGAAATGTCTGCAAGAAAACCCCCCAAGCTTGGAGAGCAGCATCAAGGATCCCATAGTTCAACCCTAAGCTACCAATAGTCTCTTCTATTGGTTGCAAAAATATTTTTGAAACTCCATTTTTACTGTTGTTATTAAATGCCATGTATAGTGGTAGCTTGTTACTCATCATCAATTAATTCCGGGAAGTGCAATGAATACCAAAAAGGATGAGTACCAAATAAATTTTTCCGACAAGAAATAATATAGTGAGTCACAAGGCAGCCAACAGTGACAAGTTCTAACTTATGCTTTGAGTATCAAACAAACAATGAGTACCAGGACAAAATTTTTACATCAAAATGCATTGAGTATCAAATTCTATAAATTTCAAAGCAGTTTGTAAATGAAGACTCAACCATCCAGGCCAAATTTATGTAAACAAGTTAAATCATGGCAACTGAACCAAAGTTTATTAAACAGAGATGTTTTGTTACTCATCCAGGTAACTTCTTCAGAGTGTTAGTACTTTAGAATGATTCCCAGACTCCATGCCTAACCATTTGGTTTTTTTTCATTTTGACTGAAAAGGTTACTTGGATGTGTAATAAAACATTTCAGTTTAATAAACTTTAGTCCAATTGTCCTGATTTAACCTGTTTACATATTTCAAAATAGTTACCAAGGTACCACTGTACTAGTTTTTGTTGTTGGTAGTAGTATTTCTGCCTTCTCAGGGGCTGCCACAAAGAGGAGTCAAGCTATTTTCCAAACCACCCAGAGGTGGTATTCAGCAGGTTCTCACCAGTTCTGGAGAACCAGCAGTGGAAATTTTGAGTAGCTCGGAGAACTGGCAAATATCACCTCTGACTGGAGATTTTACACTATCCTTCCACGCTCACAGAACCGGTAGTAAAAAAATTTGAATCCCACCACTGAAACCACCTGATGGTAGGACAAGAAGCAATAGATGGAAACTAATCAAGGAGAGAAACAAATAAGAACTAAGGAGAAATTTCCTGACAGTTAAAACAATTAATCAGTGGAACAACTTGCCTCCAGAAATTGTAAATGCTCTAACACTAGAGGGTTTCAAGAAGAATTTGGACAGCCACTTGTCTAAAATGGTATAGGGTTTCCTGCCTGAGCAGGGGTTGGATAGAAGACCTCCAAGGTCCCTTCCAATGTGGCTATACTGTTCTGTTCTATTCTATTCTTTGTGGCTACTGAATGGCTACTACCAATGCACATTTCTTAAAATTCTATGGAATTGCAGCAGCTTATACGTCTAAGAAATAAATTGCATTGTGTTTTGCAAGAAGACTTTGTCCAAGGTTGCTATATTCTTACCCAGAAGCTTTCATAAAAGTGATTTATCACATAGCATTGTTCTTCCTACACAGAGGGTAGTTGTTGCAGAAATAACAGCACATCCTAAAAAGCAGGAAATCACAAAAAATCCCATGTTGAACTGATAGGGTTCACAGCTGCCATTGCCAGAACAAAAATCCTGACATCAGATTTAAATTCCCCTGAAGCAAAATTTCAAAACAATCAGGTTATTCTTAGGCAAGATATGTTTCAGATGAATTTCAAGGGAAGGCACAAAAATAAAGCTTTCAGGACCTCTAGTGAATGTCTCACTGGGCTCTCAGACATCCCAAAGGAGCCAAATTCCAAAACAAGTTGAATATCATTTTCAGAAAAAATGGAAACAGACAACCATTGATATTTTTGGTTACCCCCCCCCCAAAAAAAGGCATATATTTGGGAGCAAATGCTTTCTCTTTTCAAATATCAGTTGTCTCATGTGGGTTGAGGTTAAGTGTTAGTGGTTTCATTTTATTTGTCATTATTGTATAGAATCAGGGAATGGAAGAGTTGGAAGTCCCCAGTGAGGCCCATCGCCATTCCAGTGAAGTAATCCATCATGGCAGTGGTGGGATTCAAATTTATTTTACTACTGGTTTTGTGGGCATGGCTTGGTAGGCGTGGCAGGGGAAGGATACTGCAAAATCTCCAGTCAGAGGTGGTATTCGCCAGTTCTCCGAACTACTCAAAATTTCTGCTAGCGGTTCTTCAGAACTGGTCAGAACCTGCTGAATACCACCTCTGCATCATGGCAACCTTCTGGCAGCTTCCATTGAAATGGTGACTCAGTAGCTTCATGACAATGGAGATGGTCTCAACTCCAGAGGTTCGAATCCTAACACCATGTGACAGGGTGAGCTCCTGTCCGACCTCTCAGTAGTGGTGGGATTCAAATAACAACTGGTTCTCTGTTCTAGACCAGCTGGGTAGGCGTGGCTGGATGCCCATGTGACTGGGTGGGCATGGCCAACTCGATGTCACTCACATCGAGGGGCGCCTCACCACACCCAGTCTCTCCTCGCCCTACCTGCCCCCACCTTGCTCCTCCCCTCCCAGCCACTTCTTGCCTGGCCTGAGAAGGTAAGGTTGACGGTGAGGGAGGGAGAGCTGTTCTGGGCTCACTACGCTCAGCCGGTGGTGGGATCAGCCAGTTTGCCAGACTCCAGAAAAAGTTAGCTACCGTTTCGGATGAACTGGTGTTAACCAGCTGAATCCCACTACTGCCCTTCAGCTTCTGTCCACCATAAGGTGGGATTCAAATTTTTTAATTTTTTTGTTTTGTGGGCATGGCTAGGTGGGCATGGCCATGTGACTGGGTGGGTGTGGCTTCTTTTTTTTGCAGCACCTCCCCCCCCCCCCCTTTTTTTTTTTTTTGCTCCTGGGCTTCAGGCAAGGCTCCTGGTGGGCATTTTTACTCCCAGAAGGCTTTTTGGGGGCCCAGGAAAGGGGAAAAAAGGAGCATATGAGGGGCACACAGCAATGCCCTACACTTCATTTGGGGGGCTTCTGGGCCTCAGGCAAGTCTCCTGGGGGGCGTTTTTGCTCCCAGGAAGCTTCCCTGAGGCCCAGGAAAGCAAAAAAATGGAGTGCAAGGGAGTCAGCAACCTCCCTTTTGCCTTCTGGGCCTTGGGGAAGCCTCCTGGGCAAAGCAGTAAGACAGCGAGGGGGATCCTGGCACAGCTGATTATTGGAACAGCTGATTGTCGGAAGGGGAAAAAAAGAAATACCTTAAGGAGTGATTGGGTGGGGGGACACAGTCAGAGATGTCGAGCATGCACACAATATTGTGTGTGCGTGATAAGGACTGACTGGGTTGGGAGGGGAGAGGCGGGGCAAGTGGAAAGGGGCGGGGCCAGCCAGGGATACAATTTCCTGGTTCTCTGAACTGGGCAGAATCATAACAACCGGTTCTATAGAACCAGTCCAAACTGGTAGAATCCCACCCCTGTGTCCTAATAATTCAAAGGCATGTTCTATGCAAGTAGATGGATAGGTACCACTTTGGTGGGAAGACAAACTGGTATTCTGTGCAGGCAGGCAGTTTCCTGCCCTCTGAACCTTCCCAATTTGTGGTGCCTGTTTGCAAGGTAGGTCTGGGAAGGGAAAGGGTCTTGGGTGATGCTGCAGGAAGAGCCACTTGTCTTTCTGTCTGATGTGAAGCCAGCTCACCCCCCTGTGGTGCACCTTGAGGAGCATGCCAGTATTTCCTACTCAAAATTTCCACTACTGGTTCTCCAGAAATGGTCAGAACCTGCTGAATACCACCTCTGCTAGCAATGTCCTGGTGTCATGTGATCCTTTTTTGAGACTTTCTGAGAAGCAAACTCAATCGGGAAGCCAGAATCACTTAGTAACAACCATGCTACTAACTTAACAAGTACAGTGATTCACTTAATGATGGCAAGAAAGATTGTAAAATGGGGCATAAGCAGGGGTGGGATTCTCCCAGTGTAACAACCGGTTTGCTAATTGCACACATTCACTTGCACAGCTATCACAATTACTTAGCTTCAATTTTACTTCAGGGAAGGAACACAGCTAAGGCATGGCAATCTGCTCTGCCATGTGAATCAGCTGGGCAGTTATAGGTGTTGTGGTTCGTCGGCAGCCTGTGCAGATGACAGTGGAATTGGACAGTGGGGAAGAATGGGGACCAGTCCGAAAGTCTGGAGAAGACTCAGACAAGGGTCCTGTGTCCAATGCAGAGATGGGGCCAGGACCATCTTGGAGTGGGGTGATGCCTTTGGAGCCTTTGGAGTTTGGCAGCAGCAAGGCAGAGGACCCAGGGGAGCCTGTTCCCAGTGTGCATGTGCGCAGAGTTGCTAGAAGGTGAGAGCAGCTGAAACAAAAGGGGCAACTCAGGAGTAAGGCTGGGAGGTGATTGCTCTTCCCATAAGGGATAAAGGACAGGCAAAGGTGATGAAACCTTTGCAGGAAGCAAAGCCGTTCATTTTGTTCAGATTAATCCTTGAAGCTGTGTGTGGACTTTGTACTTTGTTTGGTTTTTTATAGTTCATTTGACACTTCTGTTGTTGGCAGCACTTCACAGGAAAGAAAAGTGGTTGCTTATCTCAAGGGACTGTTTGAGACTTATTACCATTTGGGAATGAACTCAATTCCCAGTGTTGCAATAAAACAGGAATTGCTTTAACTGAACGTGTGCTTAATTAAGGTCTCGGAAGCCTTGGTCAGAACAAGAGGTGAGTACAGTGCAGGGAGTGGGTGGGCACCCCCCCCCCATGATTGTTGGATAGAACCGGTTTGGAACCAGCAGATCATTGTAGCTAGGGGTTCACCCAAACTGGTCCAAACCAGGAGAATCCCACCCCTGGCCACAAGTCTCTTGAAAACTGTCATGCTTAGCAACATAAATTTTGGGCTCAATTTTGGCCACACAACAAGGACTACCTCTACCCTGCCTCCCTCTTCCGGCGTGTAACTGGGAAAAGGCAGCCCTTGAAATAACCGGCCTCAAGCCACGTATGGCTTTAATGGAGACAATCACCATCTTGAATTGAAGCCGGAAGCAAATCATCAACCGAGATATGTGGACTTCAAGTCCCAGAATTCCCCAGTCAGTATTCCGGGAATTAAAATCAATGTGAGAGCAATCAACCAATGGAATAGAAGTTGCCTTTGGAAGTTGTGGGAGCGCCTGCCATTTGTCAAAAATGGTGTAGGGTCTCCCGCTTGGCTGTGGGGTTGGAAAAGATGACCTACAAGGTCCCTTCAACTCTGATTATCTGTTATCTGTTATGTTTTAAAATGGCTAGGATTATAAAACTCTGATTAGAGTCAGAGATATCAGGTACTCTTAAGCATATCCTTTCTGCTGTAATATGATTGAAATAATGGTGGATATCTTAGAGTCCCTGACCTTGCACACACATAGAACGAATGTAATGGATTTTAATAAAACATAGAGTGATAAAAAAATGCTACATTCATAGTTCTTTCTCCTCTGCTGTTAATCCCTTGTTAGAGTGTATTAACTTGTAAGTGGTATATGCTAGGAATTGGTTATTAAGGTTATACTAAATGGGTCGATATTGCATCAATAATTCAGAGTGTAATTTAGCAGTATAATTATACAATAATACATTAGCACAGACCTTTTTACTCAGCAAAGCTGGCCCTTCTACGAACAGATATTCTAGGTCTGGGTGGAGACACGGATCTATTTCAAATGAATTTGGAGCCTGATTTTGAATTTTTTTTCCTGAACTGCTTATACACTTGTAAGTGGATCATAAGCTTCCTAACAGACAGGAAGCAGCAGGTGAAGCTAGGTAGAATCACATCTGATACCTGTACAGGTATGAGCACAGGAACCCCACCAAGGCTGTGTGCTTTCTCCACTTCTCTTCTCCCTATATACCAATGACTGCATCTCAAATGATCCATTTATTAAAATACTGAAGTTTGCAGATGACACAACAGTGACTGGTCTCATTCAAGACAACGCATACAGACAGGAGGTTGTACAACTTGCCTCGTGGTGTAACTGGAACAAACCGGAACTGAACACGCTCAAAACCATAGAAATGATGGGAGACTTTAGAAGAAACCCTCCCATACGACCACCTCTTACAATACTAGACAACACATTATCAACAGTGGAGACCTTCAAATTTCTAGGTTCTATCATATCAAAAGACCTAAAATGGACACCTAACATCAAAAACATCATCAAAAAAGCACAACAAAGGATGTTTTTCTGCGCCAAGTCAGAAAGCTCAAACTGCCCAAGGAGCTACAGAGGAATGATTGAGTCTGTCATCTGCACTTCTACAACTGTCTGGTTTGGTTCTGCAATCTAACAGGACAGACACAGACTTCAGAGAGTAATTAGGACTTAGCAGAAAAAACAATTACTATCAACCTGCCTTCAATCAAGGACCTGTATACTGCATGAGTCAAAAAGACGGCTGTGAAAATATTTACAGACCCCTCACATCTTGGACATAAACTGTCTCAACTCCTACCCTCAAAATGATGCTATAGAGCCCTGCACACCAGAACAAGGAGACACAAGGACAGTTTTTTCCTGAACACCATCACTCTGCTAAACAAATAATTCCCTCAACACTGTCCAACTATTTACAAAGTCTGCACTACTATTGCTATTAACCTTCTCATCATTCCTTATCACCCATCCCCTCCCACTTGTGACTGTATGACTAACTTGTAACCTTGTTGCTTGTACCCTTATGATTTATATTGACTGTTTCCTGGTACGATTTGATTGCTTATTGTACCCTATGACTATTACTAAGTGTTTTACCTTATGATTCTTGACGAATTTATCTTTTCTTTTTTATGTACACTGAGAGTATTTGTACCAAGCAAATTGCTTGTGTGTCCAATCACACTTGGCCAGTAAAGAATTCTATTCTATATATTTATTGCAAAATCAATAAATAAGATGTTCCAAAGGAAACTTTCCCAAATATTGGAAAAGAGAAAAAGAAGAGACAGATTTCCATCTTTCTTCCCTAAAAAGATCATCAATAAAATACAGGTAGTCCTCAACTTATGACCACAGACAGTGGTTAAGTGGTTATGCCCCATTTTATGACCTTTCTTGCCACTGTAGTTAAGTGATTCACTTCAGTTGTTAAGTTAGTGACATGGTTGTGAAGTGAATCTGGCTTCCCCATTGACTGTGCTTGTCAGAAGTTCGCAAAAGGGGATCATATGATCCTGGGAGACTGAATCTGTTGTAAATATGAGTCAGTTGCCAAGCACCTGAATTTTGATAAAATGAGCATGGGGATGCTGCAATGGTCATAAGTGTAAAAATTGGCATAAGTCATTTTTTGTCAATGCTGTTGTCACTTCGGTCACTAAACAAACTATTGTAAGTTGAGGAATACTTGTAATTAAAATCAGGGTAGGTATATGTATGCTACAGAGATGGAAATATAAATCGGTCTATTTAATTGTTCTTCACATTATGTTCCATTCCTATGGTTTATTTATTTATTTTATTTGTCAAGCAAGTATTAGAAAACAGATATAAATATAAACATGGTTATGAATACATGAAATGGGTACGAATAAAAAGAAACATTAGGAGAGAGACAGTAGACACATTGGTGCACTTATGCACACCCCCTTAGAGACCTCTTAGGAAAGGGGTAAAGTCAATAGTAGACAGTCTAAGGTTAAAGTTTTTGGGGCTTGGGGAAGAAACCACAGAGTCTGTGATGACCTGGGGTGTGGCACAAAAGCAGCAAAGTCACAAAAATTAATGGTAAAGTCCCTTTAATACCTCCAACCTGGCTCCCAATGTCCAGTTATCCTTGGCTGGAGATCAAACTTTTCCAAAAACAGTCTACAAAGGAAAGAAATATAGTCCGAACCCAAAGTACAGATAAAGTAGAAATAAAAAAACCAACACAAACCACGCTGAAGTAATTAACACAACAGGCCAGGATAATAAATTGCAGATTTCCAAAAAATAACGAAGCACACATCGTTGGGAGGATGCCAAAACCCAGAAGCCTCAAGAAAGATAAAGCACACTTTGCTTCCAGCAAGGTACTGTGTTGAAATGCCCTTCTTATATCCTGTTCTCCCAGCTGCGACTAATGAAAGGGATCAGGTCCTTTTTCTCCCCCATAACCCATGTTGCTCCCTTCTCCGTACCTCCCTGCGTGCCCTACGATGAAGAGGGGGTGGCCCTGGGTCTTCCTCTGAATGCCCAGCCAGACTGTGCTCTTCCCTCATTTCCTCCACAGCCACCAGAGCCACACTCGCACTCCCTGTCAGCTGCTCAATCTCCCCCTAAGAATCAGACTCCAACAAGGGCATCACAGACTCAGGAAGAGTATTCCAGACATTGACCACTCTGTTGCTGAAGTCAAATTTCCTGCAATCAAGTTTGGTGTGGTTTACTTTGAGTTTATATCTATAGTGTGTTCTTGTATTGTTGTGGTTGAAGCTGAAGTATTCATTTGATGGGTGGGACATTGCAATAGATTATTTTATGTACTACACTTAAGTTGGACCAAAGGCAGTGTAGTTCTAGGTTGTCTAGGTCTAAAAGTTCAAGTCTGGTGGCATAAGGTATTCTGCTACAAGTAGAGGAGTGAAGAAGTCTTCTCGTGAAATATTTCTGGACTTTCTCATTTGTATTAATATCTGATATCTAGTGCAGGTTGCAGACTGATGAGCTGTATTCAAGTATTGGTTTAGCAAATGTTTTATATGCTGTAGTTAGTAATGTAATATTACCAGAGAAAAAGCTGTGCAGGATTAGGTTAACAACTCTTCATACCTTTTTGGCTATGTAGTTTACACTGGGCTCGAGCACTTAGATCATTAGAGATGAGTACTCCAGGGTCCTTGATATAGTTGGGGTCATCAACAAGGTCAACTAATCAGCTTGTATTTCATTTTCTGATTTATTTTGCCAGTATGGAAGACAGAGCATTTGTTTGTTGAGATTTGAAGTTGCCACTTCTTTGACCATTCTGACACATAGTCAAGGTGATTTGAAGGGTAGCAGTATTGTCTGTGGTGCTGCACAGCTTTACATTGTCAGCGAAAAGAACACAGTTGCTCTTAATATGATCACAGAGGTCATTTATGTAGAGTAAGTTCTTGTGATCTCTGAGTTTGAGTGTTTGCTTGCAGACATTTCATTACCCAACAACAGATTATCTTCAGGGCAAGTGGATGTGGGTTTTACTGTCTGTTTGTATGAAGTAGCTTTCCTTGCCAGTTTTGATGGAGTGCATTTCCTCCTTAATATTATTTTCTGCCTGACTGTCTGGTGTTGATCCCTGCTTATCTAAACTTGGATTATTGTTGTGGGAGAGTTTTAGTCTTTTTGTTTCCCTCCTAAGTTTTTTTTCCTCATCTCATTTGAATGGTGTGTTAATGTGCTTTGTCTCTATGTGTTTATAATCTTTAGATGAGTATTCATGTTGGGTGCTCACAAAACCTTTTCTAGTGGGTTTTTTTTTTCTGTTGTTGTTGTTTTGAATGAGCATGCTGAGAGTTTGCAAATTTCTGTACTGCTTGAGGAAACAGGTTTTCTTAAGCAGCTCAGCTGAATCCTAGCTGTAATGTGTACCTTTAAACATGTTGCCAAATTAATGAAATGTAAATTTCTAAAAAAAGACAACAACCCAAAACCTTCCTCCAAATTCTACAGTAGGTAGTTTGCAATTCCATGGGAGCAAACTTGGTGTAATTGTTTCACAGACTCAGAACTTGACAAGATACTGAAAATGTCATTCAGTTATTTTAAAAACTTCAGAAACACCCAAAGATATGTTTATAGGGCTACCTGTTGTGCTTTGGATTGGTCACCACCACATAAAAAAGATGTTGGGACTCAGGAAAGAGTGCAGCGAAAAGCAACAAAGAGGATTAGGAGGACTGGAGGCTTAAATGTATGAAGAATAGTTGCAGGAATTGGGTATGGCTAGTCCAGAGGAAATAAGGACTAGGACAGACAGAATAGAATAGAATAGAATAGAATAGAATAGAATAGAATAGAATAG
>BLBF01000006.1:6483112-6493517 GCA_015471245.1 Laticauda colubrina | reverse complement strand
GGACAGAGGCCTCATCATCACCTGAAGATGCCACATGATCATATCCACAACTTCTAATTGGAAGTGTCAGTTGAACTATTGGGGGTGGGAACATTTCCAGCATTTTCTATATGTGAATTGCGCGCCTAAATTCTCAGATTCAGAATTCTTTGGTTGCTACCACTTCACTTTCAGTAAAAGATATCTTTTCTCTAAACTAAAGAGTCTAAGTATTTCTTTCCTGGATTTTGAATGGAGCTCCGCCTGACAACTGGTATTACTCTTTCTCTTCATTCTCCTTCACCTTTCCCTCTTTCTCTCTCCTTTTTCTTCTTCTCCCCCTTCCCCATTCCTTTTCTCTCTCTTCCTTCACCTCTTCCCCTTCCCCATTCCTTCTCCTCCTTCTTATCCTTCCTATTCCTTCTCTTTCTCTTCTTCCTCCTTCCCCATTCCTTTCCCTTCTCTCCAGAGATTCATTTTTAAACTACATGCTCTGTATCATTAAGGTAAAGGTTCCCCTCACACATATGTGCTAGTTGTTTCCGGCTCTAGGGGCAGTGCTCATCTCTGCTACAAAGCCAAAGAGCTAGCGCTGTCTGAAGACGTCTCTGTGGTCATGTGGCCGGCACAACTAAATGCCAAAGGCATTACCCCCACCAAAGGGGTCCCTATTTTTCTACTTGCATTTTTTTACAAGCTTTCAAACTGCTAGGTTGGCAGAAGTTGGGACAAGTAACAGGAGCTCACTCTGTTACACGGCGCTTGGGATTCGAACTGCCAAACTGCCGACCTCTCTGATTGACAAGCTCAGCATCTTAGCCACTGAGCCACTTAGCATCCCTGTATTAATAGCACTATTTAATTGGAAAACAACTAAATTCCAATCTGATTCCAAGCACCCAACATAATTTCACACCAACTCTTTTTAAATTAAAATTGGAGAAAATAAATGGTGTATATTTAACCACCTTTTGTCTCTGGATGCCCATTATATCTATGTGATTTACACTTCTGTTGTTGTTATTGGAAACATGGCAGGTATCTAAAAGAGGTTTTAGTGATGGCTGTCTGAGAAAATTAAAAGCTGTTGACAAGAGAGTCCCCCATTTATTCCTGCAACTATGACACAGTTCAAAGGAGATGAAGTCTGATAATACAACTTATGTGACAGGTTTGTTAAGACTACGTCAACTGCCTTGCAGCTTAAAATAAGATAGAGTGGAGCCATGGTACTAAGGATTCATTGACTGACAAATTGTAATTTTGGGGCATAATAACACTCAGGGAGGGAGCAAATCAGGACTCACAATGTCACATAGATGGTTTGTGATGAGGTTTGACCAAAAAAAATATCTTGCCTTGGAACTTCATTTCTGGTGAATTTCTGGCATCTTAAGTTGCAAATTATATTTCCTATAATGCCTAATAAATATTTACCTTGGAAGAGCTTTAGCAGATTGTCAGAATTATAAATAATCTTCCAATGTTTATCGGAGTATTGTTGCTACTTCAAAGCCTCCAACCTGATGTAATTCCACAAGGCTTTGAAAACATGGCTGTTCTCCCAATTGTTGGGTTAAGGTGGATGAAGCATCTTGTTGGATATGTGTTGAGTGGCCAGATCCCATCCTATTTATTTATTTAGTGTTGTTTTTTTCTTGGGTTTTGTTTTATTTACACTGTGTGCTGCTGAGAATCAGTCTGGGGTTGGGAACAGAACAAAATAGAATGTAGAATGGAATGGAATGAAATAGAATAGAATTCGACTTCATTATACTAGATTAGAATAATAGAACAGAACAGAACAAAGCAAGAAATAATGGACTGGTCTGGAATGGAATAATGGAACAACAGAACAGGACAGAACAAAACAAAACAGGACAGAGTCGAGCAAAGCAGAGAGAGAATGGAGTAGAACAGAGTACAATAATGGAACAGAAAAACAGGAAAGAATGGAATGGAGTGGAGTGGAGTGGAGTGGAGTGGAGGAGAGGAGAGGAGAGGAGAGGAGAGGAGAGGAGAGGAGAGGAGAGGAGAGGAGAGGAGAGGAGAGGAGAATTTGACTCAATTAGACTAGATTAGAATTATAGAATGGAACAGAACAAAACAGGAAACAATGGACTGGACTACACGGAAATGGAATAATGGAACAACAGCGTAGAACAAATCAGCAAAGAGTAGAGTGGAGTGGAGTGGAGTGGAGTGGAGTGGAGTGGAGTGGAGTAGAGTAGAGTAGAGTAGAGTAATGGAACAGAACAAAAAGAAAAAAATGGAATGGAGTGGAAGAGCATAAGAAATCTCAATGTCAAGTAAGCTGATGACATCTCAAATGAGAGAATATGTCAGGTATGAATTCACTGTAACCCTACAAAAGGGTATGCAACTTGGAAGCTTCCTGATGTTACCAAACTACAGCACACAGCATCCTTCACTGCTAGCCACAGCAGCTGGGTCTGTTGGGAGCTGAAGTTCCTCCATCATGTTCTCCTGTTATTCCTTTACACACTGCTGGTAATTGCCTCTCTTTTCCCCACTGTCGTAGAGAGGGAGAAAAGGAAAAGTTTCCTGAAATGGGCATCTAACAAGTGAAAACAAGGTTGAATTCCTGTCAACAAAATCTGTGTCACGTAACACTGACTGCTTATCATGAATGTCCATCCAGACAATTTCAGTTCCAACAGATTCATGAATGACGGAATGTATCTTCATTCATAAGAAAGTAGGCACTTTTCAGATATCCTGGCCCAAGATTTTTTGGGTTTTACAACTAAGGAATGAAGGGTGATTCAGTAGCTGAGCTTGTCGATCAGAAAGGTTGGCAGTTCGGTGGTTCAAATCCCCAGCACCATGTAATGGAGTGAGCTCCTGTTCCTTGTCCCAGCTTCTGCCAACCTAGCAGTTCAAAAGCACATAAAACATGCAAGTGGAAAAATAGGGACCACTTTTGGTGGAAAAGTAACAGCGTCCTGTGTGCCTTTGGAGTCTAGTCATGCTGGCCACATGACTATGGAGATGTCTTTGGACAGCACTGGCTCTTCAGCTTTGTAATGAAGATGAGCACCACCCCTTGGATTCAGAAATGACTAGCATGTATGTGCAAGGGGAATCTTTACCTTTAACTTAACTAAGCAACACACTTGGAATTATGCTTGGGAATGCAAAATGACAACTGAGTTGCCAAGAACATGGGTGGCATGTTTGATTGATGTGCCCCATTCCTTGGTATCCTTTTCCCTACACTGTACTGGAGATCTAGAAATGCCCTACTAGCCTTGGTGATGTTGGGCATCACCACTAGGGATCAGCAGTAATGGTCTTCTTGATTGTGACTTCTCCCCTTCTGGAGATGCATTGATTGTCTTCCCCAGATGCATCACTGCATCTGGAAACTTTGTCCCTTTTCCTGTGTTTGCAAGTTGCCAGAGTGTTTATAATAAGAACAATAAACAATCCTTGCCTTTTTCTTTTATTTGGTTCGGTAAATTGCTCTGTGAGAGCAATCCAGAAATCCAATAAACCAACCCTTCCAACTGCATCTGGGACCACTAAAATTTTCAAGCCCTCTTAGGACTATGAAGCTAACTTCATAGCCCTTTCTACCAATATCTGTCAACCATAGATAGGTGCTCATTGAAGGTAATATTATCTTCTCTAACAATACTTCTCCTTGGTCAGAATCATTGTTTGATTTTTGATCTTATTAACTGGAGACCTTTGGGCTTAAATCTGCAAACTTCATAAGGTCAAAGATAGAGCAGAAGTATGTCAACCGGAAGATCAGTGGTTCGAGACCCAAGCATCATGTGATGGGGTGATCTCCCATTCCTGCCGAAGCTCCTGCCAACCTAGAAGTTTGGAAGCATGAAAATGCAAGTAGATAAATAGGTACCACATTGATGGAACAGTAACAGCATTCTGTACGCTTTGGTGTATAACCATGTTGGTTATATGACCATGGAAGCATCTTTGGGACAATGCTGGCTCCCTCAGCTAGGAAATGGAGATGAACTCTGCCCTCTGAAGTTGGACATGATGTTACATTTATCTCTATTAGGTGTCCTTTGTCCAAAAGTACTCAAGCCTTCTCATGTTTCTGAAAACACAAACCCAAATGTTTTAGGAACAGTTCCTGACAAGAGCCTCCCATTGCATTGACTGCAATTGCTATTTTAAGAGTAGACTAAAGCAGAACAGAGGGCATGATTCCCTAGTGGTTAAGACACTGTGCTGTCAACTGGAAGGCTGACAGTTTGAGACCCAAGTACTATGTAACTAGGTGAGTTCCCATTCCTTGCCCCAGCTCCTGGCCACCTAGCAGTTCAAAACAGTGATGGGATTCAAATTATTTTACTACTGATTCTGTGGTCGTGGCTTAGTCGGTGTGGTTTGGTGGGTGTGGCAGGGGAAAGATACTGTAAAATCTCCATTCCCTCCCCACTCCTGAGGGAAGGTTATTGCAAAATGCCATTCCCTCCCCACCCCACTATCCTGCTTTCCAGCTCTGTTCTTCTGTGTAGAGCAACAAAAGAAGATCCAGCCAATCAGCTGGGATTCGGAAAGGCAGAGAATAGATGAGGGTGGGGCCAGTTGGAAGTAGCATTTGCCAGTTCTCCAAACTACTCAAGATTTCTACGACCGGTTCTCCAGAACTGGTCAGAACCTGCTAAATACCACCTCTGGTTCAAAAGTATGAAAACTTGAGTAGATAAATAGGTACCACTTTGGTTTGAAAGTAACAGTGTTCCATGTGCCTCAGAATACAGTCATTCTGGCCACATGTCCATGGAAGTTTCTTTGGACAACGTTGGCTCCCTTGGCTAGCAAACGGAGATAAGCACTGACTCCTACAGCCAGACATGACTGGTGAGGGGAAACCTTTACCTTTTTTAAAAATCAGACCTGTAGTTCATCTTGCCAAGGATGATTCAAAACTCTGTGGAGATAGTTGTCTCCACAGGTCATAGTTGTCTCAAAGGTCCTTTTTCTGAAAGTCAACTGAGACTGTTTTTTTCCCTTGAGGAAGAAGTCATTTCACTTCTCACCCAAGAAGCTTCATCGATTCATCAACCGATCCAAGAACTGATGAAGCTACTTGGATGAGAAGGGAAATGTCTTCCTCAAGGAAAAAAACAGTCCAGTTGCCTTTTAGAAAAGAAAAAAAAGCACCTTTGAGATGGTTCAAAAGCAACTATGTTGGATTTTAGAACGTAGTTCTCCCCACCCCATTTAAAAATATATATATTATTTGTCATTTTATCATCATCTTCTTCTTCTTCTTTCAATCCCTTGCGGGGTGGAGTCTGGGCAACTGAATGGAGCTGATTATTTACTGGCCCGATGCCCTTCCTGTTGCCAATGCAGAGTTTTATCTTAAAAAGTAAAATGCAAAACAGACAAACAGCAAATCAAAACAAAATTATACATTCAGCCCTGACAGCAACAAAAAGAAAAAGAAAAAAGAAAAGAAAGAAAAAGAAAAAAAACAGTGTACAAAAAAGAGGAAAAAGTGACCAAGTAAGTTTAACATTGCAAGATGCTTGTTCCTGGGATGGAAAGCTACGGCAAATCTAAACACCATACTAAAAAGTAGAGACATCACCCTGCTAACAAAAGTGCATATAGTCAAGGCTATGGTTTTCCCATTTGCAATGTATGGCTGTGAAAATTGGACCATAAGGAAGGCTAAGCGCCAAAGAATGGAGGCCTTTGAACTCTGGTGCTGGAGGAGAAGACTCCCACGAGTCCCTTGGACTGCAAGACAATCCAACTGGTCAGTCCTAGAGGAGATCAACCCTGACTGCTCTCTAGAAGGCCAGATCCTGAAGAGGAAACTCAAATACTTTCAGACCTGCCAACCCCTGATAAAGGAAAATCTGGAGACCCATGAAAAAAAATCTGGAGATTCTATAAAAAATAGTGAGATTCTATTTTTTTCCCGATCAAGATTAAACAAACCCCTTTTCCATCGAGGAAAGTCATTCACAGTTTATTTAAATGTTTTATTTGTGTTCCCTGTTGTAAGAAGATGCAGCTTTCTTTGATGATTCTAATAGGTCATCACTAGGACGAAACTTATAGCAAGGTGTCATTTCTTCTGGATAAGCCAACTTCATGGCCAAAACGTTAGACAAGGTGCCATCAAGGTGCCATTCTTTTTCTTTTAACATCAGACATGGGTATATTTTAATGAATTTTACTACGGAACTTTTACTAAATGCAGAGAAACTGGACACTAAGTTGCATGTGACGATTGCAAACACTAAAGCGGTCATGTGAATAACTAACCGATCAGAGCGTGTTATATCCGGTGATAGAAAAAGCAAAATGGAGGCGCCCAGAGTAAAAAGAAATGTGCTGTCTGTATATATGACTGTATGGTAATAACGATATTGTGTGATCTGAGAAGTGGCATCATGTCGTTTGTGTGAGAATCAGATTTATGCGCATATAAGCCGAACCCCATTTTTTTTTAAAAAAAAAGTGTTTTAAATTCGGCGTGAGATTGAGGAGCCTTGTCGTGAGACCGTGAGAAATGACAAAAAATCGTGAGACTCACGGCAGAACCGTGAGAGTTGGCAGGGCTGCAGGAGAGCCACATACAGGCCTCCAGGGCTCTGTTTTCAGCTGTGACGGCCTCCTGCAGCTCTCTGCCAACAAAAAGGGAGCTCCCAGGCTCTGTTTTCACTGGCAGAGGGTTGCAGGAGGCTGTCATGGCCAAAAACAGAGCCTCAATGAGTGACATCGAGCTGGCCACTCCCACCCTGGTCACGTCCCCCACACCTCCCCCAAGATCATTGCAGCCCCCAATGAAATCAAGTTCAAGACTCCTGATCTGGAGGAAAACATGATCCCTATTCCTTTTTGGGTTGGCTGAAATTAAGATAAATACAGGGCAGTCCTCGACTTACAACTACAATGGAGCCCAAAATATCGGTTGTTAAGTGAGATCATTGTTAAGACAGCTTTGTTCCTTTTTACCATCTTTCCTGCCACCGTGTTTAAGTGAAACACTGCAGTTGTTAAGTTAATAACACATTTGTCAAGTGAAGCTGGCTTCCCCGTTGACTTCACTTGTCAGAAGGTCGCAAAAGGGGATCACATGACCCAGAGACACTGCAATTGTCATAACTATGAATCTGTTGTCAAGCATCTGAATTTTGATTGCATGACCATGGGGATGCTGCAATGGTCATAAGTGTGAAAACCAGTCATAAGTCCCTTTTTTTCAGTGCCGTTGTAGCTTTGAAGAGTCACTCAATGAACGGTTTTAAATTGAAGATGACCTATATACATAAAACCTCCCTCCTAATTTCCATAAAATTGAATGCTTTGGCATGGAGGAAAATATCCAGTGGTGGGATTCAAATAATTTAACAACCAGTTCTCTGACCTAATGATTTCTTCCAACAACCAGTTCACTAAACTGATCAGAAAGTTAACAACCGGTTCTTATGAACCAGCGCGATCTGGCTGAATCCCACCACTGAAAATATCTATTCAGAGAGAGGGCAAAAAAATATTTCCCCTTGTTTCAAATTGATTTGATCACATCATACCATAACTATAATATGTTGGGTTTTTTTATAACTTAATATATTTTTTTATTTAGAAAAAAACTTTATTAAATGTTAAAAAGATATATACAAAATACAAAGCATTTCATTAAAAATGAAACAAAAACCAAAAACATATACATTACAAATTAGTTAGGCGGTGTTTTCTTATCAAACAATATTCTAATACTTATTTCATATATCTGGTCAGTACTCCTACTATAACCTCTTTATATTCTTCCTTCCTTATCTATTTACTCACTGGTTTCTATTATATATCCAATTATACCAGTTTTCCCAAACTATGTAACATTTTGAGTCTTCTTTTTCTTTTAATCTTAGGGTAAGTTTGTCCATGTCAGCACAATCATAGACTTTTTGGATGATTATGTGTTCTACTGGCATCCGATCACCTTTCTAACATTGTGCAAGCGCTGTCCTCACCACAGTAATTACTTAATATCTTTACTGTAATGCTTTCTGAGCTTGGTTTTCGTTCAGATGTTTCATTCCCCAATTATATAACCCAACAGAGATGATTGGGGGACTGGAGGCTAAAACATATGAAGAAAGGTTGCAGGAATTTAATGAAAAGAAGGACTAGGGGTGACATGATAGCAGCCTTCCAATATCTCAGGGGCTGCCCCAAAGAAGAGGGAGTCAAGGCAGGACAAGAAGCGATGGATGGGAACTAATCAAGGAGAGAAGCAACCTAGAACAAAGGAGAAATTTCCTAATAGTGAGAACAATTCATCAGTGGACCAACTTTGCCACCAGAAGTTGTAAATGCTCCAACACTGGAGGCTTTCAAGAAGAGATTGGACAACCATTTGTCTGAAGTGATACAGGGTTTCCTACTTGACCAGTGGGTTGGACTAGAAGACCTCCAAGGTCCTTTCCAACTCTGTTATTCTATTGTTAGGTAACATCATTATTATCATCGATCAACTGACAGTTGAAAGATTGTGTAATATTATTCCGAAGTCATCAGGCAAGTAGCATTTTATATAATTTAGCATGTTTTAAACAAAATCCTTTTTGTTTCCTATCAAGCCACAGATGATTTCTCCCAACTTTGATTATAATTACTGTTATATGTTGCCGATTGGGGTAGTTCCCCCCCCACCCGCTTTTCTATGCTTACACACATTGTAACCCAGCGTGTATTTAGAAATTGAAGCTTGTTATATAAATAAGGCTCTTGACTGAAAGGTTTACAATCTTTTCCTTGAAAAAAGTTGTTGAAAAAAAAACACACTACATAATTGTTTGCTGAGGGGTTTGGAGAAAGGTAACTGAAGCCAAAAGATGCAGCTCACACTTTTGATGATAATTCCAACCCTTGGAGTCTAGGGGCCTGGTGGATGAATCAGAGGAAGGTGAGTTAATAAAAACCATCATGCAAATATGTTGTCCTTTATATTTTTTTCCAATTTCTTTCTCAAGGGCTATGGCATTTCTTTCAAATACTATTTGCTCATCTGGGTTCATTTTGATCAATTGTTGTTTCATGGCAGATGGATTAGATCAATGTTTCTCAACCTTAAACAATTTTAAGATGGGCAGACTTCAATGCCCAGAAATCAGCAGGAATTAAATTACTCAGTTGGGCTTCTGAGGGTTGAAGACATCTTAAAGTTGCTAATGTTGAGAAGGGCCTAGGACAAAGTTGCCATGGCCAACTCACCATGGCCAACTCACTGTGGCCAACTTGCCATGGTCAACTTGCCATGGCCAACTTTCTGTGGCCAACTCATCGTGGCCAGTTTGCTGCGATCAACTCATGGACAATTAGCCATGATCAACTCATTATGGTCAACTCACTGTGGCCAACTTACCACAATCAACTTGCTATGGCCACGTCATAGTGGGACAATTCACCACGGTCAACTCACCATCGCACAACTCACTATGGGACAAGAGATATGCTAATATCAGAGAAACGGCGGAATAGACTTGTTAAAGGAAGAATGCAAAAGGAAGGAGAAAATGAAATGTGAATGACAAAAAATTAAGTAATTGTTCTAATTCTTTTAAATAATTACATTGAATTGTTGAATTGTCCCACAGGCAAGCTTTCTCATGGCGAGTTATGCTGTAGCACATTGGCCATAGCGAGTTGGCCATGGACAGTTGACTCTGGTGAGTTGGCAGCAGCAAGTTTTCTCATTCCAACTTGAGAAATACTGTCTGTATAGATCTGTATAGGGAACTGAGGTAGGATGGAAAATATGTAAGAGAAAATAACACTCTCTCCACCTTCAGTGAGAAAATAAAGAACTAAGATAGAGTGGGGAAAAATCACTGACAGCCTAGGAGTATTTATTAAAATTGAATACCGCTGAACACAGAATGTGTTCTTATGGTTTACAATAAAACATAAAACAGAATTAAAAACTGGCCAACAAAGAACAGCGTGAATCAATAAAAAAGAATAAAATAACCAAGAACAAATCAAGGCGCTGGCCATCACCATCTTTCTGAAGGTATCTACCTCATCTATCAAATCTGATAAGGTGGACATTCTCCGATCCTTCCCTTATATGTTGCCATCTAAAGGGACCCAAAGACGGTTTTCCAAAAGGCAACTGGACTTTGTTTTCCCTCGAAGACATTTTGCTTCTCATCCAAGAAGCTTCTTCAGTTCTGAACTGTAAAAACTTCTTGGATGAGAAGCAAAATGTCTTTGAGGAAAAACTAAGTCCAGTTGCCTTTTGAAAAAGCACCTTTGGAACAACCATGATCTGGAAAACTGAGAATCTCCATAAACATCTAATGGGACCTAGGAAGTGTGTTTGTCTTTCTTTCTTTCTTTCTTTCTTTCTTTCTTTCTTTCTTTCTTTCTTTCTTTCTTTCTTTCTTTCTTTCTTTCT
>BLBF01000006.1:6458156-6473368 GCA_015471245.1 Laticauda colubrina | reverse complement strand
CCTTCCTTCCTTCCTTCCTTCCTTCCTTCCTTCCTTCCTTCCTTCCTTCCTTCCTTCCTTCCCTCCTTCCCTCTTAGGAACAGGGGCAGGATGACCAAAAGAGGCTAAACAGTGAACATGAGAGACAGAGCTTAGGCAATGAGCAAGGATCACCTCCTCCTGATCCATGAGCATGGAGAGTAGAGAGAAGGCAAGAATAGCGCAGTACTGTTGAGTACTCGCTGAGCCGAGTACTCAGGAGGAGAGCACTCCGCCTCTCTTCACAAGGCACACCTGGGGACAGAGACTTAAGGAGATGCTGTGGGGAGGGGCATTTGTCAGGAACAAATGTTGAATTCCTGGAGTATTGAGTGCTGGACGCTTCAACTTTCCTGGATACCTTACGTTCTTTCTAGATTTCTGGATGACTTGCCATGCTCCTTTGCTTTCTGGACTCTTTTATATTCAATAAATCTCCTCCTGGATTTATTGCTGTGCAGCCACAGTGCTCACAGCATTGGGATGAATTATTTGCAGCCAGAGGCTGTGTGTTTGAGATGTGTGTTTGTGTGTGTGTATTCTGTTTCTATGTTTTCTAGAATTGCCATGAACAGAAGGGGGAAGAAGAAATTTGAAAGAGCACTGCAGCAGTTTGGAACTGAAAGTGCACTCCATTCTTATCTTGCAAAGATTATAACTAAGCTACTGGAATTTTTGTCGCAGAAATCTCTAACTGATGATTGATGAACATGATTGATGACTCTTGGCTATGAACATGTTTTGTTGGAGAATATGAATTATGACACACCTAAAGGGGTGGGGGGAAACCATGGTCAAGGGTGACAGTAAATTACGTGTCTCAGAATCGGCTTCATACAGGTCATGCCAACACGTTCACTCCTAATAAATTCTTTGAAGTTTTTGAAGCATGGCTCAAGGCTCATGATTTAATTAGGGCAACTGCCAGAATCCTGACAGAAAACTGGTTCTGAGACACGTAAACACAGAAAACATTTCTATGTTTTCTAGACTTGCCAGTGTGTTTGTCATCACTTTGTTCTGAGATTTGCCAGAAATGTGGGAGAAATTTGGAGCAATATAGGAGTGATTTGAACTGCCAGCAGCCTGTGTTGCTTCTGTGCCATGCCCTGGATCATCACAGAAACATTCATATTTTAATTAGGTGAAAACCGTGGGAACTTTCAGAGTCGGTTTTCATCAGTTGTGCCAAAATTTTCTTTATTAAGTTTTTTTATTTTATTTTAAATACAAACCATTCATCTTTCATTTAATGGTGTGATGCCTGGGCACAAATATCTTGTACAATAACAATTAAAATTTACAGCCATATTCATTACTTCAGTATTAATTATCTATTCTTATTTTATTCTTATCTTATTCATATACACAATATCTCTATCCTCATAACACTCATCTTCTTAACACATTTAATTCTCTTGACATATTTTCTGTATTTAATATCTAAATAATAGATATTACATATCTATAATTAATATATCTGTAAATATCTGTAATTAATAACTAATCTATTAGTTATTTCTAGCTTTCATATTTTTTCTCTAGTCATTGATAAAAGAGTTTCCATATTTTGTAATATTCAGTTTGCTCCTTCTCTTTAATTGCAATTGTTAATCTATTCATTTCTGCACAATCTAATATTATTCCTGATCATGTTTTCATCAGTAGGAATCTCTTTACTTTTCACAGTTGTGCCAATATGATATGTCTGTTGTGGTTCACCAGGAGCCGGTGCAAACAGCAGTGGAATCGGACAGTGGGGAAGAAAGGGGACCAGTCAGGGAGTTTGGAAAGGACTTGGACGAGAGTCCTGCATCCGATGCAGAGATGGGGCCAAGACCATCTGGGAGTGGGGTGCTACCTTTGGAGCTTTGGAGTCTGGCAGCAGTGAGGCAGAGGAGCAAGGGGAGCCTGTTCCCAGTGCGCGTGTGCACAGAACTGCTAGAAGGCGAGAGCAGCTGAAGCATAAGGGGCAACTCGGGCGGAAGGTTGGGAGATGATTGCCCCTCCCATAAGGGATAAAAGTCAGGCCAAGATGACAAAACCTTTGCAGGAAGCAAAGTAGTTCAATCAGTTCCGAGTCATCCTGAAAGCTCTGTGTACTTTGGTTGGTTTTTTTCTTGTACTTCAGTTGGTTTCTTTTCTAGTTAATTTGATACTTCTGATCTGGCAACACTTCACAGAACTGAAAGGTCTGTGCTTATCTTGCAGGACTGTTTGAGTTTAATTCTGACTGGGAAGGAAAACCAGCATTGCAATAAAATAGGTTTTGTTTTTAAAACAAGTTTGTCAATAATTATGGTTTACAAAGCCTAGGTCAGAACCAGTAAATTTGTTCTTTGAGGACTCTACCTGTCTCGTAGTTTTGCTTTCAATGGGGGCATTGGAATGCTGACAGCACATACATGCACATATGTGCCGACCCACTGCTCATGCATCCCAGTTCCCCTTTCTCACCCACCAGGCTTCCAAGCCACAAAGTTTGGGGGCCACTGCCTTAGAACTTTGTTTGTACATTTACAAAGGAACCATTGTTGAACTAGTATAATCCATACCGCCGTATCTGGAGGAATGACAGAACTAATAGAATTGACTTTGCTATAAACCATCATCTCCTTTCTTTTTCTCTCCACTCTTTTGCTGAGGTCGCTGTAAAATGTCATGCAGATTGTATGGAGCAAACAAGGAATTTGATAGCTTCCTCAGAGGGAGGATTTATATTTCAAGTAGTTGCCTTTCAAAAGGGATCAGCACTGACAATAGTAAGGCAACACCGGAAATCAGAAACCAAATATGTAAGATAGGATGCTGTGATCTCAAATACATCTCCGCTGTTAAGATACCCGAAGTTTGGATTCAGTGGTACAATAGAGCTCAATAAATTACGGATGAGTGTACAGGATAAGGTAAGAATCCTGGTGAGAATATGATAGCATCTTATATTTTCTAACAGGCTAAAAATAAAAATGGGATGCCCACAGGTTCTTGATTGCTGGAGGAGCTAGAGATGAATATTTGCAGCTAGTCCTTGGCTTAGGACCCCAGTTGAGCCCAACATTTCTGCTGCTCAGACAACAAATTTTTGCCTCATTTTATAACTTTTCTTGCCACAGTTGTGAAGTGAATCACTGCAGTTGTTAAGTCAGTGGCCCGGTTGGTTTCACTATTGCTCATCAGAAGGCCACAACAGTTGATCACGTGATCCCGGGACACACTGTGAGCGTCATAAATACAAATCAAGTTGCCAAGCACCTGAATTTTGATTGCATGATGACCTTCGGGATGCTGCAAAAGTCATAACTGTGAAAAATGGTCATAAGTCCACTTTTTCGGTGCTATTGTAATTTCAAATGGTCATTAAATGAATTGTCCTAAGTCGAGGACTACCTGTATTAGATTGATAAACAAGCCTTCCATTTCAAAATAAGGAATATATGGACAGCAAGATGTGCCAGATGTTCCACCCTTTTTTTTTATTGCTCTGTAAGGTAGTTGTTAAGGGATTCACACTTAATTTTATGGTCTTTTTTTGACATAGTTGTTAAGTAAATCATTTTTGCTTAACAACTTTTGCTATTGTGAAGGAAAATGGAAGGAAGGAAGGTGACAGATGACATTTTGAGCATCTGTCTGTCTGTCTGCCTGTCTCTCTGTCTATCAACTATCTATCTATCATCAATCATCCCTCCATCCCTCCATCCATCCATCTATCTATCTATCTATCTATCTATCTATCTATCTATCATCTATCTACTACCCTATTTCCTCAAAAATATGACCTATCCTGAAAGTAAGTCCCAGCTTGATTTTTATACTTGTACCCAAAATAAGCCCAATCCCCCAAATAAGCCCTAATTAAGATCCCACCCACTCCAGAGTGCACAGGTAAAACTCAAGCTAGGGGGCATGGGGGGTGAAGCTGCCTTTGGACAGGTGTAGCCAACACCTGCCTTGCCTGCCCATTTCTTCTGCAGCCGGTAAGACTGGCAAGCCTTTCCTGAAGGCCTCTAGAGCTGACAACAAAGCTCTGGATTGATCCAGAGCTCTGTTATTGGTTGCAGAGGCCTTCAGGAAAGCTTTGCCGGCCACAAAAGAAGTTTCTAAATGCCTCTGACAACAAGAAGGAGACTGGGGGTGACACACACAAGTAAGGTTAGTCAATGAACTACATCCCCCCAAAATAAGACCTGGTACCTTTTTTGGTGGCAAAAAATATATAAGATAGGATTTTATTTTGGGGGAAACATGATATCTATCTATCATCCACCCAACTCTCTCTCTCTCACTCTCACTCTCCCTCCTTCCCTCCTCCTTCCCTCCCTCCCTCTCCAAATGTAGAAATCTTTCTATCTATCTATAGTTCTGATAATAACACTGATGATGTTACCTAGTTAAGGTAATGAAATATCTACAAGAAAACAAGCAAGATCAGAGAGCACCAAAGATCCCTCAAGATTTTTTTAAAAAAATCTAAGAATAAACATTGTTCTCTTTTAGGCTCATTGTTGGCTCAGATTTTGTTTTGTTGTATTTATCTCAAAGGTAGCATATGCTATGACACCTTATTAAAAGGAAAGCACATAAAAGATATGCTTCCCAGATCAAATTATGTAAATAAACAAATGGTCACTGTAGCTCGTAAAAACAAACAAACAGAGCTTCCCAAAATTGCATGCCACACAGTATGACACAATTCATATGAAAATCCTATTTATTTAGCATTTATTGCAGAAAATGTAAATATCAACACTCCAGAACAATGACATCAGAGAGGTCAAAACAAGTCCTCTGAAAAGTGATGCCTCTAAACCTAAGCTCCCTTTTGCTCCAAAATGTGAAAAACCTGAGAAATAGAAATAGAATAACAAGAGTTGGAAGGAACCTTGGAGGTCTTCTAGTCCAAGGAGTTTCCTGCTGCTCAGGCAGGAAACCTTATATCATTTCAAACAAATGGTTGTCCAATCTCTTCTTAAAAACTTCCAGTGGTGGAGCATTCACAACTTTTGGAGACAAGTGATTCCATTGATTAGTTGATTTCATTATCAGGACATTTCTCCTGGGTTCTAGGTTGCTTCTCTCCTTGATTAGTTTCCATCCATTGCTTCTTGTCCTGCCTTCAAGTGCTTTGGAAAATAGCTTGACTCCCTCTCTTCTTTGGGGCAGCCACTGAGGTATTGGAAGACTGCTATCATATCTCCCCTAGTCCTTCTTTTCATCAACCTAGATATACCCAACCCCAGCAACCGTTCTTCATATGTTTTAGCCTCCAGCCCCCAAATCATCTTGGTTGCTCTTTTCTGCACACTTTCTAGAGTCTCAACATCTTTTTTATATCATGGCTACCAAAACTGGATGGAGTATTCCAAGTGTGGCCTTAACAAGGCCTTATAAAGTGGTATTAATGCTTCATGTGATCTTGATTCTATCCCTGTTTATGCAGCCTAGAACTGTGATGGCTTTTTTGGCAGCTGAAGCACAAGGCAGGCTCATATTTAAATAATTGTCCACTAGGACTCCGAGATCCCTCTCACAGTTACTGCTATTGAGTGAGGTACCACCTATATTGTACCTGTATATTTGATTTTTCTTGCCTAAATGTAGAACCTGACTTTTTTCACCATTGAATTTCATTTTGTTAGATAGCACCTTAAGTCTGTCAAGATCCTTCTGTATCTTAAGCCTTTATCTTCTGGAGTGGAAACATGGAAAAAGCTGTGCTTCCCCAGACCTTTTCTCATAGAAGTCATCCATGAGTGTAACTAGGGTCAGTTCTGGGTTGGAACACAAATTTAAAGATGTAAATCATATATTTTCTCTAAGACTTTATCTTCAGACTACCTGAGCAGTTGAACACACCTGGCCAACTCCCTGTGACAACTGTACTCATTTGTATCCCTCCTTATTTATTTTTAGAAGTAATTCAAGAGAGTGAACATGTTCAATGCACTTCCTTCTCCTATCCAACAGCAACCATGTGAGGTGAGTTGGGCTGAGTGAAAACGACTGGTCCAAGGTCAACCATCTCCCTTTCATGTCTCAGGTAAAGCCATCCATCTGGCTTGCCTGCTTAAGGAGGGACTAGAACCCACAGGCTCCTGGTGATGGGCCCAAAGCCACCCAGATAGCTTTCATTTCTAAGGCGGAACTAGAACTCACATGCTCCTGATGATTGACCCAGCTGACTTTCATGCCTAAGGCACTAATAAAACTCAAAACACTTCTACTTCCTAGCCCTTTGTCTTCATCACTAGACCAAACTGGCTCCATTTGAGTCCTGATTGATTATAAAATCCCATTCTCTTTTTAATTGGAAAGTGAACTGGCATGAAACTGTATTTCTGTATATTTTACTTTGTCTCTTGCTAAGTAAACTTGTATAAATTTACATGCTAAGGCAGTTGTAATTTTTTGGGTGGGAAAAGGAGGGGATTTGGGTGCTGAAAGCCGCCGCAGACCTTAGGCCTGATCAGAATTTCATTAAGCTACTTCACAGTTCATCTTCTGCATGTTCAAGTGTTTCAATAGAATAGATTAGTTTTGAAACCAAAGATTGCTGCTGTTCCTTAGTGTGAATTTTTAACAGCTTCAAAATAAAATTCAAAACATGGAAATAATGATGGATGGGTCCGTAATGTTATGTATTTAACTAAATAATTTTATAATAAAGATGATGAATTGTTCTATAATCGCTGAATAATTGCACAACGTCAGATCTGATACTCGGATGAGAGACTGCCAAGGAAACCAGGCAGGAAAGAAGAAATGGATGGAAACAGATCAAGGAGAAAACCAACCTGGAACTCAGGAGGAATTTCCTGGCAGGTAGAACAATTAATCAGTGGAAAAACTTACCTTCAGAAGTTGTGAATGCTCTAACACTGGAAGATTTTAAGAAGAGATTAGACAAACATTTGTCTGAAATGATATAGGATTTCTTGCAGAGCAGAAGGCTGGATTAGAAGACCTTCAAGGTACCTTCTAGTTATTTTGTTATTCTGTTAACCTGGGACATGGGCTAGACTGGGAAGTGGTGTTGAAGAGCTGACCAGCTGTTGTAAGGCTGATGCAACAAGGATGAATCAGTATGGTTATTGCCGCTTTAAGACTGAGGACAGATCCAGAGGGTTTTACCACTTTAAGAAGATATACATATACATACATATATATGCTGTTTAGCTTCTTTCGGGTATTATCCCACGTCATTGTAGTTCTGTTAAAGTTGTAGCAACATTTCAGCAGAATCTCATCTGCCATCCTCAGGCTTCTGTATAGAGTTAGTTCCTGGTTTCAAATTTGAGGCTGGTCTATTCTGATTGGCTGGGAGCCTGGGTCTGTGTTCATTGGACTTGGAGTTTGATTGATTGGTGTTTCTGGTTTCTTCTGTCTGTTTTGTGGCTTTGATTGGCTGGCAACACTCTGTTCTTGTGTTGGAGGCTTTCAGTGCAGCTTGGCTTTGTGTGAAAGGACAGCTATTATCTATTAGGAAGCTAGGTTTCATCTGGGTGCCTGGTGGGGTGTGTGTTTGAGCTGGAGGTATCAGGGGGAGTCTGTTTGTGCCCACGTGTTTGCCTGGCTTGTGGTGTGGAGATCTTTCTATTTGAGAGTGCAGGCTTCCAAATGATTGACAGTCTGGTGGAATCATTTCTTCTATTCATGCTTTCAGGTCTTTTTTTCAATCTCTATGGCTTCTCTGATGATTCTGTGGCTAGGGTTTTCTATAGTGGCTAGGGTTTTGGTGCCATTGAAGTTGATGTTATGACCTGTGGTTTTCATGTGTTGGACTAGTGAGGAGGTGTGTTCAGGCTGTGATAGCCTGACCCACATATGAACTCAATATAGAAGCCTGATGATGGCAGATGAGATTCTGCCAAAACGTTGCTACAACTTTAAAAGCACAACTACAATGACATGGGATAATACCCGAAGGGGCGCTCTTGGGAGAAGTACAAGAACAGTTTAAGGCAGGGGTGGGATTCAAAATTTTTAACAACTGGTTCTGTGGGTGTGGCTCAGGTGGTGGGCATTGCTTGGTGGTCATGTGACTGGGTGGACATGGCTTGGTAGTCATTTAATTGGCTGGGTGTGGCCAACTCAATATCACTCACATCAAGGCACGCATCTCCTCACCTGGCCTCTCCTGACTGTGGGGATGCTGCAACAGTTGTAAATGTGAAAAATGGTCATAAGTCACTTTTTTCAGTGCCATTGTAACTCTGAATGGTCACTCCACACAAGCAAAGTACCAGCAAAGGAGGGGGAAAAAACTCCAGAGACGTTCCTGAGACAGGAAGTCTAGTTCTGCCAAGAATGTAATAAGGGTTAACGGAGAGGCAGTTTCTGTAAGCAACACCAGAATGTTTCTTTCCTGCCTTCCTTACAGGATTAGGCCAGTCATTTCTTCTAACAACCGATTCTCTTAACTGCTTAGAATTTTAACAACCGGTTCTAGCGAATAGGTGTGAACTGGTATAATCCCATCCCTGGTTTAAGGATAGATTGACTTGGAGATCAATCAAACTATGGACTTCTGAAAGAAGGGGCAGACTGAGGCAGATAGTTCCACAAAATGTCAAGTTGACAACTGCAGCCAAAATGAAGAGTCAAGTGAGTAGCAACAGCAACAGGATTTAGACTTATATACCGCTCCATAGTGTTTCACAGCACTCTCTGAACAGTTGTCAATGTCAGTATATCATTTTACTGACTTTGGAAGGATGGAAGGCTGAGTCAACCATGAGCCAGTCAGGATTGAATTGTTGACTATGGGCAGAGTTTGCCTGCAATATTGCATTCTAAACACTGCACCACCACGGTTCTTTGATCATTCCTCTCTGGACAAAGAGAGGACTTGAAATCACCCACAAGGGCTCCAGACAGCTACTTCTCTTGGATTTAGAGCTGTGTGTGTATATTTGCACAAATAGTTTACAAAACGCAGCTACAATTATTTTCTCAAATGAAAATGGAGGGCCCAAATTAAACTCCCAAAATTTTGATGCCTTCCTTTTCTACCTCTGCTTTGGAAATTCACAAATATTTAAAACAAGCTTCCCTCTGGGGCAAAATATTCCAAACTAGAATTTTCATATTGCAGCTTCAATTTTGTATTAGATATAGAGGCCGATAATTCATCTTGTCAGCCAATGATGGGGTAATAATAGACAGAGTTTCATTTTCTCACCCAATCCAGCTAAAAAACAGAATATCTGGGTTCCAAACCAATTACAGAGATAAGGCACAATTTGTTGTGGCCCACCAGATTCAGACAGTGAGGAGGTTGGGGAGGAACATAGGCCAGTCCTGGAGTCTGGGGAAGGCTCTGACAAGGGCTCTGCATCAGAGGCAGAGATGGAGCCAGGGCCCATCTGATAGCTGTCAGCTGCCTTCGGAGTCAGAGATCAGTGGGGCAGAAGAACAGCTGGAGCCTGTTCCCAATGTGTGTATACACAGAGCTGCTAGGAAAAGGGAACAGTTAAGAACAAGGGTCGACTTGGGAGCAAAGGCCCCTCCCATAGGGAATAAATCGGAGCAAAAGGGGAGTGGTGTTAAATACAGGTACTCCTTAACTTATAATCAGAATGAAGCTCAACATTTCTGTTGTTAAGTGAAAAATGCATTAAGTGAGTTTTGCCCCGTTCTACAAAATTTCTGGCCACTGTTGTTGAGTGACTCACTGCAGTTGATCAGTTAGTAAACTGGATGTTAAGTGAATCTGGTTTCATCGAGTTTGCTTGTCAGAAGGTCACACAAGTGGATCTCACATGACGTTGGGACCAAATATAAACCGATTGTCAAGCGTCTGAATTTTGATCACACGATGATTGGGATACGGCAAAGGACGACTCTGAAAAACATCCCTAAATTGCTTTTTTTCAGTGCCATTGTCATGCCCCTGGTGGAAACTGACTCTGAGGGAGAGGAGGAACAGCTGACAGGGAGGAGGCTGGGGAAGGGCAGAGACCAACTGAGCAGTCAGAGGAGGACCCAGGCCCATCCCCTATCCATTCTGGGGCATGCAGGGAGGAGAGGATAAGGGAGAGATGTGGTCTACTGGGGAGGAGAGAGCCTTGATCCTCTTAATGGGCTGCAGGTGTGAAAACTGCATAAGAGTTTGGACCTGCATTCTGGCAAATGATGGAGACAAAGCGTGTTTTATTTTGGTTTGAGGTTATCTTGGTTGGTGTCCTTCCAATAGACTGTGCCTTGCTATCTTTTTGAATTTGCTAAATACTTCTCCTGTTCTGTTGTGGAAATTTCATCATTGTAGTTCGTTCGGTTTTGTAAAAGGACATTTATTTACATTTTGGATTTTGTTACATTTGTGTTATACTCTGGGTCATTACAGCCATTGTAACTTTGAATGGTCCACTAAGTGAACTGTTATAAGACGAGAACAATCTGTATTTAGCCCCATACATTCAGAAATATTATTGGTAGAATTATGAGGACAGTGAAATACATTTTCCTTCAAAGTTCCCTCAGTAAAGAGAAGCAGGAAAACCATTTGCCAGATATCCTTGTGGCACAAAAACAGAAGGATATGTTTATCTAGGATTTCTCACTATAATTGGTATTTCTGGGCTATTTCACTGGGACACACGCAAAGCAATTAGCTCTGCCAATTAAGCCTTGTTAAATAACCCAATTCCAAAGAGAGGTTCTCTCCTCCTCCTCCTCCTCCTATTTTAGCCACTTTAAATAATGATTGCTACTATACATTTCAATAGCAATTCCCAACTGGCAAGGATTCAGAAATATTTTAAAGGATGGTTCACACATTCAAATAGGACCTGCTTTATCGCTCTCCCTGGCCTGTATCATTTCAGGCTTCAAGAAGTTGAGGAAAGGAAGACACTGAATGTTTGATTTCAATGTGCACAAAAACACATAAAGAACATTTTTTTTGGGGGGGGAGGAAGTCATGTCCGACTCATCGTGACCCCCCTGGACAATGTTCCTCCAGGCCTTCCTGTCTTCTACCAACTCCTGGAGTCCATTTAAAGTCACACCGAGTGCTTCAGTGACTCCATTCGTCCACCTCATTCTCTGCCATTCCCCCCCCCCCCCCCCCCCCCCCCCCTCCCCCTCCTCCTCCTCCTCCTCCTCCTCCTCCTTCTTCTTCTTCTTCTTCTTCTTCTTCTTCTTCTTCTTCTTCTTCTTTTTCTTCTTCTTCTTCTTCTTCTTCTTCTTCTTCCCTCAATCGTTCCCAGCATGAGGCTTTTCTCCATTGAGTCCTTCCTTCTCATGAGGTGGCCAAAGTCTTTGAGTTTCCTCTTCAGGATCTGGCCTTCTAGAGAGCAGTCAGGGTTGATCTCCTCGGGGACTGACTGGTTGAATCGCCTTGCAGTCCAAGGGACTCACAGGAGTCTTCTCCAGCGCCATAGTTCAAAGGCCTCAATTCTTTTGGTACTAAGCCTTCCTTATAGTCCAACTTTCACAGCCATACATTGCAACTGGGAAAACCATAACCTTGACTCTACACCCTTTTGTTAGCAGGGTGATATCTCTGCTTTTTAGGATGCTGTCTAGATATGCCATAGCTTTCCTCCCCAGGAGCAAGCATCTTCTAATTTCTTGGCTGTAGTCCCCATCTGTGGTGATCAAGAATTCCCTGGCATTTTGGGGCTGAGTGGGGTGTTGATTATCAGACAAATCAACCATCTACAGGTACATAGAGATAAACAACATCTACATACCATTCAAAAGAGACAAGAAAACCGCCCAAAGAAACCAAAAAGACCAAAACATCTCCTCCACCAGCAATCAACACCAAGATAACAGAGAATAACGCCAAGAATAATGCTCGAGCAGGAGCCTTCAAACTTGACAGCTTTAAGACTTATGAACTTCAACTCCCAGAATTCCTCCTCCAGTCATGGTAGCTCAGGAATTCTGGGAGTTGAAGTACATAAGTCTTAAATTTGCCAAGTTTGAAGACCCTTGAACTAGATCAACAATCAATTGAGCAATGCTCCAATTATGGAACTACCAACAAAGGCCAACAGTATTAACTGTTTAGTATTTACACTGACAGGACAAGCCACTAAATATATATACTGAGAGCAAACCATTCTCCCTTCTAGCGCTGATGATGTTACTTAGTTGGGTAATGAAACATCTGCAAGAAAACAACCAAGCTCAGAGAGCACCAAGGACCTCATAGTTCAACCCTCAAGAAGAGAACTACTCTCTTCTATTAGTCCCCAATAGAAGCGTGAGCTTGGATCAAAATGATTCCCAAGTTGTAAATTTTATAAATCATTAGATGCATGACTGGAATAGGTAATTAACAGATTAACAGAGTTGGAAGGGACTTTGTAGGTCATCTACTCCAACCCCCCACCCAAGCAGGAGACCTTACACCATGTCTGACAGATGGCAGTCCAGTCTCTCCAATGAAGCTCCCACAACTTATTTATTTTTATTTATTTATTTGATTTGTCAATCACTTACAAGATAATAGATATAAGTATAAACACGAGTAAGAATACAGAAAATAGGTACAATTAAATGGGGACAGTAGGACAGGGATGGGAGGCATGATGGTGCACTTATTCACTCCCCTTACAGACCTCCTAGGAATGGAGTGAGGTCAATAGTGGATAGTTTGAGGTTAAAGGAGTGGGTGATGTAACAACAGAGTCGGGTAGTGCATTCCAGGCATTGACTACTCTGTTGCTGAAGTCGTACTTTCTGCAATCAAGCTTGGAGTGGTTAACATTGAGTTTGTATGTGTCCTCTTGTATTGTTGCAGTTGAAGCTGAAGTAGTCATTGACTGGTAGGACATTGTAGCAGATAATTTTGTGTACTACGCCTAAGTCCAACCGTAGGCAGCATAGTTCAAGATTGTCCAAGCCCAAAATTTCAAGTCTGGTGATATAGGGTATTCTGTTGCAAGCAGAGGAGTGTAGTTCTCTCCTCGTGAAATACTTTTAGACCTGCTCAATTGTATTAATGTCTGATATACAGTACAGATTCCAGACAGATGAGCTGGATTTGAATATTGGTCTCGCAAAAGTTTTGTATACCTTAGTTAGCAATTCAATTCAATTTCTTCTGAAGGCAACTTCTATTCCAGTGGTTGATTGTTCTCACTGTCAGAAAAATTCTCCTTATGTCCAAGTTGAATCTCTCCTTGTTCAGTTTCCATCCATTATTCCTTGTCTGGCTTTTGGGTGGCTTGGAAAATAGCTTGACTCCCTTCTCTCTGGGGCAGCTCCTCAGATATTGGAAGACTGCTATCCTGTCTCCCTGGTCCTCTTGTTCAATAGACTAGCCATGCCCAGGTCCTGCAACTGTTCATTGTATGTTTCAGCCTCCAGTCCCCTAATTGTTTTATTGCTCTTCTCTAAACTGTTTCTAGTCTCTTTTTATATAGTGTGGTGACCAAAACTGGATGCAATATTCTAGGAGTGGTCTTACTAAGGTTTTATAGAGTGGTATTAGTACCTCACCTGATCTTGATTGTGTCCCTCTGTTAATGCAATTCAGGATTGCATTGGCTTTTTGGCTGCTGCTGCACACTGCTGACTCATATTTAATTGGTTGTCTACATCAGACTTCCTCTCACAGTTACTGCTGTTAAGTATATTCACTCAAAGGAAGCCCCACAAGCTTCCAAGCACAGAAAATGTGTCATCCACTTCAAGTGGCAATTTAACTCAAAAATTTAAACACCAAGGTGCTTTCTCAGTAATTTGGTTTTAAGAGTACCTCATTTGTAGCATTATTAAGTGCACATTTCTCAAAAGGAAAAAAGGTGAGCATGATGGCTTGGTGCCTTGTTGAGACAGTTTGTGGGAGGGATCACTTTTAAAGTGTGCAAGAAGAATCCAAGGAGAGATGTGTGACTTTCTACACAGGCTGTTTTAGGTTGTCTTTAAAAGCTTTAGCAAACTGTTTAACTTAAAGATAAGCCTTTTTGGTTTATTGCAATCCTTAGGAACCTGTGTCTCTTTAAGGTGCCATAAAACTCCTTCCAGTTAATGTGCATATTTAAGTATGTTTTTCCCCTAAACCCATATTCTTTCAAAATATATCCTTCCAAAGGATTTTTCTGTTCAAATGCATATTTTAAAAATGCATGAGGCTAGGACTCTGAAGAAAGATTAAGGGAGCAGGAAAGGTGCTATTTTGTACATTTTGTACATTTTGTGATATAGATTACACCGTGATGGGCATTATAAGCAACGCAGGTTCTTAAGAACCCCATTAGATAAGGAACATACCTATTATATTCTAATCACTTTAACCTATACTAAATTGAACACCACCCCCTGAAGGTAAGGAAAGAATTTACTGGAGCTTTCTGTTCTTTGAATTTCTTTGCAAACAGTAGCTGGCTGTGAAAGAAAAAGGGGGAAAATATATGAAATTTTCAGCTGGGTAGAATCTCCCAGGACCTAAATAATATACAATCTATTCCAGACTTCTAGGTGCAATAAGTAAGTAACTAGAAAGAAAGTAGCATTTGATATTATTTGCATCTCTTTAAACCTTTAAATTAGTTTTTTCTGAAACTTAATCTCCTGTTTAGATAGGTCTATCGTGTTTCTCATATAATAAGGCCGGGCCTTATTTTTTTTTGACCCCCGAAAAAATGGCTAGGTCGTCTTTTCGGGGGTGACTTAATTCCACCCCCCGCATCTTCAAGTGGGTGGACAGCGCCGGCTTGGTTGTTGACCTCGGCATTGGTGGAGCACTTCGTATCAGGGTCAACGCAGGCAGCACCATATCCGGGTATGCAACAAAAGTACTTCCTAATGGCAAGCCCCCCCACCATTCCCCCCCCATTTCACATGTTTTAATATAGGCCTTAATTTGGGAGGAGGGGCTTAATTTCATTTCATGCCTATAAAACATGCTGGGACTTCCTATTGGGGGAGGCCGTATTGTTGGAGAAAGAGGGTACTTATTGTACTTCTATTTAAGCTTTATTTTTTAAAAGGATCATCTTTGTTCTTTAAGCCTACAATTCTCTTGTGGTTTTCTCGGCTGTTATTAAGACACCTTACAGTTGCAAATACATTCCACTGGACAACTGCAACACATTCTACATGGGGCGTGAAGTGGATTTCAAAGCTGCAGCTGGTGCAAAAATTTATGTATGTGAGATTGGCAGGCTATAAATTAATTAGATGATAGATAGATAGATAGATAGATAGATAGATAGATAGATAGATAGATAGATAGA
>BLBF01000006.1:6443325-6457895 GCA_015471245.1 Laticauda colubrina | reverse complement strand
TAGATAGATAGATAGATAGATAGATAGATAGATAGATAGATAGATAGTTGATAAATGATCGATGGATGGATAGATAATAGATATAATGATAGGTAATAGACGATAGTTGATAAATGATGGATGGATAGAGATAGATGAGAGTTAATAAATAGATAATAAATGATAGATGGATAAATAATAGAGATAATGATAGACATGATAGATGATAGTCAATAAATGATAGATGGATGGATGGATAGATAATTAGATAATCAAGATATAGAGAGATAATGATAGGTAGATGATATATGATGGATGGATGGAGATAGATACAGATAGATAGAGATAGATAGATGACAAATGATAGATGAATGAATGGATGGATGGATGGAGATAGACAGACAGACAGACAGATAGACAGACAGATAGATAGATAGATGATGGATGGATGGACGGATAATAGAGAGATAATGATAGATGGATGATGGATGGATGGATGGATAGATAGACAGGCCGACAGGTAGATAGAATGAGAGAGGCATCTAGCCTTGTGCAATGTTTGATGAGATTATTTTGGGATGCTTTGCTGTCCTGCTTTGTCTTAATCCCCCTACTGAATTTGCGGTGATTAACAAACCTGGCCACTTCCTGATTTTCTCCAAGTCTGGATTCATTTTATACCTATTTCCTCTCAGCGTCCTATTATGACCTCTAGGCACCCACCTTTATAATGCCTATAATTTCATTTTAAGCAGACCGGCCCAGGTATATCAATTGCTTTGAAGAGTGTAATCATTAGGTTCAGCTTTCAGAAATTGGGCACATTCTTTCCTTGCATGTCATTCTAACTTTCCCCATCCTGTCGATATTATTGATGGGAACGTGGTCTCACACTACCAAGTGCTTGCTGTTCTCTTCCAGTGGCAATAGATTCATGACCTCATCAGATTGTAATCTGAAGGCATCTCCTCTTACCTCTAGCTCATCAGTCTTGGAGAGGAACTATTCTGCCTGAGATGCATGCAGATGTTTTTCCCCCTTTAAAAAAATCACAGTCTGAGCCAGTGACTTGATAACTTTGCTCAACCACATCTGTTGATCCCAGTTGTCCTTCATAATAATGGGGAAAAGGGTTTGCAGATAGATGGTTGATTCGGGGACTGGAGAATAAAACATACCATGAACAGTTGCAGGAACTGGGAATGGCTAGTCTAGTGAAGAGAAGGACCAGGGGAGACAGGATAGCAGTCTTCCAATATTTGAGGGGCTGCCATAGAGAGGAAGGGCTCAAGTTCAACGTCACTCACTGAGTTTCCATTTTCGGCAGCAATGGCCCCCTGCAGCCCTCTGCTAGAAAAAAACAGAGCTGGGGACGCCAGGCATGGCCCTCCCAGGCTCAGTTTTCAGCTCCAACAGCCTCCTGCAGCCCTCTGCCAGTGAAAATGGAACACTGGAAGGTCCAGGCCTGGGCTCCCTGAGCTCCGTTTTCACTGGCAGAAGCACCGCAGGTTGGTTCTACATTATTTCCAGGGTGGCCCTGTGGGCAGGGGTGGGCTGCTATGGGTTTGACCAGTTTGGGCAAACCCATAGCTAGTTTTATGGCCAGTGTGGTGAACCAGCAAATCTCTTAGTGGCCCTGCCTTGCCCACCCTGCCCCTCCCAGGAATTCCCACATGGCCTATTTGGATGCCAGGTAAGTGCAGGGCCTACGTGGAGGCTTGGGGAGGGCAAAACATGGGCCTCCCAGACACTCTGGAAGGCTGGAAATGGGCCCGTTTCTGGCCTCCAGAGGGCCTCTGCAACCTGGGGGAGGCCGTTTTCACCCTCCTGGAGGCTCAAAGAAAGCCTCTGGGGAGGGATATAATGCCTGGGGAGGGAGAAAAACAGGCCTCCCAGAAGTTCTAGAAGGCTAGAAATGGGCACATTTCCGGCCTCCGGAGCCTGGGGGAGGCCATTTTTGCCCTCCCAGAGGCTTGAGGAAAGCCTTAAGAGCCTGGGGAGAGTGAAAAATGTCTCCCCGCCATGATGCAGAAGGCCTCCAGAGCCCGGGGAGGGCAAAAACAGTCCCTTCACTGTGGTGCAGGAGGCTGACTAGGCCATGCCGACCCAGTAACCGGATAGAGAACCAGTTGCTGATATTTTTGAAGCTCACCCCTGCCTGCGGGCCGGATCTAAGCATCACACAGGCTGAATCCAGCCCCAAGCTTTGAGTTTGCTGTCCCTGCTCTAAGATCTGGTCCCTTCCAGGACTGAACCTGGAAACAGGCTGAAATGTAAAATGAATCAACAGTGAGAAGATGAGTTGTTTCCTGGTCTTTTCACATCAAGCTGGATTGCAGCCACCACCTAAACTCCTAATAAAGTCAATCACAGTAAAGAAACTCTCTTCAAATACAAGAGACATTAACAGGGAAGGATAGCAATCCTAATTTAATTTTACAGACTCAAATGCACAGAGAGATTCATTTCAAACCTATTTTCATGCTCAATGCTCAAGACTCCTTCTCTGTGATGATCTCATGCTTCTTATCATTTCTAATCTGAGTTGTTCTTTTTTTTAAAAAAAAGAGACATTCAATTCTTCCCATCTCTTTTCTGAAGAACACTGTGAATTTGGGTAAGTTCTTTTTTTTTTTTAAAGTAACTGAATAGAATCCCAACTTATTACTTGCAGTGGAAGAGGCTTGCAGATTTTTTATTGGTTTTTCGATGCCCACTTTTTTAAAAGGAAAAAAATTATGAATTTTTTAATCAGGCTGAAATTTGGGTTGTTTTTGTGTTCCTATAAGGGGTTCTGCATTGAGCTTTTAGATAGAATAAAATAACAGAGTTGGAAGGGACCTTGGAGGTCTTTTAGTCCAACCACCTGCTTAGGCAGGAAATTCGACATCACTTCAGACAAATGGTTATCCAACATCTTTTAAAAAACTTCCAGTGTTAGAGCATTCACAACTTCTGGAGGCAAGTTCTTCCACTGAATAATTGTTCTAACTGTCAGGAAATTTCTTCTTAGTTCTTCTTTGCTTCTCTCCTTGGTTAGTTTCCACCCATTGCTTCTTGTCCTGCCTTCGGGTGCTTTGGAGAATAAGTTGACTCCCTCTTCTTTGGGGCAGCCCCCTCAAATATTGGAAGAGTGCTATCATGTTACCCCTAGTCCTTCTTTTCATCAGACTAGACATCCCCAATTCCTGCAACCATTCTTTCTCTGCACTCTTTCTAGAATCTCAACATCTTTTTTACATCATGGCAACCAAAACTGGATGCAGTATTCCAAATGTGTCCTTACCAAGGCCTTATAAAGTGGTATTAATGCTTCATGTGATCTTGATTCTAATCTAGAATCTGATGCTAGGAGCTGTGCTAGGAATATTACTGAAAGCTGAGGAAGAAAAAGAAAATTCTGAGGAAGAATAAGAAAAAGAGAGAAAAAGAAACACTGACTTATCTCTGTTGCAGTAAAATAAGGCATTAGCATCAAATCACAACATTTTATTTTGTTTTTCATAATAATATGAATGAACCCTTTCTATAAAGTTCTATCAATCTAATCAGTGAAACCAAAGTCAAAGCTTCATTCTTTTCCACTTCTAGCACAAAGTTCAGAAGCAGTCTCCATGTGGAAATAAAAATACTTGTATTTTTTTCTTTAATCAAAATAATCAATTTTGCCATTTCAGCCAACTTCATCAACTTCTGCAACCATTTGTCCATGGTAGCAGTTTTGGACATAGAATGGTCTTGCTTCTGTTGGTTTGGTTCTGCAATCCAACAGGACGGACACAGATTCCAGAGGATAATTAGGACTGCAGAAAAAACGATTGCTATCCCACCTGCTTTCCATGGAGGACCTGTATACTGCACGAGTCCAAAAGAGGGCTATGAAAATATTTACAGACCCCTCACATCCTGAACATAAACTGTTTCAACTCCTACCATCAAAATGATGCTATAGAGCCCTGCACACCAGAACAACTAGACAAAAGGACAGTTTTTTTTTTCCCAAACGCCATCACTCTGCTAAACAAATAATTCCGTCAACACTGTCCAACTATTTACTAAGTCTGCATTACTATTAGCATTAATCCCCCCATCCTTCCTTTCACCCATCTCCACCCACTTATGACTGTATGATTGGAACTTTGTTGCTTGTATCCTAATGATTTATATTGACTGCTTCCTAGTATGATTTGATTGCTTATTGTACCCTATGACTATTATTAAGTGTTGCACCTGATGATTCTTGATGAATGTATCTTATCTTTTATGTACACTGAGAGCATTTGCACCAAAGACTTGTGTGTCCAATCACACTTGGCCAATAAATAATTCTATTCTATTGCTGCTGTCAACATATATAGTAACAAATGTTTCTTCTCCTTTTTTTCTTTACTCTTCCTCACTTCTCTTCCCTCTCTTCCTCCCCACCGTTTTCCTGTTTACTTTTGTATTTTGCATCTTATTTTATCTTATACCTCAGTAAAAAAAATGAAAGAATATTACTGAAAGCTATAAAACAAAGATATAGAACATGGGGTGTGGTGGCCTAGTGGTTAAGATGCTGGACTTGTCAACCAGAAGGTTGGCAGTTCCAGACTCAAGAACCACATGATAGGATGAGCTCTCATTCTTGCCACAGCTCTTACAAACCCAGCAGTTTGAATGCACAATAGCAAATAGGTGAAGGCAGAGGTTTCCCCTGTCCAGTTGTATCTGACTCTAGGGTGCAATGCTCATCTGTTTCATGGCTGAGGGGGCCAGCATCATCTGAAGACATTTTTGGTGGTCATGTGACCAGCTACTGTATAAATCAAAGGCACAAGAAGCACTGTTACCCTCTCACTGAAGTGGTACCTATTTATCTACTTGCATTTGCAAGCTTTCAAACTGATCAATCAGAATAGAATGGGATGGGACCTTGGAGGTATTCTAGTCCAATCCCCTGCTCAAGCAGGATATCCTATACCATTTCAGACAGATGGCTGTCCAGTCTCTTCTTGAAAGCCTCCAGTGATGAAGGACCCACAACTTCTGAAGGCAGGCTGTTCCACTGGTTGATTGTGTCAGCCTCCGTTTGGAATCATAGAAACTCTGGTAATAAACCACATTACTCACAGTTCTTTGTGGATATGTGTGTTTATTATAATCCACAGCAACAATGGCAATCCCGAGTTAAGCCAGTGCTGAGAGCAGCTTCCTCTCAGCGCCTTTTATGATCCAGTTCCACCCCTCCCATCTATCCAACATCTGCCCTCCACATTAACCCAACAAACATCCACCCCGCAATGCTATTCACACTAATTAAGCCATAATCATTTCCGCAATCTTCCCAGCCCCATAACTGGCTGTTCCCCCCACACACCTGTCCATCCCAAATACACCCTCATCACACAGCAATGAGCACAACCAATGCAGATCTCTGAATAACCAGCTATGTTTTCTTCCCCAAGCTCCATAATGACATTGCGAACGTCACTGTCAATTAACTGGTCCCATTGAGCCGAGCATGAAAAGAGCAGTAAAACCCTCCCCCTAGACAGTCTTGTTGTACATGCTGAGATTAATTGTCAGGCTTCACTGCAGTCGATTTGAATCGGGAAGGACAGGAATGGAAATGCCTTCCCCAACCATGTCAAGGCCTTCTAGTCCAACCCACTGTTCAAGTAGAAAACCCTACACCATTTCAGACAAGTGATCATCCAGTCTCTTCTTAAAAACCTCCAGTGATGAAGCACAAGGTCTGAAGGCAATTTATTCCATTCCATTAATTGTTCTCACTGTTGGGAAATGTCGCCTTAGTTCTAGACTGCTTCTCTCCTTGATTAGTTTCCAGCCATTGCTTCTTGTCCCACCTTCTGGTGCAAAAGCAAGAGATGCTAGATGGGCAGGAGCTGGAGTGAGGAATGGGAGCTCACCTCATCATGCAGGACTCAGGTCTCAAACCCAGGCTATCAGCTTTCCAGCTGACAAGCATCATCTCTTTAACTGCTGAGTCATTGCTCCCCCTCAACAATAGGAAATGCAAGTAGATAAATAGGTACTACTTCAGTAGGAAGGTAAAAACAATCCATGCACCTCGACGTATTGTCAGAGTTGGCCACATGATCACGGAAGTGTCTTCAGACAATGCTGGATCCCACGGTTAGAAAACAGAAATGAGACTGCCCCCTAGATTCATACATGACTGGACAAGGGAAACCTTCACATTTATATAGAACAAATATAATACTTTATGGCTGTGGTGGCACAGTGGTTACAATGCAGTATTGCAGGCTAACTCTGCTGACTGCCAGCAGTTTGATCCTGACTGGTTCAAGGTTGAATCAGCTTTCCATCCTTCTGAGGTCAGTCAAATGAGGAGCCAGATTGTTGGGGGAAATACTGCTTAGAGAGGGCTGTAAAGCACTTTGAAGCAGTATATAAATCTAATTGCTAGTGCTATTATTGATCTCTTTGAATTGGACTACATCAGAGATGTCCAAACTCACATCATCACGGTGACATCACATGACATATCAGGACTTTTTTCCCCTTTGCTAAACTGGGCATGGGCATGGCCAGCGTGTGATGCATCCGGCCCATGGACCAGGTGTCATGTCCCTGTTGGAGTCTGACTCCAAGGGAGAGGAGGAACAACTGACAGGGAGTGGAAGTGTGGCTCTGGAGGTTGTGGAGGAGGCTGGGCAGTCAGAGGAAGACCCAGGCCCATCCTTCTCCATCCTAGGCCACAAAGGGAGGAGAAGATAAGGGAGAGACAGGAATGGCATGGTCTATGGGGGAGGAAAGGGCCTTGATCCTTTTCATAGGCTGCAGCTGTGAGAACTGGTTAAAAGGACAGGCATGCGTATGGGCCACTGCTGGAAACAAAGCGTGGAAATATTTTTAGTTTGTTATTCCACTGTGAGTTGGCATCCTTCCCAGAGGGTATTCTGATATCTGTGGATGTCTTCAAGCCCTTATCTTGCCTAGTTCCCTTAATTGTTTCAGTGTGGTTTGTGTTGTTTTTACTCCTCATAATTTATAGGCATTTTTAATTTAAACGGCATTTCCTCCTTTTCATAACTGCTTGTGGGAGAGGGTTGGTGTTTTTTTTTTGTTCTCCAGTCAAGGATATTTGGAGCTTTGAAGCAAAGTGAAGGAATAAAAGGGGCTTCACCAGGTTTTTGTGACTGTGTTTGTTTTGTATCCTACCCTGGGTCATCATATCAGGAGTCTGACAGCCCTGGACTACATTGACATCTATAGTTTCCTTGGTAGCGTGTAGAAATAATGTGTTGCCACCTACTGTATGCTTCTCTCCATGTAGTGTTTGACTTTGGAACTTCCTGGTGGATTTCCTATCTAAGTAATAATCACATATGACTTTGCTTAGCTTCTGCGCCAGAACAAGGTCAGCCAAAGGCTATCGCTTGCTATGACTCCATAAATAAATGCATATCTACATAAAGCAAATGGAGAACAGCTTGCTGTTTTGGAAAATGTTGGGCATCTTCCAAACTGTTAGTCTTATGTATGATATTCTCCCTGCATGAAAGAACTGATCTCCTGAAATGTACTTCTCTGAACAAATTCTTTGATACTAATTAAGGAGAAATTGAGTAGTCTGTAGAGATGCTCAGTCATCCAGGTCATGGTTGTCCCAAAGGTGCTTTTTCAGGAGGCAATTGGACTTTCTTATTTTTTCTTTTGAAGATGTTTCACTTCTTATTCAAGAAGCTTCTTCAGCTCTGGCTGGATGGTGCAGGATGGAAGGACTTGGAAGACAGATATAAATCCTTCCATTCCCCACCATCCAACCAGAGCTGAAGAAGTATCATGCCTCTATCAGAGTCTGAATCTGAGGAAGAAGACAAACAGCAGACAGGGAGTAGGAGTGTGGCTTCGTTGGCTGTGGAGGAAACTGGAGAAGGGCAAAGTCTGGCTGGACAGAGTAGGGAAGAGGTAGAACAAGGGAGAGAGAGAACAAGGGACAGGAAATTCAGAGGAAGACCCAGGCCCACCCCCTCTTCATGCTAGGGTACCCAGGGTAGAATGGAAAAGAGAGCAACCTCGGTTGCATGGCTTATGGGGGAGGTAAGGCCCTGATTCCCTTCATTAGCAACAGCTGGGAAGAAAGTTTAAGAGACATGCAGGCTGCATGTGGCAGCTTCTGCGAGCAAATGTGAGTTTATCTTGTGTTGACTTTGCTTATCTGTGTTCCTGGTATCTTTCCAACTGTGTTGAGTTTTGCCATACCTTCACATCTGGAATTCTTGCTCCTGCCCTGTTGAACTAATTACCTCATTTTGCCTTCATGGGACTTTTGTTGACCACATTTTGGACTTGATTCTCTGCAGTCAGGGGCTGTTCTTGGAGAGTTTTTCTCCAGCCAGAAGGTAACCTGGACATCAGGGGCAAAATTGGAGCTAATAAAGGGACTGTTGTTGATTATCTGACTGTGTTGCCTTTGTGCCATGCCCAGGGTCATCACACAAGCCACCCTGAGGTGACTCTGAGGACACAGATAAACCTCTAAGTGTTTCAATGACCTTCAAAAAGGATGCAAATGACCAGCAATCTTCAAAGAGTATAAATCCTTCCATTCTCCACCATCCAGCCAGAGCTGAAGAAGCTTCTTGGATGAGAAGTGAAACATTTTCAAAGAAAAAAGCAAGAAAATCCAGTTGCCTCCTGAAAAAACAACTTTGGGAGAAATTGAGTAATGATAAGAGAGTGCCACTACTTGTAGCTGGTAGCCAGCTTCTTTTATTTGTTACAGAGAAACCAAGAACTCAACTCAGGGTGGAATCTATGATCTCCTCCAATCCCTTCCCTTTTGCTACACGAATAACAAGTCAATATTCAATGTCTGGAAAATGCCCCTTGGAGCCGTTCATCCTTCAGCATGTCCCCTATGGTGACATCTGGTGCAACCATAAAACCAGGCGGGCATTGTTTAGGGCGACTGCGCTGAGCCCCTTAGCTAACTCATAAGACTATCTGGCTCACTTCCCAGATGGTACATCTGCCTGTCTCTCATTTAGCTTTCTGCTGGGAGGCGAAAGTGCCATAAGAACCAACAATTACATTGTCCTCATTTCACCATTGTGTTATCCTAAGAATTCCTCCGAAGAAAAGCTTGGCAGATGGTTAGATGAACAGCAACTTCACAAAGAGGGGCATCTTCTCACCATTGGCAACTAACATGGTGCCCAGGTTAGTTAACCTCCCCATCCAGAGACCAAGACACCTGCCAGAAATTACAGTCCCAGTTCAAAATGGAAAGACAGGCACAGCATTGCTGTCTCTTGCTACTATGACATCACTCTTGAAGGTTGGTGAGAATGCCAACTTGCTATGTACAGTATGAATAATACACTGACATCTGCCTCTTTCTCCTCTTCCTCCTCCTCCTCTTCTCCTTCTCCTTTTTCTTCCCTTTTCCCATCCTCATCCTCCTCCTCCTCCTCCTTCTCCTTCTCCTCCTCCTTCTTCTTCCATATCTATCATCGGATGTTGGCGATCATGTTGGCTATTCTATGTTTTATCAATAGCCACACCAAAAAGTGCTGCTGAGTTTTGTCCAAACCAGTCCCTTAGATTTTGAAGCCATGATGTTCTTCTTCTGCCTGGACCTCATTTGCCTTCAATGTTTCTCTGGAGGATTAAGTGAAGTATGCTATATTTTTCCAGATGTCTGCATCACATGTCCAAAATATTCCAACTTTCACTATTAACTTTTGCTTTTGATGATTCCCCTTGGCTTTCCCAGGCGGCTTATCATCTCTTCATTTCTGATTTTGTCAGCCCAGCTTATACATAACAGCTGCCTATAAATCCATATTTAAAATGCTTCTAGTCTCTTCAAGTGGCTTTCTGTTAGAGACCAACTCTTTACTCTGTAAAGCCAGATAAGATATCTGCCTTGCAATTTCTTAAAAGCACCCTTCTTCTTTTTTCTATACCTTGTTCCCCAGGTGCTTGAAATTTTCTTCTGGATTTGCTTAAGGAGTGTTGTGGAGCTTGCTTTGTTGAAGGGACATTGAACATAGATTTACAGTGCTCGAAGGGACTTTGGGAGTCTTTTAGTCCAATCCCCTGCTCAAGCAGGAGATCTTATACCATTTAGGACAAATGGCTTTTATTCAGAATCAGAACTGAAGAAGCTTCTTGGATGAGAAGCGAGACATCTTCAAGGAAAAACAAAACAAGTCCAGTGGCCTCTTGAAAAAGCACCTTTGGGACAACCATGATCTGGAAGACTGAGAATCTCCAAAGACATTCTTCAGAGAGGGAAGAACATCTAAAAAGCATCCATTATCCTATAATCAATGGGTTGTTTTTTTTTTAAAAAAAATTAACCTCAACTAGAATTCCCTGCTTATATTTAGGCACCTCAGGACCAAAAATATACAGAAGGTCAATTGTTTTGTAGGAAAAGGCCCAATGGATGTTGTTCTCAGAATTTCTCTTGCAAGTACATGAGAAATCACTGTATCCTGCCCCCTTTCTTAAACTTAAAACTTCTCATAATAGGTGTCAACTAAAAAGATACTCCTTTGATAGTTTTAGCTGCCAGAAAAAGGGAGTGGGGGAAGACAAGGCATTCTTGAAATGCCCAGATATCCACTCAGCAGCCCAAAGTTGTCAGAGCTTAAGAAGATTATTGGAGAGCATGATGGATAACTCTTAGAGACTGATGTGTCCTATTGGAGAAGTCACATCCAGAGGGTCGGGGAAAGATCAGGGTCAAGGGGGAAATGGATGATGTGATTTAGTACCAGCTGCACCCAGCCACGCACCAACATGGCAATTTCTAATAAAACAATTTACTTTTTCTGAGATGTGGCTAGAGACTTTTGCTTTGAATGAGGGGGATTTGTTGGAGCCCTCACAACAGGATTCCATCCCACACCATTCCAAAAGGAACAATTGCAATTTGTGTATGTGTGTGTGTGTGTGTATGTGTGTGTCTTTTAATGACCCCATAATCCCTTGTATCGGGGTAGAATCGGGGCAACTGAATGGAGCTGAGTGTTTACTGGCCGGATGCCTCTCCTGCCACCAATGTGGAATTTTGTTCAGCATATATATTCTCATTGTGCCCAGAGAGAGAAATATCTTCCTCTACCTAGGATCGAACTCACAGCCTCCTGATGGTGAGGCAAGAGTTTCACCTATATACCACTGCACCACTCAAAAGCAACAAATTGCAACGGGGAGGAAAAAAAATACTTTTTCCTTTCTCATACAGGTAGACCTCAACTTAACAACCACAGATGAACCCAAAATTGGATTGGGAATAAAGCAGTCTGAAAGATTAGCATTGAACAGTGTTGCAGCATTATCTTTTTTTTTTTTTTTCCTAAAGTGGGCCCTTCCATGCACCAAATCTTTATTTCTGGACCCATATTTTATTCATACAGGGGCAGATGGATCCAGAGACCAAATTCTGAGTGTTGTGCAAGGAAAGAAGCAATGTGACTTGAAGCCCAGGCTCAACGGAAAATAGAGCCAGAGAAATCATCGCCGTCTCTGCAGAGCTGATCTTGATGTTCTCCCAAACAGTTCATAAAAATCAACGCGGTGGAAAATATGTCCATGTGCTCCAGAACGCAACCAATTTGCTTCATCGATGGAAGCTAATTGGAAACTTCTGCTTCTTGCAATAGCTTCGGATAATTCTTGGAAATCAGATCTTGGCAGATACGAGCTCTGCTTTGCAAGCTGCACTACGGGAGTTGCCGGTCTACTTTCCAAATGCAATTCAAAAAGCCCCTCATGCAGGGGTGGGCTTCAAACATTTTAGCAATGGGTTCTCTGCCCGGTTGCTGGGTGAGCGTGGCCATGGTGGGCATGGCTTAGTTGGCCTCCTGCACCACGGGCGGTGGGAGGGGGTTATTTCCCCTCACTGGGCTCCGGAGGCTTTCCTCAATTCTCTGGGAGGGCGAAAACGGCTTCCCCAGGCTCCGGAGACCCTCTGGAAGCTAGAAACGGGCCCGTTTCCAGCCGTCCTGAACTTCCAGGAGGCCCTTTTCTTACCCTCCCTGAGCCTGTGTATGTGCCCTGGACTTACCTGCATCCAAAACAGGCTGTGTGGGGACTCCTGGGAGGGGTGGGGTGGGTTGGGGGGGGCAGCCAATACAAATACTGGAGAAACAACACAACCACTTCACAAACCCATGGCACGGCATAAGAGAACAAACCCAGCAGGACAAGATTCAGCAGTCCATCTGCATTTGACAGACAAAGGCCACTCTTTTGAAGACAGCAAAGTCCACATTCTGGACAGAGAAGACCACTGGTTTGAAAGAGGGGTCAAAGAGGACAAAACTGAACAGCCCTCTCTCAACAGACGGAGGGAGAAAGACACAACCTATCTCCTGTTTACAACACAGTCCTTCCAGCACTTCCAAGAAGATTTCACACCCATTTGTACTATTCAGGTGATGTTGACCTCCAAGTGGCCTCAATGACTCTCAGGAAGAACGTTAAGGACCAGAGGACTGCAAGGAATATAAATCCTTCCATTCTCCCTGTTCAAGCAGAACTGAGGAAGCTTCTTGAATGAGAAGTGAAATGTCTTCAAGGAGAAACAAAGTCCAATTTGCCCTTTGAAAAAGCAGCTTTGGGGCAGAGGGAATTGGACTGTTAAGGGAGGAGTTTCACAAAATAGAACAGAATAGATTTACAGAGTTGGGACCTTGGAGGTCTTCCAATTCAACCCCCTGCCTAGGCAGGAAAACTTACACCACTTCAGACATATGGTTATCCAACATCTTTTTTAAAACTTCCAGTGTTGGAGCATTCATAACTTCCAGAGGCAAGTTGTTCCACTGATTAATTGTTCTAATAGTCAGGAAATTTCTCCTTAGCTCTAAGTTGCTTCTCTCCTTGATTAGTTTCCACTGATTACTTCTTGTCCTGCCCTCAGGTGCTTAGGAGAATAGCTTGACTCCCTTTTCTTTGTGGCAGCCCCAGAGATATTGTGTCATTGCTATCATGTCACCCCTAGTCCTTCTTTTCAGTAAACTAGACCTACCCAATTCCTGCAACCATTCTTCATGTTTTAGCCTGCAGTCTCCTAATCCTCTTTGTTGCTCTTCTCTGCACTCTTTCTAGAGTCTCAACATCTTTTTTACACCATGGCAGCCAAAATTGAATGCAGCAATAAGTGTGGCTTTACCAGGGCATTATAAAGCAATATTAACATTTCATGTGATCTTGTTTCTATCCCTCTGCTTATGCAGCCTAGAACTGAGTTGGCTTTTTTGGCAGTTGCTGCACACAGCTGGCTCATCTTTAAATGTTTAAATTAAATATTTAAATTTAATTTAAAACAAAAACAAAAGATTATCCAATCCCAGGAAAGAAGAAAGCACAAGAAAGAAACTCAAAATAACCCAACTTGGTATTGTTCAGTGTAAGCCGAGGTAAAGAGGAAATCTGATAGGCTTTCAAGGTTTTGTGATCATGCTCTGTGAAAAAACTTTCCTGAAATATCTGCTGTTTTAGATACTTGGTTTTCCCTTATCTTTATCAATCCTGAAAGCCTGCAGTTGAACTTCATCACATCCGGAGGGTAACAGGTTGTGAAAAGCTGCTAAAAAGCTTCTATTTTTATGTTTGGTAGTTCAGCAAAAGCATAGCCTCAGAAATTGTTCATCACTAAGCCCTGGTGGATATCCAAAGAAGAAATGCTCCATTTTCTTTGTGGAGGATTTTAAATATTAAAGAGTTAGAAATTAATCCCCTTAGTCTTCTTTTCCCAAAATAAAATAGATTGCTTCTTCCTATTTTTCCTCGTATAACTTACACCCAGACCCTTTATCTTGTTTGTAGTCCACTTGCAGTTTTTTTCCCCCCTTCTTTAGAAGAGCGTTCACAAAATGAAATCTAAACTCTGGATGACTCCTAAGTAATAGAGTTTAAAATAATATAAGTAATCTCCCTCTACTTCAAATATACTGAACCTTTTTCAGTAGAATGCTGACATGTTGCTAATAAAGTAACTATTATACATATTTTATCTGGCCTTCATTACATTGGCAATCCAGCTGTTGTTCAGGGAGGTTTTTAATATTGTCTTTAATGATATAAGGTAGGAACACACAAGTTATTGCATTTGCATAGGAGAACTTAGCACTTAGCCATAGCCACTGTTTCACAGTGCTTTACAGCCCTCTCTAAGCGGTTTACAGAGTCAGCCTCTTGCCCCCAACAAACTGGGTCCTCATTTTACCGACCTCGGAAGGATGGAAGGCTGAGTCAACCTTGAGTTGTTCAGGATTGAACTTCAGACTGTGGGCATACTATGTGATGGCGCAATGGTTGAAATGCAGTCCTGCAGGCTACTTCTGCTGACTGCTGGCTGACTGCAATTTGGCAGTTCAATTCTCACTGGCTCAAAGTTGACTCAGCCTTCCATTCTTCCAAGGTTGGTAAAATGAGGACCCAGATTGTTTAGGGCAAGATGCTGACTCTGTAAACCACTCAGAGAAGGTTGTAAAGCACTGTGAAGCTGTATATCAGTCTGAAAAGGAAGGAAGGAAGGAAGGAAGGAAGGAAGGAAGGAAGGAAGGAAGGAAGGAAGGAAGGAAGGAAGGAAGGAAGGA
>BLBF01000006.1:6420181-6433735 GCA_015471245.1 Laticauda colubrina | reverse complement strand
TAGATAGATAGATAGATAGATAGATAGATAGATAGATAGATAGATAGAAGATAGATGAGAGAGAGAGAAAAAGATGATAGATAGATAGATAGATAGATAGATAGATAGATAGATAGATAGACAGATATATGATAGATAAATAGTAGATAGATGATAGATAGATATGATAGATAGACAGACAGACAGACAGACAGACAGACAGACAGAAGCAATAAATAGAAAGTAATCAAGGAGAGAACCAACCCCCAAATATGAAAAAATTGTTAGATTTTACAACAGAATTCAAATCCAGAAAACACACAAATGACTGACTCAGCAGGATTCATTAACTTCCTTTTATATAGAATAAGTAAATGTACAATACCAGTAATTTCTTCCAATGTGGAAAGGTTACAAGCAGACACAAACAGCAGCAGACATGTTACAGCTCCAGTTCAGAGCAGAACTCAGTTTCAGTTTCAATTCTCAGCAAAGACACAGAGCCAAACCACACCCAATGTCAAGCCCAAAATTGACATACGCGTAGCCATTTTATTTAGCCTTATTGTATATTCCTTTACTTTCTTTCTCTTTGCTGGTTATGGGGGAAGAGATTCGGGCTTGCCACATTCCTAAGGTGGGAGGAATGGAGATAGAGTTGTTTAGCCTAGGTGGTTCTTCTTCCCATGGGAAGGAAAGTTGACCCTGATGAGACCTGGAGGTGGAGAATGATGACACCAGGCAAACTTTACTTTTATTGATTTGCTTCTATTGGAGAATGTGACTTTTAGGGGTTGTTTCTAACTTCCAATATTATGTGGTATAATTCCGGGTTGTGTCAGATCCAGAATTACAACAGACTTTGCCAATTTGATGCTATTCTAAATAAAAGAATTTATTATGGAAAAGGGAATTATAATGGAAGATGAGTGGGATGCTACCGGTTCTGCCCGGTTCTAAAGAATCAGTAGCTCTGAAGAGCAGCAGACACCGAACCAGTACTGTATCTGCTACTGTTTGGGACAACCGCTCACCTGGGCTCTTACCTCTCCTCTATTTCCTGCTTTTTCAACCTCAGCTGCTTTGCACAGTACAACTGAGGTTGAAACAGCAGGAAAAAAGAGGCTTCTCAAATGCTGCACAACTGCGTGCAGCGCTTTTCAGCTGTTTGGGCGGCACAGCTTAAGGTTTTTTTACATACGTACACAGCAAAACGTAGTCACCAAACCAGTAGTAACACCAGTTGAATCCCACTGGTGATTTCGTCACTTGGAAACCTGACACCCAGGCTATCAACTCCCATTGGCTGGTCTGTTGCCATGCTTACTCACTTGTTAACCATGTCTCTGCCAGTTAATGAATATACGCTGACAGAAATCTATTGATAGAACAATTGATCAGTGAAGTGGCTTGTCTCCAGAGGTTGCGAATGCTCCAATACTGGAGATTTTTAAAAAAGAGATTGGATCTGAAATGGTAGAGGGAAGGGATTTCAAACCCGCATTGTTACTATGTCATCACATGACGTAAAAAGGACTTTTCCCCCCTTTGCTAAACTGGGTGTAGGCATGGCCAGCTCATGATGCATCCAGCCCGTGGGCCATGGATTTGACAGTTCTGGTATAGGGTCTCCTGCTTGAACTGGGGGTTGAGCTAGAATACCTCCAGGGTCCCTTTCCAACTCTGTTATTGTGTTATTCTGAAGCAAAAGTTGAACTTTGAAGAAATAGGATAGTTGTCAATGAAGAACATTCCTCAGCTTGGGGGAATCCATGAAAACAAACCAATGGAATATCAAACAAACCAATACTGATTCTTTACTTAAGACACAAGTGATCAAACTTAAATTATCCCACTTTGGACACATTCTATGAAGACTGAGTTTTCTAAAGAAATCAAGAATTGCTGGGAAAACATAATAGCAGAGTTGAAAGGGACCTTAGAGGTCTTCTAGTCCAACCTCTGCTCAAGAGGAAGCCAAAACAGATAACCAGCACCAAGACCATCATCATCTTCATTTAATAATCCCATAATCCCTTGCAGGGTGGAGTCTGGGCAACTGAATGGAGTGTTTTACTGGCCAGATGCCCTTCCTGTCACCATTATGGAGTTTTGTTCAGCAGATATATTCCCAAGGGAGAAATATCTATCTCTACCTAGGATTGAACTCACAGCCTCTTGGTTGTGAGGCAAGAGCTCTACCTCTAGGCCACCACACCACTCCAACCAGCACCAAGATGGATGGGCTAAATTAAGTGATAAATGGGTATATCTTTGGAAGACCTATAGGTTCAGATTGGAGACCATCCCTCCTGTCGAAAGCCTAGGGAGGTGTCTTTAAAAGCCAACATAGATTTGATGGAAGATTCATTATTCAACCCACCCATAACAAAATAACAGAGTTGGAAGGGACCTTGTAGGTCATGTAGTCCAACCTCTGCTCAAGCAGCAGAGTCTATATGATCCGTTTCCACTCATTGTTCCTTGTCTGGCCTTCAGGTGCTATCCATCCATCCATCCATCCATCCATCCATCCATCCATCCATCCAACCATCCAACCATCCAACCAACCAACCATCCATCCATCCATCCAACCAATCAACTATCCATCCAGGATTTAATTCCAAGAATCCCTCTGGGCTCCATGGGAAAAAATCCTTCCCTCTTTTGATTTCAGACTACATCTCACCATACTTTCAAGACCGTAAAATGAAAAATAATTTAAAATGACATTTTAAAAAAAGAAATCCCTCATCCATAGTAAAAAAAAAAAAAGTGAAAAAAGTATGATGGAATAGCAATTTCAGTGAAAGTGTAATTTTTAGAAGCTCTTCTGAATGTGTAAAAGACCTTCAAATCCCCTTGGCTTTTTTCTAAGACCGTTAAGAGTTGCAATGCAAATGAAACTCACACACACACACATACACACATGTTAGAATTGATACTGATGGTGGTTTTCATACATGCTTTGATGGGCTTGGAAGCCATGCACTTTTTCAAAAACGGTATAAAAACTTGATGTGTTAGCCTGTTAAAAAGGGTCTGGTTCAGTCTTCTTCCAAACATGCTATTGTTTTTTAATGTGAAGGGAATTTATATTTGGAAGTAAATATGATTCAGTAAGATTCAACAACATCAACAGTTGAGGCTACCAAAAGTTCAAGAACCAAAGAAATTTTGTATTTTCCTCGATACCTGTTGTGGCAGGAAAAAGAACCCTCTCTGGGTGGGTTTAGAAGGTTATTGTCCCCAACAATGTGGGTGTCATGCCCATGATGGAGACTGACTCTGAGGAAGAGGAGGAACAGCCAACAGGGAGTGGGAGTGTGGCTCCAGAGATGGTGGAGCAGGCTGGGGAAGGGCAGAGGCTGGTTGAGCAGTCAGAAGAGGATCCAGGCCCATCCCCTATCCATCCTAGGTCACTCAGGGAAGAGAGGATTAAGGAAAAGCGAGGTCTACTCAGGAGATTACCGTGATCCTCCTCGTGGCTTGCAGTTGGGAGCTATGTATATAAGTTTGTAACTGCGTAGTCAGAATTGCTGGAGTCAAAGTTTAGAGTTTTCTTTGAAAGAGGTTTATATTTGCTGGCATTCTTCCCATGGACTCTCCTCGGTTATCTTCCTGGAATGTATGATTAATTATCTTGGCTTGCTTCGGAACTCTCGTCAATGAGGTTTGTTTTGGTTTTCTTTTTGCCTCGTTATTTACTTTTGTGACTTTAAACTGTGCCTAATAAAACAATGAAGTTAAGTTGAAGGCATTACCGAACTTTAATGTATGTTTGGGGTTTTGGTTTATTTTGAGAGACTACGGGTCATCACAGTGGGTCCTCAACAGTGCTCCATCATCACTGGAAGTTTTTAAGAAGGGACTGGACAGCCCCCTGTCTGAAATGGCATTGGGGCTCCTGCTTGAGCAGGGAGGGTGGACTAGAAAACCTCCATGATCCCTTCCAGCTTTATTCTGACTGGCTGATTGTACCGACCTCAGAAAGATGGAAGGACTGAGTCAACCGCAATCAGGATCGAACTCCTGGAGTGGGCAGACTTGGCCTGCAATATTGCATTCTAACAGGAGGAAGAAGGGGGAGGGGGAGGAGGGAGAGGGGAGGAAGAGGTGAAGAGGAGGAGGAAGGGGAAGGGGAAGAGAAGGAGGGGAAAGAGGAGGAGGAAAGATTCAGTGATAAGTACTTAAACAGGCCCAAGTATTGGAGGAAATCATTTTTAATTTATTAGAAACAATAAATCCAAAATAATGATATCTGAAAATTCTTACATCTAAATAATATGTGAAATAATATTCTTAGCGGATAGAATCACCTCATAGAGTTGTGTGGCATAGAAATGTAAATGAATGAATGAATGAATGAGATTCTAGATAGGAATGTAGCTTACTTTATTTTATTATTATTTTATTTGGCACATTTTGGATCTGCTCATCTCTCTCACAGACTGACCAGTCGTATTAGTCATCAGCAAAGTGGTTAGTTAATCAATGGTTTATTATTATTATTATTATTATTATTATTATTTTTATAAAGCTTTATTTGGGTTTTAACATACACAAAATACAAGTAAAGCATCTTTTTTGAAAATAGCATGGCTAATTATTTTAGATGTCAATCAAATAAATAAAAAACGGCAACCAGACCTTGAGTGCAAAAGAACCGTGGTATGAAAACCTTCCAGTTTAAATAAATAGACTGGTTTTAAAACAACAACAAAAAAAACCTGTCATGTCTCATTGCATTTCATTCATTCAAGGAACTCAAGTGATATCAGATGTTTTTCTTTTTTTCTTCGCATCAGTCATTAGTGACAAGGTAGACATGTGTTTTAACGGCTTTGTTCCTTTTTCATTTTGAGTTCACTTCTCCTATTCTAAACAATGCACCTAAAATAGAATGATATATGCCACTTCAAAAAGGATTTAACATCAGCTCAATGTGAGGTGGTACAAGCTTTCAGAGACATTCATGGAGATTGGCCTTTTGTTCTTCACTCAAAGTTAACAGATCTGCTAGTTTCCGTTATTGTTTTTTTTCCCCTTCAGGAAATAATGTTTTTGACAAAAGCACTTTGAAGGGACCCTTCTCCTCCAAAACTGTTGGAAAAATGTTCCCCATTTTCTCTAAAATGCTTCCACTGATTGTTTGAAATGAAATTAAGGTGGGGAGGGAGAGGAGGAGAAGGAGGAGGAGGAGGAAAGGAGGAAGAGGAGGAAAGAGGAGGAGGAGAAAAGGAGGAGGAGGATAGGAGGAGGGAGGAGGAGGAAGAAGAGGAGAATTTTTGCTTATTAATATTTACTTCTTAGATTTACATTTCACCTTGATTGCTTTGAATGCCTCACCTCAAATTCAAGGTGATGCATATCAAGTTCTCTTCTCACAACAACTTGATGAGACTGGTTGTATTGAGAGTGATTTGCCCAAAATCACAGGAAGTTTCCATATGGATCAGTGGTCTTGAACCTGTTTGCTTTGATCTTAGTCCAACACCTTAGACATTAATACCACCATTTTCTCCTTCTACAAGAGAGAACATACTGTGTTTTCCTGAAAATAAGACCCTGTCTTATATATATATTTTTGCCACAAAAAAAAGCACCAGGTCTTATTTTGGGGGGAAGTCATCTACTGACTAACTTCACTTGCGTGCATCACCCCTGGCCTCCTTTTCGCTGTCAGAGACCTTCAGGAACTTCTCCTTCTGTGGCCAGCAAGGCTTTCCTGAAGGCCTCTGCAATGGATAATAGAGCTCTGGATCGATCCAGAACTTTGTTATCAGCTACAGAGGCTTTCAAGAAAGCTTTGCCAGCCTTGCCAGCTGCAAAAGAAATGGGCAAGGCAGGTGTCAAGGTGTGCAAGGCCTGACAACAACTGTCCAAATGGAAGTAATAGGGCAGCTCCATCCTCACATCCCCACGCTAGCTTAATTTTTAGTCGCGGAGTGGGCAGGATCTTAATTAGGGCTTATTTTGGGGGTAGGGCTTATATTGGTCACACGTGTAAAATCAAGCTAGGACTTACTTTCAGGATAGGTCATATTTTCAGGGAAACAGCATTAAAATAATAGTATTGAAAGGGACCCTGGAGATTTTCTAGTCCAACCCTTGCTCAAGCAGGAGATCCTTTGCTATTTCAGACAAATGTTGTCCAATCTCTCCTTAAAAACCTCCAGTTTGGGTGGCAAGGACTTATCCTGTGAATGCTTAAAACTTTTCTCAATTTCAAAAGTGACATCTCTTTTGACAATCACATAGAGGTCCCTATTTTCTCCTGGAAGGAAATTTAAGGTATTACCTGGCTCCCGCAGGGTTAGGGTTAACTTAAACTTAACCATATTAAACTTAATTTATTAAACTTAAACATAATTAAATTTAACCATATTCCAGTTTTAACCAAGCTTTTGTTTCAGATCAAATTTCAATTCAAATTCCATATCAGATGTTATTGAATTTCACATTGAACTCACTTACACATACAACAGCATGTTAATTCTTAGTTCATTTTCCACTTGGCCTTCTGCTGTACATGGGCAAGATTGCGACTAAGGTAAAAAGATTCAAATTTGGGAGAAAAATTCCCAAACTAATCAATGATTTATTTAATGAACAAACAAAACAGCTTTGGAAAGAGTTTGTAACAGTGCCATCTTGTGCTTGAAATATTTAAGTGTGGGGAGAGAAACACCCTGTTGTGACTAAAAGACTTGGTTGTTTAGTATCTCATCTCTGTTAGAGTAGATGCAATTTGTGTTTGTGAAATCTTAAGACCTAAAAAATGCTTCCGAAAATATCTGGTCAACAGATGTAGCACAATTCATGGATGGGAAATCATACACTGCACAGATGATCCTTCAATCAATCAGAACAGAGCTGGAAGGGAACTTGGAGTCCAGCCCCCTGCTCAAACAGGAAATCCTATACTATTTCAGACAAGTGACTGTCCAATCTCTTCTTTAAAACCTTCACTGAGGGAGCACCTACAACTTCTGCAGAGAAGCTGTTCTACTGGTGAATTGTCCTTGCTTTTGGGAAATTTCTCCTTAATCCCAATGTTGAAAGTTACAATGTGATATTTTCCACACTTATAACCATAGTCACACAATCAAAATTCAGATATTTGGCCACTGACTCATATTTATGATGGTGTCCTGGGATCACGTGATCACCTTCTGACCAGCAAAGTCAAAGGAGAAACCAGATTCACTTAACAACCATGTTAATCACTTGAGAACTGCAGTGATTCAGGGGCGAGAAAGGTCGCAAAATAGGGCAAAACTCACTTTGCGTGTCAGCCTTGGAAGCCATATTTTACTTGGAAATTTTGAGGCTACCAATTTAGTGCCTGGGAATTTGTGAAGGAGCATTTCACAGAGAGGTGGAAGATTAGACACAACAACATTCTTTCTCAGAAAGTCAAGGACATGTTGCTTTGCACCTGGAGAGGAGTGTCTGGAGGAATGTCTCCAGTTGGGATGAAGATTTAATTGGGCCATGTAATGGATTGATGGGTGCAGGGGAGGAATCTTTGAATTTCTTTTGGGAAGGGAAAACCTGGAACTCTCCGATTTGAGTTTTCCCAGATGTGCCAATATGACGACTCTAATAAAATTGGAACTTTGAGGAAATGCTTGTCTCAGAGTTTATTGGGTTAGAGTTGGTTAGTTGGAATGGTGACATTATGGCCGTCTTGCTTAGCAACAGAAATGTTGGACTCCATCACGGTCATTAAATCGAGTGCCTGTACTGAGAAGTTTCTTATCTCTGGGGGAATGTCCTGCTCAATTTATTATGGCTGCTCACTCCAAAAGATTCAGGATGACCACAAAATTCCTTCATAGCTTCTCTCCTCTGTTTTGCAGGACCAACCAGGACACCATGGTGTCAAAGCTTCCTCTGGTGTCACCAGATCTTCTCCCTACCTGATACCTTCTCCACAGGTCCTACCTTTTATTTTCCCACAGAATCCTAACAAAGTAAGGGGCAGGCATAAGCGTATAATCCTGCCTACCATCCCTTCCCATTGTCCCCAATTATTAGTACTTATTTTATGAATTTATACTTAAGTTTATTCTTATTTCTGTTATATTGTAAGCATTTGACAAAAATAAAAAAATAAAAAGAGGTTTATAGTAATTCCAGGTTTACTGAAATTAATTCAGTTTAGTTTAGTTGACTTTGTCATTGCACCTCATACAACGAAATTAAATACCATCTTCATTGTACATTATGCCAATAAAAATAAACACAAACACACATCCTTCACATTCTGTTGAGGTAATTCCCCGTTAGGAGAATGAGCGCATACTGGGAGACGTATAGAGAGTAGTGTTGGAATAATACACACTCAGTACACAGATACACTGTACAGTTAATGTAGGTTTTTACTTCCAGAAAGGTTCAAGCAAAGTCCAAAATAAGCAGTCCATAAGTCATTCACAGGTCAATCAGTCAGTTTTTCAATCCAGGGATATTCCAGTAACAAAGTCCAGTGTCAAAAACAGTTAAGTATCAGACTTACATTAAATCCAGTAATATCAGTCAATTAGGAAAAATGGAGCAACAGCAATATTTTCCAACAGAAGAAAATAAAGATACACTCTCTTCTCTTCTGAGACTCAGACTAAGACAATCCAGGTTTCTGGCTCCATCTTAAGGCCATTTGAGAAACCACACGCAATTGCATGCTCCTGCATTCCCTTAAAGAGACAGTACTAAAATGTTTATCCTGGTTTATATATTTCTAACCCAAATACCTGTTAGGAGACTCATATTCCTAACACATTCTATACATTGAATTGAAAACCCTTGACATTGCATTAATATTGTACTATACGACAGAATTCAGTAGAGTTGAATTCAATAGCCCTGGGATAGAAGCTGTTTTTCAGGCTATTTGTCCTTGTTTTTATTATCCTGTACCGTCTGCCAGATGGTAATAATTCAAAAAAAAAAAAGGGTGTAAAGGATGAGATGGATCTGAGAATGTTTTGAATGTTTAAGCAACTACACCTTATGCAGGTTTACCACACGTGCCAGTATATTCCCATTGAATGTGTCTTCCAACTTCTCTCTGTCCTTTACTCTCGGACCTTCCTACATTTAAGGGCTGTGGAATTTATTAGTGGTTTTTTAAAAAATATAAATATTATACAGGACATATTTCTCCAAACAGATTGTCTTTTTCAGTGGTTTGCAAACCAGGAGTAGAAATCAGGCAGGTCCTATTTTTGTGCTGCTAAATTGTAGACAGCTGGACTCACGCATTATCAGTACACATAGACTGATCTTTGCATTTTGATTTAAAACAAGAATCATTAGGGATGGCTGGCTGAACAGTGTTTGTCTGGATGAAAATGCTGTTTTTTTAATTCTTACAGGATCTTTCTCTCTTTTTCCCCCCTCCCTGTTTCTCTTTCTCTTTCCTTCTCTCTGTGTTTCTCTCTCTCTCTTTCTCTCTTTCTTTCTCTTTCTCTTTCCCTCCCTCTCCCTCTCTTAATCTCTTTCTCTGTTTCTCTCTCTTTCTCTCTCTGTGTTTCTCTTTCTCTTTCCTTCCCTCTCCCTCTCTCTTTTACTCTTTCTCTCTCTGTGTTTCTCTCTGTGTTTTTCTCTCTATCTTTCTTTCTGTCCCTCTCTCTCTCCATGTTTCTCTCTGTGTGTTTCTCTCTGTTTCTCTTAATCTGTGTTTCTCTCTCTCTCTCTTTCTCTCTTTCTCTCTCGACATGTCTCTGCCTTAATCCTGTATGATTCCATTTAGTCGTCTTGCAAGCTAGAATATTTTTAAAGTAGCATTTATGAAATATTAAAGAAGGGAAATTTATCCACTGACCTGGAAGTCAAATGCAAAGAATGAGCTTGGTTGTGCAATGAATGACGCTAACAATTTGACCCAAAAAGAAATACTTTTATCTGCTTGCACAAAAACAATATCCATAAGCAATAGAATCCATAGTTCTAAATCCCTGGACAAGTGATGCTCCTTAATGCAAGATACGGAGATGGAAATATAGATCGGGTATAGATTCTCTTCCTAAATCCCATCTGTTTTATCAGACTTGAAAAGGAAACAAGGCAGGGCTAAACAAGGCAGACAAAAACAAAACAAAAACCAGACATCATTCTAAAACAGCACCCTTAATCTTTTGGGCATTAGGGACTGGTTTTTGGGAAAAGGGTTTTCCGTGGACTGGGGGGAGTGGTGGTTTTGTGTGTAGCCTACATCATACAGATGGGGCTTCACTTGTTTGTACAGCCCAGTTGCTGGCATACTGTGGCCTAGTGCCAGTCCATGGACTGGGGGTTGGGGGGCCCTGGTTAAAGCAAATAATCTGTGTCAGAGTATATTCATGAACTAGTATAGAGCTTAGTAACAAGGTCAGCCAATGAGAGCTGAATTGAGGGCTGAAACTGAAAGAGAGAATCTGAGCCATTTTTATCTCTGTTCTGTGCTCAGCTCTAAAGTGAAAGAGAAACTAACTTGCTTGCTTGTCTGCTGAACTAAAGTGAAACTGAGACCTGTTTCTGAGCTCCTAAGTTGCTGTTCTGCTTGTAACATGTCTGCTTCTGTTTGAGTTTGCTCCATGTTGGAGAAATCTACAATGGGTATTGTAAAATTTACTTTATATGTTTATAAAGAAGTTAAATGAAGCCTCAGTCATCTGTGTTTACTTTTCTGGCACTGAATTTATGTTGCAATACTCTAAACAATCTGTGCTCTACTCCAGAATATTACTATTAATCCTCCCATCCTTCCTTTCACCCATCTCCCACCACTTGTGACTGTATGACTATAACTTTGTCACTTATACCCTTACGATTTATATTGACTATTTCCCAGTATGATTTGATTGCTTATTGTATCCTCTGATTATTATTAAGTATTGTACCTTATGATTCTTGACTCTTGACAAATGTATCTTTTCTTTTATGTAGAAAGCATATGTACCAAGACAAATTTCTTGTGTGTCCAATCACACTTGGCCAGTAAAGAATTCTATTCTGTAAAAACAAATGAATTTGCCAAACAGACAAGGATTCTTTGAAGATCAGCTTGGAGAAAGGAAAAAAACAAACAAACTGGTAAGCATCCAACATTAACGCTGATCAACTGTTGAAGGCTGGAAAGCATTCTTGATTTGCTCTCATGAGACACTTTCTACCCCAAGGGCAATTTGCTTTGTTCAGGCAAAGAGGCAATGTATTTTGTCTTAATGAGGCATTTTCAGGCTGCCTTGCTTCCTCAAGAGCAATTTTTAAGCAGATGCCAAACATCTGCAGAAGCTCTGGAAGAAGGGAAAGTGGAACCAATCAGTTGCAATCCTTCACTCGCATCCCACAAAGCAACCCTGTGAGGGTGCTTCATTCAAATCTCCATCCAAGTGAAGGACCAAAGAAGAGGGTATGTGTGTGTCAACCTATATATTTCCTTTTGAAATAAAGCCAGATGTTTTTCTATCATGATGACAATACTGTGCAACAGCTCTTCTAAAGAAGTCCAGCTGGCCTTTTTCATAATCACTGTCCAAATGTCAGGGGACAATTTTTTTTTCCAAAAGATATTTGGGAATGACTTGTGTCCTTTTGAATTTGTATGTTTTACCATTTACTGTGTATTTTATTGTTGTTGTTGTTATCTCTTTTATTCATTAAACATAAAAATCAGTCCATTGAACATTTAAAAATGTATCACAAATATCACTGACTGGCTCTGATGATACGGGTTACTGCCAGCATCCTAGGTATATCAACCAAGTATATATCATATATATATGATATATATATATATATATATGAGATATATATATATATATATATATATATATATATATATATATATATATATGTGTGTGTGTGTGTGTGTGTGTGTGTGTGTGTGTGTGTGTGTGTGTATCAACCAGGTATATCATCATCATCATCATCATCATCATCATCATCATCATCATCAATAAGATCTTCCTGGTCCTCTGGCATCTCTCTGCTGTATTATTATTATTGTTGTTATTGCTGTTGTTGTTATCTCTTTTATTCATTAAACTTGAAAATCAGTCAACTGAACATTTAAAAATGTATCAGAAATATTGATTGATGCCAATAGTTGATGGGGTGGCTGCCAGCATCCTAGGTATCAATCAAGTATTTTCTTAATAAGTATGATGTTCCAAGTAGCACATTTTTGCAGATTATTATTATTATTATTATTGTTATTGTTGTTGTTGTTGTTAATCGCAGTCAGACAGATGTTCAGATTGGGTTAAGCATTTTTGTGTACCTATCGAGTCTTTACCAAGGACCTGAGATAGGCAAATCTGGATGTTTGATGGTGTTACAGATATCGCCGCAGGATGGAAGCTGTTCCAAGTAAAGTTGTCTTCTGCAATTGACTGGTGGCAGGTTTGTCAATGCCAATGATGTTGTTCAAGTGGGTGCTCCAGCTGCTTTGCGGTTACACCCAAGATGCCTATTACTATTGGTACTACCCTTGCTTGCCTTTGCCATAGTCATTCTATTTCTATTTGTAGGTCTTTGTATTTTGTTATCTTCTCCAGTTCTTTCTCTTCTATTCTGCTGTCTCCAGACACTGCCACATCCACTTCCCACTATCCACTATCCACTATCCACTATTCACTATCCACTATCCATTATTGTTGTTATTGTTATTGTTATTATCATCATCATTATTATTGTTGTTGTTATTATTATTATTGTTGTTGTTGTTTAATTAAATTCATTGGCCTCCCATCTCACCACAAGGTGCCTTTTAACTGTTGTGTGCAGTTTTTCCTTCATGATGTTTTTTGTTTTGTTTTTACTACAGATATTTACATGTTAGTAAGTGGCTCTTAACCCATGGGAAAACTATTTGAGTACAGATTGCAACAACAACCACAGGCATCATAGCAATAGCCCAAAGAATTTAGGATTTCACTGTCAGTTGATAGTTAGGCTGTCTTGGGCCAGGACTGCACAAAACACTTGCACAAAACTTACATAAAGTTGGATGGCAAATAAATGCACTGGCCTTCATGTTGGAACTCAGCTCCTTGACAATCCAAAGCCCATCTCCATTCAGGAGAACAAATTATGGATGACAACTGGTGACATTTGTTGGGAGGGCAAATGAGGCCAGGGGAATTGTCACAGGAAAAGTGGAACAGACTTATTCTCTGTTCTCCCTGAGGGCAAGATCAGAACTAATGGGTTAAATATGAAAAGGAAGGTGTGGGTCAAACATCAGGGAGGGCTTTGCTGACTATGTAAGCTGTCAGCCAGTGGAATAGGCTATTCCCTATATACATAGGGAATATTTACCAGAAGGTGCTTCATAGAGAGCTGGTGAGGCCTGGAGGCTAAACATACAAAGGACGGCTGCAGGAATTTTGCATGTCTAGTCTAATGAAAAGAAGGACAAGGAGAGACATGATAGCAGTCTTCCAATATCTCAGGGGCTGCCCCAAAGAAGAGGGGGGTCAAGCTATTCTCCAAAGCACCCCAGGGCAGGACAAGAAGCAAATTAGTGAGGTAGCTCCATCATCATCATCATCATCATCATCATCATCATCATCATCATCATCA
>BLBF01000006.1:6382256-6411805 GCA_015471245.1 Laticauda colubrina | reverse complement strand
TCTATTCTATTCTATTCTATTCTATTCTATTCTATTCTATTCTATTCCTCTTATTCCATTCCATTCCATACTATTCTAAAGACTGCAACTTTATTGCTTGTATCCCTATGATTTATATTGACTGTTTCCTAGTATGATTTTGATTGCCTATTTGTGTCCTATGACTATCATTAAGTGTTGTACCTGATGATTCTTGACTCTTGACGAATGTATCTTTTCCTTTATGTACACTGAGAGCATTTACACCAAGACAAATTCCTTGTGTGTCCAATCTCACTTGGCCAATAAAGAATTCTATTCTACTATTCTATTCTTGCAAACATTCTTCATGTTTTTCTATTTCATTTCAGTAAATGATATTCCTTTATTTCTATCCTGCCCTTAGTTTTTAAGTCATGAACAATTTTAATAATTGTTAGGTTATCACCATCAATAGTTATTTTATGAGATATTTGCTGAAGTATCATCTTTCAGGTTATCTGAACTTACACCCAGACAAAGAAGTGAATTTTTGAAAATGGTTATGTCCATTTTTTTCTTCTTTTAGCAAGATTTTTGGTCAACTGAGAAAACTGTCCAGATGGCAAACTTCCTTCTCTTCAGAAACTGTAATAGACAGCCATTTGTTTATTCTTAACTAAGGTAGGGAGAAAAGAATGCAATTTAAATCTCAGTAGGCAAACTGTGCATGCCACTAGTTTATCTCAGCAAAGTCTATAAAATTTAAAGCTAATTACGCTTCTTTGCATAATTTGCCGTCCCCCCCAAAATGGCATGCTTTTCTGACAGTACTTTTGGAAACTGGAGAACTGATTAAGAAGTAAAATTAATTGGCCACGCAAAGGCCAGCATGCAGGCAGAACAAATCCCATTAGGAAAAAGGCCATATCTGTCCAGGGATAAATCCGAATGGAAAAACATCCATTCGTGTTATGAGCCGAATGATTAAAAGAAATATAGAAACTTAGAAAACTGATGCAGACACAGACCTAGTGGTCCATCGAATCTGCCCTTTGAATTTTGTTTTGTTTTTAATGTATGGATTTGCTGTTATTTTTTTATTGTATAAACTTTTTTTATTTTTTAACAACAAACACAGACAAACATAAACATAAACACAAAACCTAAAACCTTCTTTCCACTGTATAGTGTGTTGGTCGGTACAAATCTTTTGGTGCACAATATCAACAGTCCTTTCCTTCTAACTACATTATTAAAATTTGTTTTACATGAATATGCATATTATATTACATTGTTATGAACTACTTATTGGACTTTACTTATAGACTGTATCATCCTTTTCGAGTAAGTTTCAGTATTTTAAAATATTTAATTCATAATATCATTCATTTCATTATAATTCATTATAACATATTACGTTGTCTTACCTTTACTCTATCATTGTATTTATATTGTATTATATCCTATTTCCCTATTCTTTTTTCTAACAATTGATAAAATAAATCCCAAATTTTATAATATTCTGTATCTTCTTGCTCTCCAATTGCTAACGTCAATTTACTCATTTCTGCACATTCCATTATTTTCATAATCACCTCCTCTTCTGTCGGTACTTTCCCACTTTTCAAGTTTTTAGCAAATACAATTCTAGCTGCTGTCACAGTATGTATTTGTTGTTCTTTTTAATTATTTTTTTGTTTGTTTGTTTTTGTTTTGTTTTTGTAGGATGATCTAAGGCAGGGGTGTCGAACTCCATTTCGCTGAGGGCCTGCATCGGGCCTCTGGTTGACCTCAGGGGAGCTTGGGATGGAGGGGGCGAGGACAACCAAACACAAAGAGAAGCCATCTACTCAATAGTCCAGATAAAGAGGGCCTGAATGATGTTCTTGAGATCAGGGCAACTAATGAAGGCTTTCTGGCTAGAGTAGCTCTGAGTCTTGGCATGGCATTTTATGTTGGAAATCCTTTCTCTTTGCCTTTTTCTCTCCTTTCTGGGACAAATCAATCCTTCCTTCCTTCCTCCTTTCCCAGCTGTCTATCTTCCTATGTTGCCTCTTAATTCCTTTCTACCTACAGTACCTACCTACCTTCCATTTTTCCTCTCTTAATTTCTTCTTTCCTTCCATCCATCCTTCCTCCCTTCCCACTTATCTACCTTCCTATGTTCCTTCCTTCCTTCCTTCCATTCTTCCTTCCTTCCCACATATCTACTTTTGTACCTATTTTCCCTCTTAATTCCTTCCTTCCTGTATACCTTCATTCCGTATTTTCCTCTTAATTCCTTCCTTCTTCCCTCCCTCCCTCCTCACCTATCTACCTTTCTATGTTCCTTCCTTCCTCCCATTCTTCCTTTCCACATACCTACCTTCGTACCTATTTCCCCTCTTAATTCTTTCCTTCCTTCCTACATACCTACCTACCTACTGTACCTCCCATTTTCCTTCTTAATTCATTCCTTCTTTCATTCCTTCCTTCCTTCTTTCAGTCCTAATTCCTTCCTTCCTCCCTCCCTACTCTGAAGGCAAAGAAGAGGACGGTTTGTTAGTTATCCTTAACCTCTCCCCAATACAAGGATTATGTTCTGACCCAAACCTTGTTCCAAGGAAACAAACACAAAACAGAGGTAACAGAAAAACCTTTTAATGATTCTTTATGAATTCCATTCCTTCCTGGTTAAAAGGCTGTTTCAAACTAATTGTCTCTGATAAGAACGAGCCTTGCCAAGGTTGTGCAAGGCTGCCAAGAACACTAGATAAAGTTACTAAGAAATATTTCAAACACAAAGAGTCTCCAAACACAAACCAAGATAATCTGAACGTCCACAAGGCTTGAGTGCAACAACTTCTTTACTTCCTGCAAAGAACTCCGTTTCTCATCTGGCTTTTATCTCTTAAGGGAGGGGCCATTACTTTGCAGCCTTACTCCCAGGTTGCCCGTGCTGCTGCAACTGCTCTTTCCTTCGAGCAGCCCTGCATGCACGCGCACTGGGCACAGGCTCCTCAGGAACCTCTTTCTCACTGCCGCCAACCTCCACAATCTCCGAAGGCAGCACTCCACCCCATGATGGTCCTGGCCCTATCCCTGCATCACTCGCCGTCCACACTTGCTGTGGGCGAACCACAACAGATCAACATCTCAGACTCTGGGTGGGGTTTTCCTCCAATCTATTGAATATTAAGAGTTTCTGCGGAATCTTGGCCTGCAGAACATTTGCACAGATGGACAACGTCACTGTTTTTTAAAAAAGAAAAACAAATCTTGCAGAAAAGGGGTTTTTCTTTCCTAACATGGAATCAAGCTAACCTTCCTTTTAATCAACAAGATGTATCTTCTTTATTCCCAGAGTGATTGCAAGAGGGAAATTCCAACTGTTTCTCTACTCCTCCCCTTCTACTAAGCCCCTAGCATTTTTTGTTTGAAAAGAGATCTTCTTAAGTATGTAGTATGCTAAGCCTTATCAAAGAAGCAGGCAATGCTGTGAGATGCCACAGGAATTGTTAGGATCTTTTTAAAAAGTCTCAGGTGAGTGCCTGGGGCAATTTATGGAGATTTTCTACAGATTTCTGTCTTTAAGAAAACTGGAATGGATTTTTATAATGCGGCTTACTTCCAAACCCAAACCCTGGATTTAAATTTACTAGACCCTAAACTTGAAGCATGTACTCTTGGGAGAAAGATATGAGGGTGCTCAAGGTTGGGAGATCAGAAACAGGATTAGGTTTCATGATGCTTATGAGCTTTAAGTCTTATGGGTCTTCTTGGAACAAGAATTGACTTCATTGCATCAATTTTAACAGATTACAGCCCTGCTAATGTGTCACCGTAATTAGCGTGGGGCTGGAAAATCCCACAGACTTCAGAAGTCATCTGATCCAATCCCTGCTCCATGCATCTATGCCTAGTGAAGGGAAGGGGAAGGGATAGGAGAAGGAAAGGAATGGAAGAAGGGGAGATAAGCAAGGGAAGGGAAGGGAAGAAAGAAGGGAAGAGAAGCAAGGAAAGGGAAGAAAGAAGGGAAGGAAAAGAAGAAGGGAAAGGGAAGGGAAGAAAAAAAAGGAAAGGAGTAGAAAGGGGAAGGGAAGAAAAAGGAAGAAAGGAAGGGAAGCAAGGGAAGGGAAGGGAAGAAGGGAAGGAAGCAGGGAAAGGGAAGGGAAGAAGGAAAGGAAGGAAAAGAAGAAAGGAAAAAAGGAAAGGAGTGGAAAGGGAAAGGGAAGGGAAGGAAGAAGGGAAGAGAAGAAGGGAACGGAAGGAAAGGAAAGGAAAGGTAGAAGGGAAGAGAAGAAAGAAGGGAAGGAAAAGAAGAAGGGAAAGGAAAGGAATGGATTCCCAATGATCATCTTCATTTTTTCAAATAAGTGTTATGGTTAAGATGCTGGCCTAGAAAGCAGGTAACTCTGAGTTCTAGTCCTACATTAGGTATGCCAGCTGGCTGAGTGACTTTGAGATGATCATCAGGAGACAGTGAGTTCTAGTTCTATTTTATCCATGAAACCCAGCGGTGTGACTTTCTCAGTCCCATTCTCTCAGTCCAACTTATCCCGCTGGATTGTTACCGCAGGGGAAATAGGAGGAGGAAGGAATATTATATTACATATGGTTGCCACCTTGAATTTCTTATTAATTAATAAATTAATTTCTTATAAATTAATAAAATATAATAATAAATAAAATTTAAAAAGAACTCACCGTTCTGTGTGGCAACCTGTTTCACTGTTGTTGTTTTTTTACAGTCGAATGCTCCTCCTAGCAGTTAGCCTTAACTTCACCAAGAAGCAACGGGTGGAAATTAATCAATGAGAGAAGCAACTTAAAGCTAAGAAGAAATTTCTTGAGAGTTAGAACAATTAATCAGTGCAGCAACTTGCCTGTAGAAGTTGCAAATGCTCTAACACTGGAAGTTTTTAAGAAGAGGTTGGACAACCCTTTGACTGAAATGGTGTAGGGTTTCCTGCCTAAGCAGGGGGTTGGATTAGAAGACGTCCAAGGTCCCTTCCAACTCTGTTATTCTATTCTATTTCTTGTCCCATAGGTGCTTTTTCAAGAGACAACTGGATTTTTGTGGGGGGTTTTTTAAAGACATTTAGCTTCTCATCCAAGAAGCTTCTTCAGCTCTTGAAGAAGCTTCTTGGATGAGAAGTGAAACATCTTCAAATTAAAACCAGAAAGTCCATTTTCCTAAAAGCACCTTTGTGACAACCATGGCCTGGATGACTGAAAATCCCCATAGCCATTTATTCTAATTCTTGTTTTAACTTACTAGCTTTGGAAAGGCAAGCTTGCCTGTGGTGGTCTTTTCACTCTCGTTTTAATATTTCATTGGTGACTCCAAGTTAAGATTCAGTCATAGATAAAACTCCAGAATCAACATGTATGAAGAAGCTTGTGGGAAGAATTCATGAATTTTATAACCACGTTTGAAATATTGTATCGGGAACCATAAGTTAACTGACCCGGGTCTTCATAAAAATGACTGTTTTACAGCCTCCCAAATCCTTTACACTCATCAAAACAGGAGTCTCCAACCATGGCAACTTTAAGACTTGTGGACTTCAACTCCCATAATTCCTCAGCCAGCAAAGCAAAACTGAGGAATTCTGGGAGTTGAAGTCCACAAATCTTAAAGTTGCCATGGTTGGAGACCCCTGCATTAAAACATGAAAATTCAACTCTTATTTCAAATTGTAAACACACACAAGCAAACACACAAAACTCAACACAATGTAAACATAATCATAACACAGTTCAAACCAAGAGACCCCAATCCACATTTAATCAACTCCTTTCTCTGGGGTCAACATGGACACAGACTCGCACCCTTCAAGTGTCACCACATGCACACTTCCACACCAGGGGTGGGCTTCAAACATTTCAGCAATCAGTTCTCTACCTGGTTGCTGGGTGGGCATGGCCATGGTGGGCATGTCCTAGTTGGTCTCCTGCACCATGGTTGGGAGGGGGGGGCATTTTTGCCCTCCTTGGGCTCTGGAGGTTTTTCTTGAGCCTCCAGGAAAGGCGAAAACGGCCTCCCTGGGCTCCAGAGGCCCTCCACAGGCCTATATCCAGCCTTCCAGAACTTCCAGGATGCCTGTTTTTTGCCATCTCCGGGCTCCCAGAGGCTTTTCTCAAGCCTCTGGGAGGGCAAAAATGGCCTCCCCTGGGCTCCGGAGGCCCTTCAGAGGCCCGTTTCCAGCCTTCCAGAGCCTCCAGGATGCCTGTTGTTTGCCCTCCCTGGCTCCCGGAGGCTTTTCTCAAGCCTCCAAGTGGGAAAAAACAGCCTCCCCTGGGCTCTGGAGGCCCTCTGGAGGCCAGAAACAGGCCCCTTTCTGGCCTTCCAGAGCCTCCACGAGGCCCAGTTTTCATGCTCCCCTAGCCTCTGTACAGTCCCTGTACTTACTTGGCATACAAAATGGGCCACATAGGGACTCCTGGGAGAGGCAGGGTGAATTGGGCAGGGCCAGTGAGGGGTGGGGTTTACCGGTTCGCCGAACTGGTAATTAAAAATGATAAAATTAGCTACCGGTTCACCTGAACCAGGGAGAACAAGTAGCAACCTACCCGTGTTTCACATCCAGGACAAGCTCCCTTATAAAACCATCTCTCTATACCCCATTTGCTCTGTAGCTACCCACATAGGCAAACCTCTTTGCTTTCGGGAGTAAATAATTCCCCTTTCCTCACAGCTTTTCCAAATTTTATTTTTATTTATTCTTGTGCAACTCTGGCTAGAGTTGGGGGCCCAAATTATATTCCATTCATGCGAGAATAAACAAATACATTCATTTCTGAAGGGATGTTGACATTGGATCCTTTCTGGTTTGATCCTTTCTGGTTTTTTGGACTGCCTAAGGAAGAGTTTAATTTGTGCTCCCTTAAAAATGACCCAGAAGGCTCACTTACTGAGCAAACTGTGAGGAGCAGAAACCCCTCTTAATGGTCGACTGAGAGTAAATGAAATGGAGGCATAACGAATGCTTGATAATGAGATTCAATTATTTTCAGTAGGCAGTGAAATTCCCCCGAAAGGCCTGTCTTTTGCTTACTGTAAGCAAAGCAAAGCAAAGTTTTTGAAGTGTAACGTAATCTTCAATTCTTCTTCTACCCGCTTCCTTTTACACTGGTCTTCCTTTAGGGGGAAAAAGAAGGAAAGGAATGAAAGTTGGACATAATAATAATAATAATAACACCACCATTGGTAATAAATATTACCATTGGTCAGCTGCAGAAGGCCACCTTACTGTGATCTGCTCGCATAATCCACCGACACATCACACAGTCATAAACACTTGGGAAGTATTCAGCTGGTGATTTGTGATATGAAACCCAGCATAGTTATCGCATTTGCTATGTACACTGTCATTTTTTGTGGAGGAGGAGGAGGAGGAAGAAGAAGAAATCTTAGATTTTGATGCATAAACACTTTCTCTTCTGAGTTCTCTTGAAAATGCTGAGTTCAGCTACAGGTTAGCCCAAAAATAAAAGTCTGACTATATTGCTTTTCATCAAGATTTATGAGTTACAATGGATGGAGACTGAGGGGAGCAAGTGGCCAGTTTTAAGTTTTGGGGTGTTACCATAAAAGAGGACCTGACCTGGGGGTGCTCACATTGCAGCCCTGGTCAAAAGGGCCCAGCAGAGATTATATGACCTGAGACTTCTCAGGAAACAACAACTGAATGAAAAACTGCTGGTAACCATAGAGAGTATCATAACTTCCTACACCTCTGTATGGTTTGCCAATTGCACAGGGGCAGATAGGACAGCACTCCAGAGGGTTAACATCATTGCCCAGAGGATCTTTGGTTGCCCTCTCCCCTCTTTGGAAGAGCTTTATAGCTCCCACTGCCTTAAGAAAGTTCAAAACATTCTTAAAGATCCATCTCATCCTGGACACCCTTTTTTTGGACTATTACCATCTGGCAGATGATACAGAATAATAAAAACAAGGACAAATAGGCTGAAAACAGCTTCTATCCCAGGGCAATCGCTCTGCTGAATTCTGCCGTATAGTACAATATAAATGCAATATCAAGGGTTTTCAAATCAATGTGTGGAGTGTGAAGGATGTGTGTTTGTGTTTATTTTCATGGACATGATGTACACTGATGGTGTTTGATTTCGTTGTACAAGGTGCAATGGCAATAAACTAAACTAAGCTAAAAACTTTTTCCTCCTGGTTTGTTGATTATCTAATATACCTTTATTAGATGTCTGTCTTTCCATGACTTTCTTTGCTAGTGGTCTGCTTAGGACCTAGTAAGGCAAAGTCCCTAAAAAGAATCAAAGGCCCACTACAAATTGATTTATTGAGTTTTGGAGAGAGAAAAGGCAAATCCATTCCAAATTAAACCGGCAGTCAGCACGTTGAACCCCAAGCTAAAATTATCTTAGTACAGGTAATTCTTGGCGTACAACTACAGTTAAGCCCAAAATGTCTGTTGTTAAGCAAGACAATTGTTAAATGAATGTTATGTCATTTTATGATTTTTCTTGCCACAGTTGTTAAATGAATCACACAGCAACTGTTAAACTAGTTGCCAGGAATCAATTAAAAAATACTTCTTTGGTCTTTTTAGTTGTCACTTGTAACATGGTTGTTAACTGAATTTGGCTTCAATGTTAACTTTGCTTCTCAGATGGTCGTAAAAGGTGGGCACAGCAACCATAACAGATATGAGCAGAGGTGGTATTCAGTCAGTTCAGACTGGTTCTGGCGTATGGTAGCGAAAATTTTGACTGGTTCGGAGAACCGGCAAATACCACATTTGACAATGGGGCAGAAGAACAGCTGGAGCCTGTTCCCAGTGTGCACACATGCAGAGCTGCCAGGAGAAGGGAACAGCTAAGGAAAAAGGGTCGACTGAGGAGTAGAGGCTCAGATGGATGGTGAATGGCCTCTCCCATAGGGAATAAAAAAGGAGTGAAAGGGGAGTGGTGTTGGCAGGAGACAGTTAGTTCAATTCAATAGGGTGAAGATCTGTTCCTGACTTTTTGCCAAGTAATTGCTGCTACAGCGTGGTGTTTGGCAGCCTGGCAGTTGTCCAAGCCTGATAATTTAGCTCTGTAGTTGTGAAATCTCTTGGAAGACTCTTGGCCGGGACTTTGCTGGAGAGGAATTCACTTTAATCTAAATAAAAGGGGTTTTACCGGAACAAGGAGCCTGCTTTGTGCTTTTGGGAAGCCTAGATCAGAACAGAAACCAACTCACAAGCTGGAAGAATGAAACTCTCATCCTCAAGTCACTGATGATTGATACCTGAGCCTTCACAAGACCCATCACAAGACCCTCACTTCTCACACGCACAAAAGAACACTGACACTGACATCCCGCTAAACTCCACTGATGATGTTACCTAGCCTGGAAGCAAAATGTTTGGAAACCAACACACAAACTCAGAGAACGAACCTCTGCCCTCTCTCCTTCCTTTTCCTTTTTTGGCCTCAGTCAAAAGAAATCTCGCAGAGAACTCCTGCTTCTGGCTCACTTGAGGAAAGCGCCTTCGAGTGGAAAGAAATCCTGCAGGGAGAGGCGAAGTGTGAAAAGCATCTTGGAGCAGTGAAAAGATGAAGGCCCACCGGACATCTTTCAAATGAGCCATTTGAAACACCTGAAGCATGAAACGGCATCGGCAACGGGCTGCGATCAAACCAAAATGCAAAAAAAGTATGAAAACTAGAAATGAAAACACATCGTGATTTGAGTTTGGATAAAGCCCAGTGCATAATAAACAAAAATGAAGCACCTCTGGCTGTTTTATCTCCAGCCTCATTTTTTCCGACTTATTGAATTTTGTGTTCTTCCCACCCATCGTGTTCCATTTCTTCTCCTCTCTGTGAAGTCTTCCTTCTTCGTCTCCCCAGGAAGCCTGCTGTACCCCATGATTTCTGACTCTTTCTGAACAAGTTACCAATGTTTGCCTCAAGGATAGGCTGCTCCGCTGGGCTGAGAGAAGGCAAGCTTTGTTTCCTGCTTTCTAATAAGAAGAAAATTAGGAGCCATTCTTTGACCAAGCATCAGAAGGGCTGTCTAGTTTGAGATTTGAATCACAGTGCAAAGCACAGTGATGTGATGGGGAAGAGGAAGGGGAAGGAAAAGAAAGGGGAAGAGGAGGGGGAGGAAAGGGATAATTAAAGAAATAAAAAGAAAATGAGTGGATGAAGGGAAGGGAAGGAAAAGAAAGGATAGGAAAGGAAAGGAAAGGAAAGGAAAGGAAAGGAAAGGAAAGGAAAGGAAAATAGAGAGGATGAAGAGAAGGAAAGGAAAGAAAAATAGAGTGGATGAAGGGAAGGGAACTAGAGCGGATGAAAGGAAGGGAAAGAAAATAGAGTGGATGAAGAGAAGGGGAGGAGAGTGGACAAAAGAAAAGGAAAGGAAAGGAAAAAAAGGAAAGGGGAAGAGGAAGCGGAGGGGGAAGGGAAGGGATAAGAAAGGAAGGAAGGAAGGATCGATCCTTATACTAGGTGCTTGTTCCTCATTCATAACTAGCTGAATACAAATCCAGCAACATTTGGAAGACTTTCAAAGGCATGGCTGGTGACATAACCCTTTCTATTGCCATTCTGTTGATGCTTGAGGATAGATTTCTGCTGGAGAACATCTGTCAATTTCTTTTATTTATTTACTGGAATTTATATCCCACTTCAATCGTTGATGGCTCTGAGCTTCAAACAGACCCCACATCCATAGATCAGGTTAAACAATAAACAGTCTAGTAACAATGCAGTCAAAAATATATCTTCATATACTGTATAAACACCAGGTACATCAATGACATTAAAGAAAGATTCCAATGTCAGAGGGAATAGCCTGGCAACATGTTGAAGGAGCAGGTAGAGTCCCACTTACAGACAGCTAGGCTATTCCCTCTGACATTGGAATCTTTCTTTAATGTCATTGATGTACCTGGTGTTTATACAGTATATGAAGATATATTTTTGACTGCATTGGACAGAAAACAAAAATAGTACAGCTTTCTTTCTGTCTAGGCTGCAGCTACCCAAAAAGCCACTGCAATCCTAGGCTTCATCAACAGAATTATCTAGAGATTTTTCTTCGCTAACTGCGAAGGGGGCGCAAAAATGTGACAGATGCAAGAGGTTAATGCAAAGAAGAAGACGCTATTGGAAGATTTTGCTGCACTCGATGCATATATATCTGCAGCTTATAGTCTGGTGCGGCTAATATATGTAAAAATATTTTTTTTCTTTTAAAATTTTGTGGGTGCAGCATCTATTCTGATGCACTCTGTAGTCTGGTAAATACAGTAGATTCAAGATCACTTGAAGGCTTAGTACCATTTTATAAAGCCTCAGTCAGACCACACTTGGAATATTGCATCCTATTTTATTTGCCATGATACAAAAGAGATGTTGAGACTCTAGAAAAAGGGCAAAGAAGAGCAACAAAAATGATTAGAGGACTGGAGGCTAAATCATATGAAGAACGGTTGCAGGAATTGGGTATGTCAAGTTTAACGAAAAGAAGGACTAGGGGGTGACATGATAGCAGTCTTCCAGTATTTGAGGGGCTGCCTCAAGGAAGAGGTGTCAACTAGTGGTGGGATTCAAAAAAAATTACTACTGGTTCTGTCGGCATGGCTTGGTGGGCATGGTGTGGCTTGGTGGGCATGGTGTGGCTTGGTGGGCATGTCTTAGTGGGCAAAGTCTCCATTCCCTCCCCACCCCACTAACCTGCTTTCCAGCTCCATTCTCCTGTGCAGGGCAACCAAAGGAGACCCAGCCGATCAGCTAGGACTCAATAGGAGGCAGAGACTAGATGGGGGCGGGGCCAGTCAGAGGTGGGATTTGTTGGTTCTCTGAACTACTAAAAATTTCCACTACTGGTTCTGTGTGTGTGGCTTGGCTTAGTGGGCATGGCAGGGGAAGGGTACTGCAAAATCTCCATTCCCTCCCACAGAAGTGGTACCTATTTATCTACTCACACATGCATGCCTTCAAACTGCTAGATGAACAGGAACTGAGTTTCATCATTCTCCCAGTCGTATACGGTGCAATAGATGGATGGTGCACGACTGGACTTAAAGTAGCACAGAGAAAAGTACTGATGCAGGGAAAAACAAAAATAGTAGTAGAAGAAAATATCACTTCAACCTTCTGTTTATCAGGCAAGGGTCATAGCCACTGTGCTATTGTGTCATTTCTGTAAAAGTAGCTTTAGAACACAAATTGAGGCAGTATTTTTTCTTTTGCAAAGTAACTAATGAACTGATGGGATTTAACCTGTAATTAAATTCATCAGCCAAAACAAATACCGTATTTTCTGCACTATAAGGCGCACCGGATTATAAGGCGCAGCCTCAATTACAGGGTCTATTTCTGTACTTAACCCATACATAAGGCGCACCACATTATAAGACACCTGCTAAAACATACAGTCTACAAAAAAAAGGTAACGGAAGCAAAACATCGAGTTTATTTGAACTTCATTCTACTATTTAACAATACACTCACATAATTTTTTTGATCAATCTTCTCCCACAAATCCATCAAAGTCCTCATCTTCTGTGCCTGAATTGAACAGCTGGGCAATTTCACCATCAAACATGCTGGGTTCCCTCTCATCATTGTCGGAGTCAGTCTCGTTGCCAGGTGGGCTGTTCAGCAATGATGCCAGCTTTCGCGAAAGCTCAGACAACAGTTAAAGCAGATACCTTAGCCCAGGCATCCACAATCCATTCACATATGGTGGCGTAACTTGCCCGGCGCTGCCTCTCAGTGTTAGTAAAGGTGTGTTCGCCGTCTGTCATCCATCGCTCTCATGTCGCTCGCAACTTCACTTTGAACGCCCTGTTTACACCAATGTCCAGCGGTTGGAGTTCTTTTGTTAATCCTCCCGGAATGATGGCAAACTCCAAATTCATTTGCTTTACTTGGTTTTTCACAGTAGTGGTGAGATGGGCGCACATGGAGTCGCAGATCAACAGGGATGGTGATGTGTGGAAAAAACCATCCGGTCTCTTTACATACACCTCTCTCAGCCACTCTCTCATTTTGTCATCGTACATCCAGCCCTTTTGATTGGCCTTAACAATGACTCTGGCTGGAAACTTTTCTTTTGGCAGCGTCTTCCTGTTAAAAATGACCATAGGTGGTAGCTTCCATTACCGTGGCAACCAAGAACAACAGTGAAAGCCGACTTCTCATGCCCTGTGGTGCGTATCAATACCGTGCTGGTATCAATACCCTTTTTCTCCACAGTATGGTTCACGGGGATGTCAAAAGTGAGGGGGACCTCGTCCATGTTGGTGATGTGGTTGGGCTGGATCTTTTTGTCTGTAATCTTGTTACTGCAGTAGGTGCAGAAGATGGCCAGCTTTTCTTTGTAATCCGCTGGCAGTTGCTGCGCCACGGTAGTCCTTGCACAGATGGAGAGATGACGCCTTTTCATAAAATTAAAGCACCAAGACGGACCTCCTTGAAAGTGTTCGATCTTCATGTCTTGTGCTATGGTTATTGCCCTCATTCGAATGGTGACTGTACAGACGCTTCTCCTGGATGTTCTTTGTTCAATATTCCATTGTTCAAGTTGGTCTTCTAACTGTGGCCACCTTGCTTTGTTCCCGTGGAAACTCTGTTTCATCATCTTAACTTGACGCAGTTCATTTTCTTGCTTCCTCCACTTCCGAACCATAGATTCATTGATGTTGAATTCTTTCGCAGCTGCTCTATTCCCATTTATTACTGCGTAACTGATAGCCTGTAGTTTGAATTGTGCCTCGTAAGCATGTCTCTTCACTGGTGCCATTTTCGGGGGTCCTTAGATAAACAAATGTTTTGCAGTATACCGGTAGTATATCGACTGGAGGCGTGGCGGAGATACCGGCAAGCATACCGGTACGTACTGTACCTATTATGTAATGCGTACATACTGCACGTATTATTTAATGTTCTCTGATTGGTTTATCGCTGCCAGCATACGTAGTATACGTATTACGTCCCAGTGTCAGCAGGAAATGGTCTGACAGTCAATCAAGTGGAGCTTACCAAAGTCGCACAGCAACATTTTTACAGATTTTGGAACTCAGTTCACACATAAGGCGCACCGGATTATAAGCCGCACAGCCGATTTTTGAGAAAATTTAAGGCTCTTAGGTGCGCCTTATAGTCCAAAAAATACGGTAATTGCCCTTGAGGTTACTAAAGCCCATGTCACACTGCACCAACGGATGGAAAGAGGATGGAAAACGGAGAGAAACACTTGCCATCCGTTGGTTAACGCGATGCTTCCATTCTGTACTCACTGCGTCCATTTTTCATACTCTCTATCCGTCCAGCATCCGTCGACTGACATTTCATCCGCTCAAAAAGTTTTGAGCTGCACAAAACTTTCTGAACGGAAAATGTATCCAATGCGTCTGTTCTACATCTGTTACGCATACGGGGAACATCCGTTCTACATCCGTCGTCATCCGTTACGCGTCCGCTATATCCGCTAGGCATCCTCTGCGCATCTGCGCAACTCACATCCACTCCAGCGGAAAACGGACACAGGGAGGAAGCGAAATGGACGCGGAACGGAAATGCAGCCTTAGTAGCATGGACGGAGAAAGGATGAAAGCGGATGCAGCTCGCATACAAAGCATTTAAAACTGAAAAAATGTTCGCAGAGGGGACCTATCTCAGATATTAAGGATGTCTAGAGGATGCCTAGAGGATGCAAAAGGACACCTAGCGGAAAACCTATATTTCCTATAAAAAAGGGGAGGAACTCACCTGGATCTCACTTTCAGTCCAGCAGCCCTCCTGTGCAGACCTCTTCAGCCTTGCTCTTGCTCTTGCTCTTCCACAGCATCCACTCATCTCCACCATGGATCATAACACAGTCCTTTTGGTAGCCACCATTGTTCTACAACAGTGCGAAGCCATCTACAGGCTCTTTCACCTGTTCTATGCGGCCAAGAAGTGTCTGGGTCCGAAGATGGATCGCCAGAAGAGCAGAGTACGGACTGTATAACAAGCTGATGGTGGAGTTGAGGAACAAAGACCCTCTTGCATTCCAGAACTTCATGAGGATGCCGCCAGCCATGTTTGACGAAGTTGTGGAGCGGCTGACACCCAGGTTGACCAAGCAGAGCACCAACTTCCAGCCCAGCCTGGAACCTGGGCTCAAGGTGGCACTGACTCTGCGCCACCTGGCCTCCGGGACCACGTACAGGAGCATGCAGTACAGCTGGAGGGTGCCACACAACACCATCAGCATTGTGGTCAGAGAAGTGGTGCAGGCCATCATCGAAGAATACCTGCAGGAGTTCCTCCAGTGCCCCTCCACTGAAGAAGGCTGGAAGAAAGTTGCAGAGCAGTGGTATCAGAAGTGGAACTTCCCCCACACCGTTGGAGCCATAGATGGCAAGCATGTGGCCTGCAAAGCTCCAGCCAACTAAGGGTCCACTTATCACAACTACAAGGGCTTCTTCAGCATCATCCTCTTTGCCATGGTCGATGCTGACTACAAGTTCATGTACATCAATGCTTCAGGCAACGGCTCATCTTCAGATGCCCAGGTATATAATGCCAGTCACCTAAGGGAGGGGCTGGAATGCAACCTCATCATAGGCTTCCCAGATCCAGACCCCCTGCCCAACGACACACAAGATGTGCCCTACTTCATCGTGGGGGATGACACCTTCTCCCTCACAACCTACCTCATGAAGCCCTACACTTCCAGATGCTTCACCCATGAAGAGAGGATCTTCAACTACAGGCTGTCCAGGACAAGGCGGGTAGTGGAGAACGCCTTTGGCATCCTGGCCAACAGGTTCCAGGTACTTCTCACCACCATGCAGCATCGCCCACAGACCGTGAGGAGGATCGTGGAAGCTTGCTGCATCCTGCACAATCTCATGCGCACCCGCTACCCAGTGTTGCAGAACAGGCTCGTGGACCTCCAACAAGGCAATGGGGACATGGAGCCTGGGGAATGGAGGCAAGGGCGAAACCTGATAGACACTAAGGATGTGCAAGGCCCCAACAGAGCTTCACGTGAAGGGAAGAAGCAACGCAACCTCCTGAAACACTGGTGCAACTCCCCAGCTGGAGCAGTGGAGTGGCAAGACAGGATGATAGATGATTAATGGATGCTTCCTTCAGCCTGTCTCATCACACTGATGAGATTGGGCCATGTATGTTGAGTGGCCCTACAATGAACAGGGCATTTAATAAAGAGTTATGTTTATGTTGAAATGTGTTGATGAATGATTACATTGTTATTGATAATAAAGGGCCATAGGTGTGGCACCTGGGAGGGTGGACCATACAGTCCCACTATGCTTGCACTGGAGGTTTATCTATCCCACAGTTATCCTTACCTATCCCAAAGGTATCCCTGCCCATCCCACAGCTATTACCCATCCCAAAGGTATCCCTGCCCATCCCACTGCTATCTTAACCCATCCCACAAGCATGCAAAGGCTTAAACCATTTCTAAAAGTTTCCACCAAGACTATTAAAAAAAAGAAATGAACCAAGTGTGTGAAGCAAAGATAATCTTTGTTAATAACAAGCTGTAAAAGAAAAATGACCCAAGTGTCTTAAGCAAAGATAAAGTCAACAGGTAGCCACCCAGTCTCTGGCACTCTTCTTGGTCACTCTGAGGCGTGCCCAGTCTCAGGGGTGAAGGGTCCAGGTGCTGTGGAGGTGGCTGCTGCTGGAGAGCTGGTTTGAGGCGTCATTGGGGTGCCTGGCCCCGAGAGGACAACAGGGGACGGTGTGTGGAGGAAGCTCTCAGAGAGCTGGCTCAGTCCTGTGATGTTGAGAGCCCCTTCCTCCAGGACATGGGGTGTCAGTCCCAATACCGATGACAGATGTTCTGAGGCCGGGCTTGGCTGTGGGGTGGAGGAAGGAGCAGTGTAGTGGGGATGTCTGATCTGCAGCTGAGTGAGGTGATGTGTGGGTGGCATCTGTGGCGTGGGTGGCATCTGTGGCATTGGTGGCATCTGTGGCGTCAGTGGCATCAGTGGCATCGGTGACACCGGTGGCGTTCGATGTACCTGTGCCTGGACTGGGAAGGGCTGCCTGTGCTGCTGGAGCTCCTGGTAGCCGTAGCCTTGGTCGGTGAGGGCCTGTGGAAAGCCTTGGAAGGGCAGTGACATCACCTGGGGTGGAGGAGCAGGTCTGGACTGGGTGGGAGCAGGTTCAGCTGGGTCTGGAGGGTTGTGAAGAAGACCGGTGAACCTGTCCTTTATCACCTGGTACTGTGTTTCCGACATGTTCATGAGGGTCTGCTTGATGTAGGTGAGGAAGGGCTTGTGGTTGGAGGATGGGACATCAGTGTGTACTAGCTGAGAGAGGAGATCTATGCTGCTTCTGATGGTGTCCCTGATATCCAGCAGGAAAGTGTGGCTCTGCCCCTCCGGTCTGCCTCTCTGCCTGCTTTCTGTGGAGGTGGAGCTGGGGGTGGATGTGGGTTGGCCTCTGGTGGAAGTGCCCTCTCCTTGCTCCCACTGCATCAGGGGGTCCTCCACATGCTCTGCCATGGGGAGTGCAGCTGTCGGGGGGGTCTCCGTCGTGGCACGCTCCACAGATACCTGACTGGACACAGGAGCTGACTCTTGGCCAGAAGAGGACTGGCTCTCAGCGGGCTGCCTGAGAGAGAGGGTTGTGAGAGGGGCTGCTCCTCGGTGGCGGATCTCACCCTCCAAGAAGCTGCACTTGGCCATCACATCGGTCTCTTGGTCTGTCAGCTTGACCGTGGCCTGGCCAGATTTCTTGAGGTGCAGCTTCCCATACCAGGTGTGCATGTGCTTCCACCAGCCGAGGAGCACCTCTGAAGTGGAGCCCAGGTTCTCCGCCTTCTCTGTCCAAGCAGCCTGCTTCCTTTTGGTGTCTCGATAGAGCCTGTGTCCCTTCCCCCAAAGATACTCATTCTCCCTCAGCCATTCCAGAACCTCATCCTCATGTTCCTCTTCAATGGAGTATTGCCTCCTCTCCCGTTCACACGTATGCCTCTTCCTCCCTCTGGCAGGGCCATATGGACCCTCAACAGAGGGGCTTCGAGGTTGTAAGGGCTGCTCCTCCACACCACCACCACCAGCAGCAGCAACAACAACAGTAGCAGCAAAAGCAGGACCAGCAGCACCAGCAGCACCAGGAGCACCAGCAGGGCCAGGAGCACCAGGAGCACCAGCGAGACCAGCAGGACCAGGAACAGTGCCAGCAGAGTAAGCACCAGCAGAAGCCCCAGTACCAGGAGCAGCGCCAGCAGAAGCTCCAGAACCAGAAGAGTCAGCCCGAGTAGCAGAAGCCCCAGCAGAAGCAGAGTCAGGGCCAGGGGGCGGGATGGTGGCCCTGTCCCTCTTGCCAGGGCTGGCAGCAGATGGCAGAGGCTTCCGTTTCTTCCCCATGGTTGTTGGGTTGCTAGCTAGCTGGCTGGCTGGCTAGCTGGAGCTGTGTCTGGCAGCAGGTCTTTCCTCTGAATGGTGACCTGCTTGTGAGCTGCTTCCCTTTATATCCACGGGGCTGACGCAATGCATCCTCCCCGCATGGACAGTGAATGCTCTGCATCCACTAGGCATCCGCTAGGCATCCGCTAGGCTTCCGTTCTGCATCCGCGTCATCCGCTCTGCATCCACTCTTTCCGCTGCGTGTCTGCTTCGCTGTGCTCCCCCGGAAGCCCTGCGGATGTGTCATGCTCCCATCCACTTCCATCTGCTAGGCTTCCATGGAGCATCCGTTTTACATCCCCTCTACATCCTCCCCCCGTCCGTTCCTTTCCGTTGTTGTCCTCTCTGGTTATGCAAATTCGGGGCACTTTTGAGAGCGGATAACAATGGATGGAACATTTTCTCGTCCACTCTGTCCTTTTTATGTTGTAACTATGTATCATTTATGTGTTTGCAATTGTATATCAATGCAACTATGGATCATTCAGACATTTCAACATTGTATCATTTCACGTGTAATCATTAAGCTTCTGTCTTCTCAGTGACCTTTTACAGGGCACGTACAGGGACAAGGAGTCAAACATTTGCAGAAATGGTTTATTCACTTGGGATTACATTGTCTGGCATGCAGCTTGGTAAAGAAGTAATATCCTGATCAAATATAATTCTTGCCATCCTGTCTGTCCTAATATCCTGCTGTTGTCTGAGTCATTGTTAAATTTGTATATTCCGTCTGACCTAGGCTTAATCTAGGTTCTGAATAAACAATCACCCTCTTTTGAATGAGCATAATAAAAGAGCTTGTACCCAGCCATTCTGGGCGCACTCATCTCGAGGAACTTCGTCTCCTGTCGTTTTTCTCTCCTTCGCTCCCTGTCATGAGACGCCCATCTGATGCGGGATAGCAGATACCGCATTTTTACAAACGTTTTGCATCCGTTGGCCAACGTGACAGGCCCTTAAGGGAAAAAAGGAGACTTGTAATCGTCTCTCTCTCCCACCTCTCTCTTTCACTTTCTCTCTCCTTCTCTTCTCTCTCTCTTTCACTATCTGTCTCCCTTTCTCTCTCTCTTTCACTGTCTCTCTCCCACTTTCTCTCCCATTCTTTCTTTCCTTTTCACTATCTTTTTTCTCTTTCACTTATTCTTTCACTTTCTCTTTTAGCCTCTCTTTCTTTCTCTGTCTCTTTCACTCTCTCCCTCTCTCTTTCTTTCTCTTACTCTCTCTCTTTTTCTTTTATCCTCTCTCTCTTTCTTTCTCTCTCTTTCACTGTCTTTCTCACAATCTTTCTCTCTTTTTCATTCTCCCTTTCTCTTTCTCTCTTTCTCTTTCATTCTATCTTTTTTCTCACTTTCTCTTTTACTCTCTCTTTCTTTCTCTTTCACTGTCTCTCTCACATTCTCTCACTCTTTCTCTCTCTCTTTTTCAGTCTCTCCCTCTCTTTTTCTCTCTCTTTCACTTACTCTCTTTCACTTTCTCTTTTACTCTCTCTCTCTTTCTCTTTCACTGTCTCTCTCTCTCACTCTTTCTGTCTTTTTCACTCTCTCCCTTTCTCTTTCATTCTGTCTCTGTCTCTGTCTCTCTCTCTCTCTCTCTTTCCCCATTCTCTCTTTCACTCTCTCTCTCTCTGTATGTCTTTCTGTAAACTGTCACTCACAGCATTCATTGTTAGTTTCAACCTGCAGGGCATTTCTGAGGGCTAAAAATAGGCCATTAGGAAGAGCTGTCATAAGGAACATAAAGGGCATTGTATATTTGCCAAAGGCCCCCCTTTTTGAACAGAGAATATAGCCTGTCCTATCCTTGTATCTTGTGAAGACTAAAAGCAAAGTAGAGATGTTACAGACACTAAGCTTTCTATTTCTTTTCACTTCCCCCAATAAAATAGCAATAGACATCCTATTTACAAAAGCTCCCTTCAGACTATGCTGCAAAAAGCATCAAAACCCAGCGCCTGGAGCAACTTCCGCTAAGGTGTCTGCTTTGGTGAAGTGGTGATTCTCTTTCTGATTGATGTCTTGACCTTTTTGGACTTCATCTTACTCCTGCTAGGGGGAGCTGATCAATGGAGGCAAAAATAAAAGAGGGTTAAAAAAAGGAGATCAGAAAAAATTTGGAGAAATCAGTTCACTCCAGCCTATGGTCAGGGGTTCATGTCTGTGTATATGGGCCGTTGTGAGCTCCTGACTGAAAGGTGGAAGATAAATTGAGTACATTTCATAAAATGTAAAGTCATCAGGCTGAGCATGCACATAATATTAGGTGTGTATTTAAAACAACAACATAGAATTGTTATTTGTGGCAATCAAAAATGGCTATCTCCAGTTAAGACACTGGAAAGAATGCAGAAAAGAGCAACAAAGACAATTATTGGACTGGAGACTAAAACTATCAGAATCTAAAAAAAAACACTGTGATGGTTAGCCAGCAGCAGGTGCAGACGGCTGAGGAGACCAAGGACTTGGATGAGGGGCCAGGACCATTAGGGAGTGGACTGCTGCCTTCAGAGATTTTGGGGGCTGGCAGCAGTGATGAGGAGGTTCCTGAGAAGCCTGTGCCAAGTGCATGTGCGTGCAGGCCTGCTTACAGGAAAGAGCAGCTGCAGCAGCATGGGCAACTCAGGAGTAAGGCTGCAAGGTAATGGCCCCTCCTTCAAGAAAATAAAAGCCAGCTGTGAATCGGATGTTCTTTGCAGGAAGCAAAGACGTTTTGAAACTCAAGCCTCATGGACATTGCAGTATCTTAGTTGGTATTTGAAGACTCTTGTGTTGTAAAATATTTCTAGGTAACCTTATCTGTTATTCTTGGCAGCCTTGCACAGTTTTGGCGAGGCTTGTGCTCATCAAAGTTAATCAGTTTGCAGCAGTCTTTTAACCCGGGATTCATAAGAATAATTAAAAGGTTCATGTTTGTTTCATTGAAAAAGGGTTTGGGTCAGAACAAACACCAGGATCATTTCATTTCCAAAAATCTTACTGTTTACTGAATATGCTGCATGCTAATATCGCGGCAAAATGAACTCTGAGGAATAATGAATGGAAACTGAACAAGGAGAGATTTAACCTGGAAATAAGGAGAAAGTTTCTGACAGTGAGAACAATCCACCCATGGAGCAGAAGTTGCCCTCAGAAGTTGTGGGAGCTTCATCATTTGAGACCTTCAAGAAAAGATTGGACTGCCATTTGTCAGAAATAGTATTGGGTCTCCTGCTGGGGTAGGGGGTTGGACTAGATGACCTACAAGGTCCCTTCCAACTCTAATTAACTGTTATCTGTTATCTGTTCCCTAACACCAGTTCATAGAATGAAACAATACTTTCCCCATCCAAATCCCCAACCTCTCACGTAGTTCATGTAAACAAGTTATCTTTGTTATGGGATCCATCTGCTTCAACTCCACACCTGTTGTGATGTCCTTGAAATGGTTCCAGGATCTCACGATCTTCTGCTGAATTGTATAAGTTTCATTTCTCCAACTAACCCATTCGAAAACAACACTTATCTCCATCCCATGCTCAGTCATTGCCCAGAAGATCATTGGCTTCCCTCTCCTCTCTTTGGAAGAGCTTTATAGCTCCCGCTGACCGAGTGGAGCATGTGGCCAGTTTTAAGTTTCTGGGTGTTACCCTAGAAGAGGACCTGACCTGGGGTGCTCATATTGCAGCCCTGGTCAAAAAGGGCCCAACAGAGATTATACTACCTGAGACTTCTCAGAAAACAACAACTGAATGAAAAACTGCTGGTGACTTTCTACCGCTGCACCATGGAGAGTATCTTAACTTCCTGCACCTTTGGATGGTTTGCCAATTGCACAGTGGCAGATAGGAAAGCACTCCAGAGGGTTAATGTCATTGCCCAGATTATCATTGGTTGCCCTCTCCTCTCTTTGGAAGAGCCTTAAGAAAGTTCAAAACAGTCTCAAAGATCTCATCCTGGGCACCCTTTTTTTAAAAAAACTATTACCATCTGGCAGACGGTACAGGATAATAAAAACAAGGACAAATAGGCTGAAAAACAGCTTCTATCCCAGGGCAGTAACTCTATTGAATTCTACTGTGTATTGTAGCGTTGGTGCGGTGTTGGGGGTTTTCAATTCAATGTGTGGAGTGTGAAGGATGTGTGTTTGTGTTTATTTTCATGGTCATGATGTGCACTGAAAATGGTGTTTGATTTCATTCTACAAGGTGCAATGACAATAAAGTAAAGTAAACTAAAGTAATAGCAAGTTGAAACAATGAGGCACGTAGCTGCCAAAATTTCATCCTTGACATAAACCTATCAATGGTTGCAGGAACTGAATTTGTCTAGTTTGATGAAAAGAAGAAGTGTGTGTGTGTGTGTGTGTGTGTGTGTGTGTGTGTGTGTGTGTGTGTAATGTGATAGAAGTGTTCCAATCTCTAAGGGGCTGACAGTTAGGAAATTTCTCCCCAGTTCCAGGTTGTTTCTCTCCTTGATTAGTTTCCACCCATTGCTTCTTGTCCTGCCTTCAGGTGCTTTGGAGGATAGCTTGACTCTCTCTACTTTGGGGAAGTATCTCCAGTATCTCTTCAAATACTGGAACATTGCTATCATGTCACCCCAGTCCTTCTTTTCATCAAACTAGACATATCCAGTTCCTGCATTGCTTGTTTATTGTTCATTACCTCCTTATTATTTTATGATTAAGTAACATACTTGGAGGCGGATTGGAAGAAGAACGTCTCTTAGACAGATGTTTTCAGTCCTGATTTCGATTGAACAAGAATGGAGCCTGTCTTTGTTGTTAATGTTAATACACAAGCCACATCCTGTTGCTCACAAAAAAAGCATGTCTATTTGTGAAAACAAACAAAAGCAAACAAAGAGATAGACAAACCAAACTGCTGATCAAGAGTGAAAAGAGTGGCTTTGTTCTCACCAATTCATTTGTTTCCTCCTATTTGGGTGCTCATTTTAATGTTTGCTTTTCACTTTGTCCTTTTCATCTTAAAGTTGTCTATTGCAGGGGTGTCAAACTCAAGGCTTGTGGGCTAGATCCAGCCCATGGGGTACTTAAATCTGGCTTGTGGGGCTGGCCTGGAAATAGCAAAGGATTGGCCCACAGTGCCTCTGGCAGCCAAAATGGGGCACTGCGGGATGTAACCGGCCCCTGCATGGCCCATTTTCAACCTAAAGCACTTTTCTGACCATTATGGGGGGGGGGGGTTATCAGTGGAAGGATTTCAAAGTGTGCACGACCGGTTCTGCGTGCATTGTGCATGCACACTGCACTCAAAGATCATTTCCTGCACGCGTGCAGCACTCAAAACAACACAGACTCTTCCCCAACAGCAGCACCTGTCTTCAACAGGGAAGGGACAACAGTAGAAAAACATCCTTCAGCCAATAAGTCTCCACACCCCTTTGCACCATTCAGGTGCAAAGTCTGAGGACGCAGACAAACCTCCAAGTGGCCTCAACAACTCTCTAAAAATGATGCAAATGACCAGCTGTCTGCAAGGAATATCAATCCTTCCATCCTTCATCATCCTGTCAGAGCTGAAGAAGCTTCTTGGATGAGAAGCTAAACGTCTTCAAAGGAAAAAAAAAAGCGAAGAAAATCCAGTTGTCTCTTGAAAAAGCACGTTTGGGGTGAGTATTATACATGTTTGCTGCCTTAAGTTATTAAAAAAGTAAATAAAGGGGTGGAAGTATAGGAAAATCAAATAAATAAAATTAAAATAAATAGATTATTCCTAAAACTCAGGGCTTGGGTACACTTTTGAAATGTTTTTCTTGGGGGGGGCAGGGAAATGTTGCAGAGGGTAGGATGGACATGTGATCATGCGAGGTGAGTGGAGCCATTTTACATATAATGGGTGGGTAGGATTTTTTTTTTTTTGTTCTCCTTTATGTTTTGCATGAAAAAGCAACAATAACTCTGATTTAACCCCTGCCTTCCAGATTTTTTTCCCATTTCAGAACCCAAACACCGTGTCACCAATTGTAAATGAGCTCAGAGACTATGTGCAGCCCTAAGCGTTCTCCCCTTTCTTTGAACCGTTAAAAAAGTTGATATTTTAGTAGCATCAACTCTCACCCATCTCAAGTATGTTTAGTGAATGCATATGCCACAATGCTTGATTAAGTGGCCAATGAAAGACCTGGGCAGCAAAATATGATAAATCGCTAGTTTTTATTTTTTATATATATTTATTTTAATTATGCTGTTTCAAATTTACATGTCTCATTCTCTTCTTTGACAACACTGTGAGTGAGTGAATGAAATCTTTATTGGACACACAAGGAATTTGTCTTGGTGCAAATGTTCCCACTGTACATAAAATAAAAGATGCATTCGTCAAGAATCAAAAGGTACAACACTTAATGATAGTCAAATGGTACAAATAAGCAACCAAATCATACTGGGAAACAGTCAATATAAATCATAAGGATAAAAGTGACAAAGTTACAGTCATACAGTGACAGTCACAAGTGGGAGGGGATGCGTGATAGGAACGATGAAAGGATTAATAGCAATAGTTATGGAGACTTAGTAAATAGTTGGACAGTTTGACCTCCCCTTTGCTTTGACAGCCTGTCTGAAATTCATTTGAGCTGTCATTCAGTATCAACTGAACAGATGGATTGCTGATTTATCTATTTAAGCAAAGACAGATGTGTAATTTATTGGCGTGTGACACAGGGACTTTCGGTCAGTAAGCGGGAGAGAACATCAAGAGGTTGTTATGTTTGGTTGAAGTCAGTTGACATGCTATCTTTTCCACATCAATTAATCTATAACTCAATCAGGAAGAAACAGTTTCAATTGTTCCTCCTTCTTCTTCTCTTTTGGCGAAGAAGACATTTTTCTCAACGGTGTTAAACATTGCATTTTTTTCCCCTTCAAGTTGTCAGTGTGATTTTTTTTTTTTCCCCCTGGTTGTAATGAATTGAACAGAAGGCTTAGTGGAAGGATCTATTGCATTAGAAATTACATGAGGGACCTACTGTATATGTCATGCTTTGTTTTCTTAGTCCCTATCTACGCTGAGACTAACGTGATAGGGAACTATCATGTTTTCCCCAAAATAAGACCCTTTCTTATGTTTTTTTTTTTTTTTTTTTACCATCAAAGAAAGGCACCAGGTCTTATTTTTGGGGGAAGTCATCCAGTGAGCAACCTCACTTGTGCACATCACCCTGGCCTGCTTTTCGCTATCAGAAGTCTTCAGGAATTTCTTCTTCTGTGGCCGGCAAGTCTTTCCTGAAGGCCTTTGCAGCTGATAACAGAGCTCCGGATCAATCTGGGGCTCTTTTATCAACTAGAGAGACCTTGCTGGGTGCAGAAGAAATGGGCTGGCAAGACAGGTGTTGGGGTGTGTGAGGCTTGTCTACATCTGTCCAAAAATAACAAATAACTGTATATAAATAAATAAATAATAAATAACTGTGAATAATAGGGCAGCTCCACCCCCTCCCATCCACACCCGAGCTTAATTTTTACTTGTGCATTCTGGGAGTGGGCAGGATTTTAATTAGGGCTTATTTTGGGGGGTAGGGCTTATTTTGGGCACACATGTAAAAATCAAGCTGTGAGTTCGATCCTAGGTTAGAGGTGGGTATTTCTCTCTCTGGGGACAATGAGAATGTATCTGCTCAACAAAACTCCGCATTGGCAACAGGTCATCCGGCCATTCAAAAACTCTGCTAGCTCCATTCAGTTGCCCAGATTCCATCCCACAAGGGATTATGGGTGGGTGTTAAATGAAGATGATGAGTTTCTATCATATTCCTCCTGAGCTGTGGACAATTACATATTATTACAACTCTTTTCTTCTCTTTATTTCAGCCATTTCAATACAGATAGTCCTCGACTTACAACAGTTTATTTAGTAATCGTTCAAAGTTACAACGGCATTGAAAAAAGTGACAGGACCATTTTTCATACAACCATTGAAGCATCTCCATGGTGACTTGATTAAAATTCATACACCTGGCAACTGACTCATATTTATGACGGTTGCAGTATCCTGGGGTCAGTGATCCCCTTTTATGACCTTCTGACAAGTAAAGTCAGTGGGGAAGCCAGATTCACTTAACAACCATGTGTCTCACTTAACAGCTGTGGTGATTCATTTAACAACTGAGGCAAGAAAGGTCATAAAATGGGGCCAAAACTCACTTAACAAATGTCTCATTTAACAACAGAAATATTGAGCTCAGTTGTGATCATAAGGCAAGATCCTTTAACATTTATCGTTTTTATTTTATTGTATAAAATACAAAGACGAAAAGAAAATAGGAAATTAAGAGAGGGAAAGGGAACAGGGAAAGGGGTGTGTGAGATACAAGGGGGAAGAGAAAAAGAAAGAAAAGGGGAAAATTCTTCCTGATGAACATATTAAACTTCAACTTTTTGCTCTTACACACTGATATATAACTAGCCATTCCTATTACACCAAATCTTTCTAATCAACAAAAAGCAAGGTCAGAGTTTCATTTTTTTTCTTCATAAACACAAATTCCAGAAAGGATATCCAAATAATTGATTGTTTATTGTACCCTATGTCTATAATTAACTCTTGTACCTTATGATTCTTGACTCTTGACAAATGTATATTTTATGTACACTGAGAGCATTTATACCAAAGACAAATTCCTTGTGTGTCCTGTCACACTTGGCCAATAAAGAATTCTATTCTATAAAGTAGTCAATTTAACCATTCCTGCTTTATCTTCATAAGCCAAGATTCTTGATCACCATAATCTTGATCAACACTACCAAAAGGCATTTTCTAGTTGACTCTTTTTTGTGTGTGTAAAGATTTTTTTTTAAACATACATCAGTATCATTTCATGGACAGTGTGGCATCTGACTGTCATTCATTTTGGTACAGGTTAATGCAAATAAAAATTACTACATTAATCAGACTGACATGATCTAATGTTATACATATCTGTAGTAGCACATAATCCTTCATTTTTCAGTTATTCAATATTTGCTACATCATTCTGATAATAAGTAATAGCATTATTTTTGAATATACGTTATGACATCCCTTTTCAAAATCTAGTCTTAACCTCTAAACATTCATTTTAAATGCATTACGTAAAAACATGTATCACAATATTCCCCCTATTTCTAATTTTAATGTATTCTAATTTTTAATACAGCCAATCTTCATCTTCTTCTTTTTAAACAGTCCTTCCTATCCATCATCTCTCCTCCTCTTGGGATGTTTCATTTCTTCTCTTTTTGGCTTGCCTCCCGTATGGAGAGGCAAGTCTAGTTGACTGTAAAGAACAACATTTAAGAATGCTGAGTTTGACAACAGGATCCCTAATCTAGAGAAATGACAACCTTATTTCCACTGGTTGTGTTACTACTTCTGGGAATCCATCTTTTTGATCTACATTCTTGGTCTGAGTAAGACTTGGTCTCGTTAGTCTAAAGCAGGGGTCTTCAAACTTGACAACTTTAAGTCTCATGGACTTCAACTCCCAGAATTCCTCTTCCAGCCATGTTAGCTCAAGAATTCTGGGAGCTGAAGTCTACAAGTCTTAAACTTGCCAAGTTTGAAGACCCTTGGTCTAAAGCAGTGGTGGCTAACCTTTTGGGGTCCCATGCTGATAATTGCATACTCATGCTTGCGTGTCATCATCCAGAAGGCAATGCACGCGGGCCCCTTTGGAACATTGTCATAAGTACATACTAGTTGCCTGGCGTCTGAATTTCAATCATGTGTCCATGAGGATGCTGCAACAGTCGTAAGTTTGAAAAATGGTCATAAATCACTTTTTTTCAGTGCCATTGTAACTTTAAACAGTCGCTAAATGAACTGTTGTAAGTCAAGGATTACTTGTAATGCAGATTCCTCTACAATCCATTTCCTGTTTCACAATAGCAGGAAATGTGGTAACAACCTGGCTAATATCTTTACCTGTCTCATCATAAAGATAAAGGTTCCCCTTGCACATCCATGCTAGTTGCTTCAGGCTCTAGGGGGCAGTGCTCATCTCCATTACAAAGCTGAAGAAGAGCCAGCGATGACCGAAGACGTCTCTGTGGTTATGTGGCAAACAAGACTAAACGCCGAAGGCACACAGAACGCTGTTACCTTCCCACCAAAATGTTTCCTATTTTTCTACTTGCATTTTTTTACATGCTTTCGAAGTGCTAGGTTGGCAGAAGCTGGGACAAGTAATGGGAGCTCTCTCTGTTATGCGGTGCTGGGGATTCAAACCACTGAACTGCTGACCTTTCTGATCGACAAGTTCAGCGTCTTAGCCACTGAGTCACCGCGTCCCTGTTTCATCATACTTTGGATCAAATATTTTATTCTTAGGCATTGCGGGAGCAAAAAAGAAACTGCCACAAATGGTGACAAATGTTAGGAGGAAATTCTGCAAAGCAGACATATTTTCTAGGAGAAGAAAAAGAAAAGGAAAATAAATTCTCTGGACGCCTGTTTACAAAAAATTGTTCTCCCGAGACTTTTTCATTCCACTCCATTTGACACTAAAAAACAAACAAATATACAAACAAATGAAAAAACATTTAATGCTAATGCAGAGAAGCCTGCTCAGGTCAAACATGTGTAAATGTGCTGGTGGAATTTAAATATTTATGTATATGTGATATTTTTTGTGGGGGGGGGGGGTTGAGAGCGGCTGTTGTATGACAAGAGAAAGCAACATGTATTTTGGGGCTCTGTTTGAGAAATATTCAGCATTTCCCAAGTCAACAAGCTCTGAAAATAGATGTTTCAATAATGTCTTGATAGAAGAGAATCTATGTAGCTCAAGTTGAACTGTGGGGTGCTTGGTGCTCTCTGAGCTTGGTGGTTTTCTTGCAGACATTTCATTATTCAACTAATTAACATCATTAGTGCTTAACCTATGTCTTTGTAGCATTGATGAAGTTACCTAGTTTGGTAATAAAATGTCTGTAAGAAAACAATATATATATTTCTTATAGACATTTCATTACATATATACGTATATGTATATGTATATGTAAATGTATATGTATGTGTATATATATATATATATATATATATATATATATATATATATATGTCTCTCTGTGTGTGTATGTATGCATGTATGTATGTATGTATGTATGTACCCAAACATACCGAAACCTACATACCTGTACCCATGAAAATCTACGAAAACAAAGATAGATAGATAGATAGATAGATAGATAGATAGATAGATAGATAGATAGATA
>BLBF01000006.1:6258544-6273100 GCA_015471245.1 Laticauda colubrina | reverse complement strand
TCTCTCTCTCTCTCTCTCTCTCTCTCTCTCTCTCTCTCTCTCTCTCTGTGTGTGTGTGTGTGTGTCTGCCTGCCTATCTATCTATCTATCTATCTATCTATCTATCTATCTATCTATCATCCTATCATCATCTATCTATAATCTATCATCTATCTAACTATCAATCATCTATCTTACCAACTATTTTTCTCTCTTAGTATCTGTCAATGTATCTAATTATTTATCTATCCTCTAGATATCTATCTAGATATCCTCTTTGTATCTACCCTCTCTGTTTCTGCCTCTCCCTCTCCCTCTCTCTCTCTCTCTCTCTCTCTCTCTCTCTCTGTGTATGCCTGCCTGCCTGCCTGCCTGCCTGCCTGTCTGTCTCTATCTATCTATCTATCTATCTATCTATCTATCTATCTATCTATCTATCTATCTATCTATCTATCTACCTACTATCTCTTTCTGGCTATCTAGCTATGTATCCTGTAGTGATTATCTCCATTCATCTCTCTCTCTCTAACTCTACCTCTCTACATCTATCTATCTATGTCTGCCTATCTATCTCTCTATCTCTCTATCTCTCTATCTCTCTATCTCCCTATCTCCCTATCTCTCTATCTCTCTATCTTCTATCTATCTATCTATCATCCTATCATCATCTATCTGTCTATCAATCTATAATCTATCATCTATCTAACTATCAATCATCTATCTAACCAACTATTTTTCTCTCTTACTATCTGTCAATGTATCTAATTATTTATCTATCCTCTAGATATCTATCTAGATATCCTCTTTGTATCTACCCTCTCTGTTTCTGCCTCCCCCCCCCCCCCCCCCCCCCCCCTCTCTCTGAACTATCTGTCTATCATCTCTATAAACTGTTGCTTTTTAGCTTTCAGTTTCATGTTCCTTTCAAACTGGAGGGACAATTGGGTAATCAGGTTCTAATGAAACTTGTTGACCTGCTAATCAGACCTGTGCAGCTTGGATTTGCCATGAAGAGGCACTTTAAATTGCCAAGGCCTCACATTCCCCATATCAAGGCAAAGAAGAGAAATTCCTCATCGTCATGAAGTCTGAACCGGCAGTTCCAATTGTGACATATTTCTTCCAGTCCCCAGTGATTACAGTTATTGATTTGAGCAGAAGAATTCTAGCACATTTTTCATGGACCATTAGCTGGGAAGAGTTGTTTGAATCACAACACGGCCTTAAAAAAAATGTATTTCTCTTGAATGTGTGTTCAGGTGGTATAATGTCATTTTTAAAATATCTAGAACATAAAATAACAGAGCTGGAAGGGACCTTGGAGGTCTTCTAGTCCAATCCCCCACTTAGACAGGAAACTCAACACCACTTCAGACAAGTAGTTATCCAATCTCATATTAAAAACTTCCAGTGTTGGAACATTTACAACTTCTGGAGGAAAGTTGTTCCACTGATTAATTGTTCTGTCAGGAAATTCTCCTTAGTTCTAAGTTGCTTCTCTCCGAGATTAGTTTCCACCCAGCTTCTTGTCCTGACTTCAGGTGCTTTGGAGAATAGCTTGACCCCCCTCTTATTTGTGGCAGAACTTTGGATATTGGAACACTGCTATCATGTCATATTCTGCTGAAAGACTGTGTCATGTCCTTGTTGGAGTCTGATTCTGAGGGGGAGATAGAGCAGCTGACAGGGAGTGGGAGTGTGGCTCCGGTGGCTGTGGAACTAATGGGGGAAGGGCACAGTCCAGCTGGGCATTCAGAGGAAGACCCAGGGTCCTCCCCTCTTCATCTTAAGGCACACAGGGAGGAATGGAGAAGGGAGCAACATGGCTTATGGGAGAGAAAAGGGCCCTGATCCCTTTCATTAGTTGGAGCTGGAAGAACAGGATATAAGTAGGGCATTTTACACAGCTCTTTGCTGGAAGCAAAACATGCATTATCTTTGCTGAGGCTTATCTGGGTTTTGGCATTCTCCCAACTGTGATTGCTGTATTATCTTGTGAAAGTTAATTACTTCAGTGTGGTTTGTGTTGTTTAACTTCTAATTACCTTTACTTTGGGTTCGGACTGCATTTCTTCCCTTTGTAGACTGTTTTTGGAAGAGTTTGATATCCAGCCAAGGATATTTGGACATTGGGGGCCAAGCTGGAGGCATTAAAGGGAAGTTATTCTACTTTTGTGACTTTGTTATTTTTGTGTCATGCCCCAGCTCATCACAGACTGCATTTAATATTGTATGTGTCAACTCATAAAACATGTCTATGCCTGTTTTATAGTTGCCAACAGAAAGTGGGGGGAAAGGAGTTTGAAAGAGCAGTGAAGAAGTTTGGAATTGAAAGTACATTCCATTCATAACTTGCAGAGATTGTAACTAGGCGAACGGAGTTCCTGCCATGCAAATCTCTAATTGGAGTACATGATTGATGACTCTTGGCTATGGATGTGTTTCATTGGAGAATATGAATTATGATGCACCCAAAGGGGTGGGGGGAAACCAGGGTCAAGGGTGACAATGAATTATATGTCTCAGAATCAGCTTCAAGCAGATCCTGCTGACATGTTTGCTCCTAATAAATTCATTATAGGTTTTGAAATTTGGCTCAAGGCTCATGATTTAATTTGGGCAACTGCCGGAATCCTGACAGTAGGAGATAACAAAGGTGAGACCAAGGGAGAGGTCAAATGCATCATTAGTTTGGAATCTCTATGTTCCCATAAGAGACCTAATTCCAGCCCTGCTTGAAGTCCATTGACTCCTATCTTGTAGTATTTTTGAACTCTATCCAGGCTCCTGACTTCCTGTACCTGACAAATGTTCTGTTATTATCTAAGCCAGGGGTGTCAAACTCACGACATATGACATTTTATTTATTTATTTATTTTTATTTGTCAATTGCTTACAAGATAATAGGTTTAAGTAAAAACATAGTTATAAATACATGGATACATACAAGAAAAATAAAAAATATATATAAAACAAACAATAGGACAGGGATGATAGGCACGTTGGTGCACTTATGCACGCCCCTTACAAACCTCTTAGGAAAGGGGTGAGGTCAATAGAAGACAGTCTAAGGTTAAAGTTTTTGGGGTTTGGGGAAGAAACCACAGAGTCAGAGTATTCCAGAAATTGACCACTCTGTTACTGAAGTCGTATTTCCTGCAATCAAGTTTGGTGCGATTAACCTTGAGTTTGTATCTATTGTTTACTCTTGTGTTGTTATGGTTGAAGCTGAAGTATTTATTGACAAGTAGGACATTGCAATGTATAATTTTATATGCCACACTTAGATCAGACCGAAGGTGGTGTTGTTCTAGGTTTTCTAGGTCTAGAATTTCAAGTGTGGTGGCATAAAGTATTGTGCAACAAGTAGAGGAGTGGAAAACTCTTTTTGTGAAATATTTCTGGACTTTCTCAACTGTGTTAATATTAGATACGTAATGTGGGTTCCAGACTGATGATCTGTATTCAAGTATTGGTCTAGCAAATCTTTTGATTGCTCTAGTTATTAATGTATTATTACTAGAGAAAAAGCTACATAAGTTTAGGTTAACAACTCTTAATGCCTTTTTGGCTATGTAGTTCCAGTGGGGTCTAGCACTTAGGTCATTTGAGATGAGGACTCCAAGATCCTGGACAGAGTTTGGATCATCAACAAGGTCTTGACTATTCAGCCTGTATTTTATTTTCTGAATTTTTTTTTGCCAATATGTAGGACAGAGCATTTATTTGTTGAGATTTGAAGTTGCCATTTGTCTGACCATTCTGATACATAGTCAAGGTCTTTTTGAAGGGTAGTAGTATTGTCTGTGGGGTTGAATAGCTTTACATCATCAGCGAAGAGAACGCAGTTGCTCTTGATATGATCACAGAGGTCATTTAAGTAGAGTATGAAAAGAGTTGGTCCTAGAACACTGTCTCCACTTTGCTAAACAAGACGGGGGCTGGGCCAGTATGTGATGCACCCAACCTGTGGACCGTGAGTTTGACACCCCTGATCTAAACCCTAAGTAACATGCCTTTTTAAAAAATCGTACCACTACTCTATATAAGTCTGTTTTGTAAGTCTTGTGTAAGTTTTTTTCCCATCACTGGGATAACAGGAATTATACATTCAGAGCCTCTGATTTCCAAATACAGATGGGCCTTGATTTATGACTGTAAATGAGCATGGAATTACAGTTGTTAATCATGCCAGTTGATAAATGGTTCATCACAGGACTGGATCCAATTTTATGACCTTTTCCTGCAGGAGTCATTAAACGAATCATTAAGTGACTACTGCAGTCATTGAGCAAACACTGCAATTGTTAAGTGATCCCATTGTCCGCAATAGGCATTTTTTTGGTGGTCTCTGAGTTGTTTACTTGCAGACATTTCATCACCCATCTTGGGAACATCATCAGTGCTAGTGAATGTGAGTTTTACTCCAGGAATGAGATTCTACCGGTTTGGACTGGTTCAGGTGAACTGGTTGTTAAATTTGCATCTGTTTCACCGAACCTGCATTGAAGCTGACAGGGTTTCCCCGCCCACCCTGCCTCACCCCTCCCAGGAGTCTCCATGTGGCCCATTTTCAATGCAGGTAAGTGCAGGGTCCATGTGGAGGCTCTGGGAGAGGAGAAATGGGCCTTCCGGAAGTCCAGAAACAAGCCTGTTTCTGGCTTCCGGAGATCCTCCAGAGCCCTGGAGAGGCTGTTTTCACTCTCCCAGAGGCCTGAGGGAAGCCTCCGGACTCTGGGGAAGGTGAAAAATGGCCCTACCAGAAGTTCCAGTAAGCCACACCCATCATGGCCATACCCACCCAGCAACTGGGCAGTGAATCGGTTGCTGGGATTTTTGAATCCCAGTTAAAGGCTAGGTCACACTGGCCGACGGATGCAAAACGTATGTAAAAAGGACACAGCGGACGAGCAAATTTTCCATCCATTATCTGCTCTCAAAAGGGGAAAATTTGCATAACCAGAGCGGACAACAATGGAAAGGAATGGACGGGGAGAGGACGTAGTGAGGATATTAAGTGGATGCTCAACGGAAGCCTCGTGGATGGAAGCAGATGGCACGTCCACAGGGCTTCCGGGGGAGAACAGCAATGCGGACGCATAGCGGAAGGAACGGATGCAGAGCGGATGCCTAGCGGATGATGCAGATGCATCACGGATGCCTAGCGGATGCCTAGTGGATGCCTAGCGGATGCAAAGCATTCACTGCGCATGCGGGGAGGATGCATTGTGTCAGCCCCGCGGATATAAAAGGAGGCAGCTCGCAAGCAGGTCACCATTCAGAGGAAAGACCTGCTTCCAGAGACATCTTCATCAGAGACCATGGGGAAGAAGAGGAAGCCTGTGCCTAATCCTGCCAGCCCTGGAAAGAAGGACAGAACCACCATCCCACCCCCTGGCGCAGACTCTGCTGCTGGTGGTGCTTCTGCTGGGGCTTCTGCTGGGGCTTCTGCTGGTGCTGCTGGGGCTTCTCCTGCTGCTGCTGGTGCTGGTGCTGGTGCTTCTGTTGCTGGTCCTGCTGCTGCTGCTGTTGCTACTGCTGCTGCTACTGCTGCTGGTGCTGCTGGTGCTGCTGGTGTGGTGAACCAGCCCCAAGGCCCTCAAAGCCCTGCTGATGAGAGCCCAGAAGGCCCTGCCAGAGGGAGGAAGAGGCAATTGAAGGAGAAGGAGAAGGGGGAGAGGAAACAGTACTCCATTGCAGAGGACCATGAGGAGGAGGTGCTCAAATGGCTGAGGGAGAATGAGTACCTGTGGAGGAAGGGCCACAGGCTATATCAAGACACCAAGCGGAAGCAGGCGGCTTGGAGAGAGAAGGCGGAGAGCCTGGGCTACACTTCTGATGTCCTCCTGGGGTGGTGGAAACATATGCATACCTGGTATGGCAAGCTGCACCTGAAGAGATCCGGGCAGGCCACTGTCAAGCTCACGGACCGGGAGACCTATGTCGTGGCCAAGTGCAGCTTCCTGCAGGGGGAGATCCACCACCGAGGAGCAGCCCCTCTGTCAACCCTCTCCCTCAGACAGCCCACAGAGAGGCACTCCTCTTCCAGCCAGGAGACAGCCAGTGTGTCCAGGCAGGTATCTGCGGAGCGCCCCATGGCAGAGACCCCCCCGACAGCTGCCCACCCCATGCTGGAGGACGTGGAGGATCCCCTGATGCAGATGGAGCAAGAGGAGGCCACAGCCACCAGAGACCAACCCACACCCACCTCCAGCTCCACCTCCACAGAAAGCAGGCAGAGAGGCAGACCGGAGGGACAGAGCCACATTGTCCTCTTGGAGCTCAGGGACACAATGAAGAACAGCGCAGATCTCCTCTCTCAGCTGGTACACTTCGAGATTCCATCCTCAAACCGCAAGCCCTTCCTCACCTACGTGACCCAGACCCTCATGGACATGCCCAAGCCCCAGTACCAGGTGATGAAGGAGAGGATCACTGCACTTCTGCACTACCCTCCAGGCCCAGCTGAACCTGCTCCCACCCACTCCAGGTCTGCTCCTCCACTCCAGGTGATGTCACAGCCCTTCCAAGGCTTTCAACAGCCCCTCTCCTACCAAGGCTATGGCTACCAGGACTTCCCTCAACAGAGGCAGCCCTTCCCAGTCCAGGTCCAGGTTCATCGCCTGCCATAGATGCCACCGATGCCACCGATGCCACCGATGCCACCGATGCCACAAATGCTACCGATGCCACAGATGCCACCGACGCCACAGATGCCACCGATGCCTCATCTCGCCCAGCTGCAGACCAGACAGCCCCATTACACTCCTCCTTCCTCCACCCCACAGCCAAGCCCCTCAACAGAACATCTGTCATTGGTCCTGTGCCTGACATCCCAGGTCCTGGATGAAGGGCCTCTCAACCTCCCGGGCCTGAGCCAGCTCTCTGAGAGCTTCCTGTACAGACCATCTCCTGTTGTCCTCTCGGGGCCAGGCACCCCAATGGCGTCTCAGACCAGCACTCCAGCTACTGCCACCTCCACAGCCCCTGGACCCTTTACACCTGAGACCATGGGCATGCCTCAGAGTGACTGAGAACAGTGCCAGAGACTGAGTTGTTACCTGTTGACTTTATCTTTGTTTGAGACACTTTACTTGGGTCATTTTGCTTTTACAGTTTGTTATTAATAAAGGTTATCTTTGCTTCACACACTTGGTTCATTTCTCTTACTTAATAAAGTCTTGGTGGAAACTTTTAGAAATGGTTTAAGCCTTTGCATGCTTGTGGGATGGGCAAGGATAGCTGTGGGATGGATAATAGCTGTGGGAGGGGCAAGGATAGCTGTGGGATGGATAAACCTCCAGTGCAAGCATAGTGGGACTGTATGGTCCACCCTCCCAGCTGCCACACATATGGCCCTTTTTTTATCAATAACAATTTATTCATTGATCAACACATGTTTCTGTAAGTGGTCCCAGAGGCCAGGTGGTGCAGAGTCAGTGCCACCTTCAGCCCAGGGTCCAGGCTGGGACAGAAGTTGGTGTTCTGCTTGGTCAACCTGGGTCTCAGACGCTCCACAACTTCGTCAAACATGGCTGGTGGCATCCTCATGAAGTGCTGGAATGCACGAGGGTCTTCATTCCTCAGCTCCACCATCAGCTTATCATAGAGTCCAAACTCCGCTCTTCTCCTGATCCATCTTCGTACCCAGACAGCTCTTGGACGTCTCCTTCTTCTCTTTGCGTAGAAAAGGTGAAAGAGCCTGAAGAGGACTTGGTTCTGGTGTTGAATGATGGCGGCTACCAAAAGGAGTGTGCGTTGATCCATGGTGGAGATCAATGGATGATGTTGAAGAGCAAGATGAAGGCTGAAGAAGTCTGCACACCACATCTGCTGGACTGAAAATGAGATCCAGGTAATTTCCTCCCCCTTTTTATAGGAAATATCAGTTTTCTGCTAGGTGTCCTTCTGCATCCTCTAGACATCCTCCAGATACCCTAAATATCCGAGATACATCCCATATACGAACGTTTTATCCGTTTTAATGCTTTATGTCCGAGGTGCATCCGCTTTCATCCTTTCTATGTCCATGCTACTAACGCTGTGTGGACATTCTGCGTCTGTTTCGCTTCCTCCCTCTTTCCGTTTTCTGCTGGAGCGGATGCGAGTTGCGCGGATGCGCAGCAGATGCCAAACGGATACAGCGGACATTTAACGGATGATGACGGACATAGAACGTTTGCTCCCCGTATGTGTCGCGGATGTAGAACGGACGTGGCGGAAAGTTCATCCTCTCAAAATGTTTTGTGCAGCTCAAAACTTTTTGAGTGGATGAAATCTCAGTCGACGGATGCTGGACGGATAGAACGTATGAATCACGCATGCAGTGAGTACAGAACGGATGCATCACGTTAACCAACAGATGGCAAGCTTTTTTGTCCATTTTACATCCTCTTTGCATCCGTTGGTGCAATATGACATGGGCTTTACTCCCTCTTTATATAAAGGAGTTTGACCTGCCAGTGTTGGTGATAGTATCGGGTTTTTTTTTCCCTCATTAGGGTATTGCTTTCTGCTTGATTGTTTGTGTGATGTTAATCCTTGCTTCTCTGGGAGTTGGCTGCTGGGTCTTTTTTTTTTTTTTTTTTCCTTCTTAGCTTTTTTACTCTCTCTTTTGAATGGTGTGTAAATATGGTTTATTTCTGTCCTGTTCTGTTTATTTCTGTTTCTCTCTCCCATGCTGTAAATTGCTGATTAAGTTGTATATCTGTGTGCATTTGGTATTAAGCGCATGGTGTGAAATTGTTTGCGTTTGGGAGGAAAAGCAGGGCAAGGGATTTTAAAGAAGGCCATTTATGAAGCCAATATGGGAACACAAAAGAGCAGTTGCAGCAATCCAAGCTACAGCCCTCAGTCATGCTGTTAACCAGACTGTCCGCCTTGCAACAACTTCTGTAGCCTTTTGTTGCTGACAATGGAAAAAAGAACTCTAATTTATTTCAATTTTAAAACAAGAACCTATTGTAATGCAAGTATCGGCTCAGAGCTAGTCCTCAACTTACTACCACAATTGAACCCAAAATTTCCATTACTGAAGAAGACAATTGTTCAGTGAATTATGCCCCATTTTATGACATTTCTTGTCAGTTTTAAGTGAATCACTGCAGTCGTTAAATGAGTAACACAGTTGTTAAATGAATCTGCCTTCCAACTCTTCTGTTCTATTCTATTCTATTCTATTCTATTCCTCCTTGACTTGGCTTATCAGAAGGTCTCAGAAGTTGATCACATGACCCCAATTGTCATAAGTCCATGCCAGTTGCCAGGCCTCCAAAAATTTCATCATGTGACCCTGGTGGGGATGCTGCGATGGTCTTAGATGAAAAATAGACATAAGTCACTTTTTTCCAAGACATTGTACTTTTAGCAATCACTAAGTGAATGGTTGTAAGTTGAACTCTAACCCTAACCATACAAAGAAAAAAAAAAGAATATTCTGGATACTATCCAGAGAAAAAATTGCATTAAGTGTGGTGGCGCAATGGTTGTACTGAAGGTTACTTCTGCTGACTGCCAACTGATTTCAATTTGGCAGTTCAAATCCCACCAGGCTCAAGGTTGACTGAGCCTTCCATCCTTCCGAGGTGGGTAAAATGAGGACCCCAAATTGTTGGGGGGCAAGAGCCTGACTCTGTAAACTGCTTAGAAAGAGCTATAAAAGCACCATGAAGTGGTATATAAGTCTAAGGGCTATTGCTATGTATGTCTAAGTGCTATTGCTGTCTGTCTGTCAGTCTGTCTGTCTGTCAATATCTATCTGTCTGTCTGTCTGTCTGTCTGTCTATCTATCTATCTATCTATCTATCTATCTATCTATCTATCTATCATAAATCTATCATCAACAGCTGTGGTGATGCAGTGGTTAAGGCCCTGTCACACTGCCCAACGGATGCAAAACGTTAGTAAAAAGGACACAACGGACGAGAAAAATGTTCCATCCGTTGTTATCCACTCTCAAAAGGGGAAAAAATTGCATAACCGGAGCAGATAACACGGACGCGGGGAGGACGCAGAGCAGATGGAAAGCGGATGCGGAACGGAAGCCTAGCGGATGGAAGCGGATGGGAGCAGATGCCACATCCGCTAGGCTTCCGGGGGGCCGCAGCAAAGTGGACGTGGAACAGAAAGAGCGGATGCACAGCGGATACACAGCAGATGCACAGCGGATGAAGCGGATGCACAGCGGAAGCCGAGCGGATGCACAGCGGAAGCCTAATGGATGCCGAGCGTTAACTGCGCATGCGGGGAGGATGCATTGCGTAAGCCCCGCGGATATAAAGGGAAGCAGCTCGGAAGCAGGTCATCATTCAGAAGAAAGACCTGCTGCCGGACACATTGACTGTCCTGCCTGCATGCCTGCCTGCAAGCCTTGCTGCAAGCCTTGCTGCAAGCCTCCTTGCCAGCCTTGCTGTCTGCCTGCCTGCCAGCCTTGCTGCCAGCCTCCCTGCCAGCCTTGCTGTCTGCCTGCCTGCCAGCCTTGCTGCCAGCCTGCCTTCCAGCCTCCCTGCAAGCCAGTCTGCCTGCCAGCCTTCCTGTCAGCCTTGGTGCCAGCCTTCCTGCCAGCCTTGGTTCCTGCCAGCCTCCCTGCCAGCCAGCAACCCCACAACCATGGGGAAGAACAGAAAGCCTCAGCCATCTGCTGCCAGCCCTGGCAAGAGGGACAGGGCTACCATCCCATCCCCTGACCCTCACTCTGGTTCTGCTGGGGCTTCTGCAGCATGGGCTCGCTCTTCTGGGGCTGGGGCTTCTGCTGCTTCTGCTTCTGGAGGAGCTGATGACAAGCACTCCAGCACCAGCCACCTCCACAGCACCTGCACCCTTCACCCCTGAGACTGAGCGACCAAGAGGACTGCCAGAGACTCATTTTTGTCTTATAGCTTGTTGTTAATAAAGTCTATTTATGATTCACACACTGGTTTCATTTCTTTTTTTTAATAAAGTCTTGGTGGAAACTTTTAGAAATGGTTTAAGCCTTTGCTTGCTTGTGGGATGGGTAAGGATAGCTTTGGGATGGGTTTGGATACCTGTGGGATGGGTAATAGCTGTGGGATGGGTTAGGATAGCAGTGGGATAGATAAACCTCCAGTGCAAGCATAGTGGGACTGGATGGTCCACCCTCCCAGGTGCCACACCTACAGCCCTTTATTATCAATAACAATGTAATCATTCATCAACACATGTCAACACAAACACAACTCTTTATTAAATGCCCTGTTCATTGTAGGCCCACCCAACATACATGGCCCAACCTCATTAGTGTGATGAGACAGGCTGAAGAAAGCATCCATTAAGCATCTACCATCCTGTCTTGCCACTCCACTGCTCCAGCTGGGGAGTTGCACCAGTGTTTCAGGAGGTTGCGCTACTTCTTCCCTTCACGTGAGGCTCTGTTGGGGCCTTGCACATCCTGAGTGTCTATCAGGTTTCGCCCTTGCCTCCATTCCCCAGGCTCCATGTCCCCATTGCCTTGCTGGAGGTCCACGAGCCTGTTCTGCAAGACTGGGTAGCGGGTGCGCATGAGATTGTGCAGGATGCAGCAAGCTTCCATGATCCTCCTCACAGTCTGTGAGCAATGCTGCATGGTGGTGAGAAGTACCTGGAACCTGTTGGCCAGGATGCCAAAGGCATTCTCCACCACCCGTCTTGCCCTGGACAGCCTGTAGTTGAAGATCCTCTCTTCACGGGTGAGGAGTCTGGAGGTGTAGGGCTTCATGAGGTAGGTTCTGAGGGAGAAGGCGTCATCCCCCATGATGAAGTAGGGCACATCTTGCGTGTCGTTGGGCAGTGGGTCTGGATCTGGGAAGCCCATGATGAGGTTGCGTTCCAGCCCCTCCTTGAGGTGACTGGCGTTGTATACCTGGGCATCTGAAGCTGACCCGTTGCCTGAAGCATCGATGTACATGAACTTGTAGTCAGCATTGACCATGGCGAAGAGAATGATGCTGAAGAAGCCCTTGGAGTTGAAATAAGTGGACCCCGAGTTGGCTGGAGATTTGCAGGCCACGTGCTTGCCATCTATGGCTCCAACGGTGTGGGGGAAGTTCCACCTCTGATACCACTGCTCTGCAACTTTCTTCCATCCTTCTTCAGTGGAGGGGCACTGGAGGAGCTCCTGCAGGTATTCTTCGATGATGGCCTGCACCACTTCTCTGACCACAATGCAGATGGTGTTGTGTGGCACCCTCCAGCCGTTCTGCATGCTCCTGTAGGAGGTCCCTGAGGCCAGGTGGCGCAGAGTGAGTGCCACCTTGAGCCCAGGTTCCAGGCTGGGTGGGAAGTTGGTGTTTGCCTTGGTCAACCTGGGTGTCAGCCACTGCACAACTTCGTCAAACATGGCTGGAGGCATCCTCATGAAGTTCTGGAACGCCCGAGTGTCTTTGTTCCTGAGCTCCACCATCAGCTTGTTGTACAGTCCGCACTCTGCTCTTCTCCGAATCCATCCTCAGACCCAGACGCTTCTTGGCCGCGTCTTTTTCTTCCCGTAGTAGAGTTCACAGAGCCTGTAGATGGCTTCGCACTGTTGCAGAACGATGGTGGCTGCCAAAAGGACTTTGTTATGATCCATGGTGGACATGACTGGATGCTGTGGAAGAGGAAGAGTCAGATGAAGGATGCAGAGGTCTGCACAGCTGGGCTGCTAGTCTGAAAGTGAGATCCAGATGAGTTGCTCCCCCTTTTTATAGGCAGTATACATGTTCCTTTGCATCCTCTAGGCATCCTCTAGACATCCTTAATATCCGAGATAGGTCCCCTCTGCGAACGCTTTTTCCATTTTAAATGCTTTCTTTGCGAGCTGCATCCGCTTTCATCCTTTCTCCATCCGTTCTGCATCCGTTCTGCATCCGTTCCGCGTCCGTTCCGCTTCCTCCCTGTGTCCGTTTACCGCTGGAGCGGATCGAGTTGCACGGATGCGTAGCGGGTGCCTAGCGGATATAGCGGATGCGTAACGGTTGCATTGGATACATTTTCCGCGCAAAAGTTTTGAGCAGCTCAAAACCCTCTGAGCGGATGAAACGTCAATAGACAGATGCTGGACGGATAGAGAGGAAGCAAAACGTATGCAGTGAGTACAAAACAGAAGCATCGCGTTAATCAACGGATGGCAAGTGTTTTTCTCCGTTTTACATCCTCTTTCCATCTGTTGGTGCAGTGTGACAGGGGCTTTAGAATGCAGCATTACAGGCTGACTCTGCATTCCACTGCCAACAGTTCAAACCTTACCAGGCTCAAGGTTGACTCAGCCTATCATCCTTCCAAGGTGGGTAAAATGAGGACCCAGATTGTGGAGCAACAGGCTGACTCTGTAAACTGCTTAGAGAGATCTATAAGGCATTGTGAAGTGGTATATAAGTCAAAGTTCAGGAAGGAAGGAAGGAAGGAAGGAAGGAAGGAAGGAAGGAAGGAAGGAACTGTGATGGCACAATGGTTAGAATGCAGTATTGCAGGCTAACTCAGTTCACTGCCAGCAGTTCGATCCTGACTGACTCAAGATTGACTCATCCTTCCATCCTTCCGAGGTAGGCAAAATGAGGACCCAGAATTGTTGGCGGCAAGATCCTGACTCTGTAAACTGCTTAGAGAGGGCTATAAAAACTGTGAGTTGGGATATAAATCTAAGTGCTATTGCTATTAAACAATGGGAAGGAGATCAAGAGACACGTTAAAAAAAATTCATACTGTTACCAGGAAGCAAAATGATCTAGAAATGAAGCTACTCACCAAAGGAATTAGAATCAATAAGCAGTTGCAGGAAAAAGAAATATGGAAGGAAGGACCCAAATAATCAAAGCAATTAATGATCTTTCCAAAGACTGCGAAAAGGTCAGCTAATTAAACTGTCTTCAAATAAACAATAATCACCACAAGGTACACAGGTTTTGAAGCGAATGCCCTGATGCTCGAGCCATTGTTGAGTAGACAGTTACTCAATGCCAGGGAAATTAGAAATATTTATTTCCCCCAAGAGCGAGAGCCCCCTACAACCTGGCCTTATGTGAAACATTTAATGTAAAAATCCCTGGATAATGGAAATCATTAGTAAAATGGGGGGGGGGGAGGATGATAATTTAGGCAACCCACCAGGGGTTTGTAATTCTGGACACCTCCCAAAACAAAGACAAGGAAAAGAAAAAAAAATATGCATTTCTTATTGGCTACAATTATTAATCCTTTCATTTGCGAACCAAAGATGACATATTTCCTACTATTGAAAATGTTTCCTGGTGTCTTCTTAGTTTAATATTGAATGATGACCATTGCCTACCTTACCACCTACCGAAATACCTACTTCCCAAATCTACTGATCATATATTCAGTGTGTGGATACTCATTCAAACAATGCAGCGAGCAACTATGGATTGGTTGAATAGATATGAATCTGGTGATTTGGGGAAGCCTCAGAATGGAGACACATTCAATTGACATCATATTTCTGCAGTGCACTTCTAGCCATAGAATAGAGTAGAGTAGAATAGGAGTAGGGTAGGGTAGGGTAGAATAGAATAGGAGTAGGGTAGGATAGAGTAGAGTAGAGTAGAGTAGAGTAGAGTAGAGTAGAGTAGAGTAGAGTAGAGTAGA
>BLBF01000006.1:6236982-6247504 GCA_015471245.1 Laticauda colubrina | reverse complement strand
TGATGAGGCTACCTAATTGGGTAATGAAATATCTGCAAGAAAACCACCAAGCTCAGAGAACACCAAGGACCCCACAGTTCTCCTCTTTCCTTCCTTCCTTCCTTCCTTCCTTCCTTCCTTCCTTCCTTCCTTCCTTCCTTCCTTCCTTCCTTCCTTCCTTCCTTCCTTCTTGCACTGATGATGTTACATAGTTGGAAAATTAAACGCCTGCAAGAAAACCACCAAGCTCAGAGAGCATCAAAGGCCCCACAGTTCAACCTTAGGCTACAAATATTTTCTTCTATTGCTCATCGTGTGTGTTTTGTTTCAGTCAATTGAAAAGGCACAAAATATTGAGCCTGACAGCTTCCTGATATCATCTGCTGCTTCTTTTGGTTACATGATGGTCATCTGGACTTTTCTTTCACAGCACGGGCTCTATTACTGCTACCCATCATTATGGTTGATTGCCTTGGATTTTTAGCTGAAGCGAGGAGCTTCATCCAGTATTATTAGAGATATGGAGTCGGGCTTATGAATTGTAAAGCTATCTGCTACATGGTATGAAGTGAGATGAGGGTCGTGGCAAGGAATGCAATGTTCTAATTTTCTAGAGAATCAATTCGCATGTAAGCCTTTCCTACCAAATTCACCTACAAAGCTACTATCAGCACTTTGGACCGTACAGGTGGTCCTCAAGTTACGACCACAACTGAGCCCAAAAATTCATGTTTGTTGTGGTTAGCTGGCAGCAGGTGCAAGTGGCTGAGGAAAGCGAGGACTCAGATGAGGGGCCAGGACCATTAGGGAGTGGATAGCTGCCTTCAGAGATTGTGGGGGCTGGCAGCAGCAATGAGGAGGTTCCCGAGGAGCCTGTGCCAAGTGCACGTGCGTGCAGGGCTGTTCGTAGGAAAGAGCAGCTACAACAGCACGGGTGACTCGGGAGTAAGGCTGCAAGGTAATAGCCCCTCCTTCAAGAAGATAAAATCCAGCTCTGAACAAACATAGTTTGCAGAAGGCAAAAACATTTTGAACTCAGCCTCGTGAACATTACAGTTGGTATTTGAAAACTCTTGTAAACTATTTCGTATCTGTTGTTTTTTGGCCGACTTGAAAAAACTTGGCAAAGTTCTTTCTTGTCAAGCTAATTAGTTGGAAGGAGCCTTTTATCTGTGAAGAAACAGGATTCTTAGCTGAAACATAAAAAGGTTATACTGCTGCCTTTGTCTTGTGTTCGCTCTCTTGGAACCAGGTTTGGGTCAGAACAATGCTGAGTGAAACATTTGTTAAGTGACTTTGCCCCAGTTGTACAACTTTTGTTCCCACAGTTTTTAAGTGAATCATTGCATTTGTGAACTTGGTTGTTAAGTGAATCTGGCTTCCCCATGGACTTGTGCTTGTCAGAAGGTTGGAAAAGGGGATCAAATGACCCTGGGACATGGCTACCATGATAAATAAATATATACCAGTTGCCAAGTTTTCAAATTTTGATCCAGCGAACCATGGAGATGCTGCAACAGTCATAAGTGTGAAAAATGGTCATAAGTCACTTTTTCAGGGCTCTTGTCTCTTTGAATGGTCATTAAGTGAACTGCTATAAGTTGAGAACTACCCATGTGCCTCACTTTTAGACCACTGACAGCGATTCTATAACTGAATTCTGTTATCTTCTGAGCATTTTAATTTTATTTTCTTAGCAAATAGTTGTGCAATGCCAAAAAAAAATTCACCCTTCCTGTCCTGAAAACCTCCTGTCATATTTTTTAACGTTGAGCTATGGAACGCCATTGTCTTGGCCCAGCTACAAAAGTAAACTCCTGATGAAACGGGACTAGACACAAAACAGATGGGAAATTAAAATGTCCCTGCTCTTTCTGTGAGATGGCTTGCACGGCCGTAAATCGATGACATCATGGCATTGCAAATGAAGGATTTGAACTGATAATTAGGCTTCCCACAGACAGAGAGACATCCATCATTCAAACCTTCAGTCATTAGGGGAAAAGTGAATTTTACTGATAAACACCTGATAATGGGGATATAATCAAATGTCAGAATCAATCAGGACAATTCCAAAAACAAGCCAAGTGGACCACCTGGAAAAATATATAACAGATGCCAATGATTGGCAAGACCTCTGAACTTCATGTAAAGTTTGGTCATTTAGCCAGTTTGATCTCGTGGTTAAGGCACCAGGCTAGAAAGTGGAAGAACATGAGTTCTAGTCCAGTGGTGGGATTCAATTTTTTACTGTGGGCATGGCTTGGTGGGTGTGGCAGAGGAAGGACACTGTAAAATCTCCATTCCCTCCCCATTCCTGGCGGAATGTTACTGCAAAATCCCTATTCCCTCCCCATCCCACTAACCTACTTTCCAGCTCCATTCTCCTGTGCAGGGCAACAAAAGAAGACTCAGCCAATCAGCTGGGACTTGGGAGGCAGAGAAGAGATTGGGGCCAGTCAGAGGCAGTATTTGCCGGTTCTCCAAACTACTCAAAATTTCCGCTACCGGTTCTCCAGAACTGGTCAGAACCTTCTGAATACCACCTCTGTTCTAGTCCCACCTTGGCATGAGAAGCAGCTGGGTGACTTTGGGCCAATTACCAGGAGAAGTTGAATTCTAGTCTTTTCTTAGACATAAAAGCTGGCTGGGTGACTTTCTCACAATCATTAAGTGAGTTCTAGGCCTAACCTAGGCATGAAAGCCAGCTGAGTGACTTTGGGCGAGTTACCAGGGGTCTGTGAGTTTTAGTTCCATCTTAGTTATGCAAGCTGGCTTGGTGACTTTGGGCCAGTCATCGGGAGTCGTTGAGTTCTAGCCCCAAGCTAGGCATGAAAGCCAGCTGGGCGACTTTGGGCCAGTCACCAGGGGACGATTGAGTTCTAGCCCCAAGCTAGGCATGAAAGTTAGCTGGGTGACTTTGAGCCAGTTAGCAGGAGTCTGTGAGTTTTAGTTCCACCTTAGCCATTGTTGGAAGGAAAATCCATCTGGTTCAGTTCCAAGCTGGGAGAAAGGCACTGGAGATAAAATGGAGGCTGGTTGGAAAGAAAGGTTCTCTATATTAATGAAGCAGAACCACCAACCATATGTGATTCTGGATCAGCTGACAAAATGGACTTGAGAGTAGATGGATCTTTATAGTTTTTCGTGACTTTGAAGTTTGGACTGTTCGGGGGGAGGGGGGCTGTGCAGTGAAGGGGCTTGTGTCTTTTGCTAATGGGTTAATCCCTTTATGTCCTAAAGCAGGGGTGTCAAACTCATGGCCTGTGGGCCAGATGCATCACGTGCTGGCCCCAACCCCACCCAGTTTACTGAAGGGGGAGAAATCCTGATACATCATGTGATGTCACCATGATGACACAAGTTTTACCCCTGTCCTAAAAGCTCGTGTCTTATTCTTAGAATTTGGGTGTGGAGGAGAATGTAAATTTGAATCCCTTCCTTGGAGTGGTGAAGTTCTTTTGTTTTGTGAATAGGCTGGCTTAATCTTTCTTAATGGACTCATAATAGTTGCTGGAGGCTATTAAGAAAAGGATGCGGTGGCTCAGTGGCTAAGATGCTGAGCTTGTTGGCAGTTTGGCGGTTCGATTCCCTAGCGCCGCGTAACGGAGTGAGCTCCCATTCCTTGTCCCAGCAGCTTCTGCCAACCTAGCAGTTTGAAAGCATGTAAAAAATGCAAGTAGAAAAATAGGGACCACTTTAGCAGGAAACTAAACAGTGTTCCATGCACCTTCGGCTTTTAGTCATGCCGGCCACATGACCACAGAGACGTCTTCGGACAGCGCTGGCTCTTCGGCTTTGTAATGGACATGAGCACCGTCCCCTAGAGCCAGAAATGACTAGTATGGATGTGCAAAGGGAAACTTTACCTTATTAATAGCAATAGCACTTAGACTTATATACTGCTTTATAGTGCCCTCTCGAAGTGTTTTACAGAGTCAGCATACTGCCCCCAACAATTTGGGTCCTCATTTTACTCCCCTTGGAAGGATGGAAGGCTGACTCAACCTGATGGGATTCGATCTGCCAAATTGCAGTGGGAGTAACTTGCAGTTCTGCACTCTAACCACTGCACCACTGAGGCTCCATTAAGAAAGACTGAGTCTGCTTTTTGTCTTTTTGTCTTTAAGAGCATGTTTCTCCATTTCTCTTTTAGGGAAATATAATATTCTGCCTCTTAATATTTCCCCAAAATATTTCATTCTTCAAGGGGGGGGGGGGGGATTCCCATATTATGAAAACTGTCTGGGTGTCTTTGGGCTACTCAGTGTTTTTTGAGTCCAGCCCACCTCACAGGGTTGTTGCCATGCAGACAATAAGAGGAGGAAGTTGTGTTGCGTATGCACGCCACCTTGAGTTATTTGGAAAAGTAATAAGGGTGAGATACAAACAAACAAACAAATGGGGATCGTGCTAGAATTAAACATGGACTAAAATTAATATGAATTAATGTGAATTCATATTGCTCATTTTGGTTCACTTGTTTTGAATTGACTATTGCATCCTTTTCTTGTTTTTGTTTTGAATATTTTTATTACAGTCACTGACCAGAATTGTAAACAAAACTCATTAAAAAGAAAACAAAGTTAAAAACAAAACAAGATAAAACATTACAACTCATAGGGGTTGAACACTGAATAATAAAAGTTTGACTGATTTCACAGGCAGTGCAAAATGATATCCCTTCCTTGGTTATTGGAAGAAGCTTGCAAGCAATGCCAGTAAGAATTTCATACTTCTTAGTTACCATGGAAATATCAGAAATATAAAAAATTTCTCTGCCATTTTTGCTGGTTGTCAACCTCTAAAGTCCAATAGAGTATGCTAATGGGATGCAACTGCAACGTTGGAGACTCCATTGGACCTTAGAGGTTTGACAGCCCGTGATATCTAATGAACATCATGGCAGGTTGCTGGAATTGGGTGTGTCTAGTTTAATGAAGAGAAGGACAAAGGGTGACCTGATAGCAGTCTTCCAATATCTCAGGGGCTGCCACAAAGAAGAGGGACTTAAGCAGGAGTGGGATTCAAAATTTTTAACAACCAGTTCTGTGGGCATGGCTTAGTTGGTGGGAAGGGCTTGGTGGTCATGTGTCTGGCTAGGTGTGGCCAACTCAACATCACTCACATTGAGGCACAGATCTCCTCGCCTGGTCTCTCATGACTGTAGGAATGCTACAACAGTCGTAAGTGTGAAAAATGGTCATAAATCACTTTTTTCATTGCCACTGTAACTTTGAATGGTCACTCCACACAAGCAAAGTACCAGCAAAGGAGGGAAAAAAAAAAACTCCAGAGATGTTCCTGAGACAGGAAGTCCAGTCCTGCCAAGAATGTAATAAGGGTTAACAGAGAGGCAGTTTCTGTAAGCAACACCAGAATGTTTCCTTCCTGCCTTCCTTACAGAATTAGGCCTGTAATTTCTTCTAACTACCGGTTCTCCGAACTACTTAGAATGTTAACAACCAGTTCTAACAAATAGGTGCGAACCTGTAGAATCCCACCCCTGGACTTAAGCTATTCTCCAAAGCACCTGAAGGTTGGATAAGAAGCAATGGATGGGTGCTAATCAAGGAGAGAAGCAAGAAAGATAGCTATGGAGGTTATGCATTGCCCAGAGACATATATACCTTGCCTAGACTGGGCTAAAGCAACACAGGCCAACCCCTTATATTTTCCAGGATGGCCCCATGGGCCAGATCCGAACGCATCACAGGCCGGATCCAGCCCATGGGCCTTGTGTTTGACACCCCTGTGCTATGGTCACCAGCTTTGATTTCTGCAGAGCTGTTTTCAAGGTTTCATTGTTTCCCTGGAGGCAGGGCTGGGCTGCTGGGGGTTCGCAGGGGTACGGGAGAGCACCTAGCTAAGATTCTGTGCAGTTTGAAGAACCCCCAAATCCCACTCCTGGCTGGTCCTGCCCACCCAGGAGTCCCCACGTGGCCTGTTTTGGATGCAGATAAGTGCAGGGTGTGTATGGAGGCTTGGGGAGGGTGAAAAACGGGCCTCTCAGAAGTTCAGGAAGGCAGGAAATGGGCCCATTTCCTGCTTCTGGAGAGCCTCCAGAGCCTGGGGAGGCTGTTTTTGCCCTCCCAGAGGCTCAAGGAAAGCCTCCGGAGTCCGGGAAAGGCAAAAATGCTCCTGCCATGGTGCAGGAGGCCAACTAGGCCATGCCCACCATGGCCACGCCCACCCAGCAACTGGGCAGAGAATCCGTTGCTAAAATTTTTGAAACCCACCCCTGTCTGGAGGTCTCACATTTCTCCACTTCTCATCATAAATGCAGATGCTTCGTGTGTGCATCTTAAATGACAAGGGAAGGTCCATTAAAACAGAAAGGGAATCTAACTCACTCACCCTAATCTTGCTACAGGGCAGTGTGTCATCTCTGCAGAAATTTGTCTTCTCAAATGTCAATAATCATACAGTTTAATTTCGTTAAGGAGAGATTTGCATGGCTTGCTAAGCTTTGGAGACTTCAGGCTCACGTAGACCCTGCCGCACGTCTTTTAAGGCACCTCATCTTGTCAGACCAAATCAGTACATAGGGAGGAATATAATTAACAGAGCTTTCATGGAAGACGAGGGGTCAGATCTAAGAGAAGATTTCCTCGTTTGCTTGTTGGAGACTGATGGAAACTTTGCAAAGTGTGCCCTTTGTTCTGTTTCCCCAAACATCGCTACACGTAAGATGTAAATTGCAATAAGGAGAAGGAAATCTGGCAGTTCAGGTATTGGGGAGAGGAGACTAAGCAGGACCAACACCTCTGTACAAAGAGTGTAATTCTATCAAGAAGTTCAGGTTAGATTTTTGGCTGAGCCATGATTGTGCAGTGGTTAGAATTCAGTATTGCAGGATAATTTCTGCCCACTGTCAGAAGTTCGATCCTGACAGGCTCAAGGTTGACTCAGCCTTCCATCCTTCTGAGATGGGTAAAATGAGGACCCAGATTGTTGGGGGCAAGAGGCTGACTCTGTTAACTGCTTAGAAAGGGCTGTAAAGGATTATGAAGTTGTACATAAGTCTAAGTGCCACTGCTATTCATTCACACATGCGGCATTTGAAAATAGGGGGAGGGAGAGAGAAAATAAGGAAAAAAAGAAGGTAGGAACATAAGAAGAAGGGGAAGGAGGAAGGAAGGAAGGAAGAAGGTGAGAGGAAGGAAGGAATAAAAATAAGGTATGATGAAAAGGGAGGGAGGGGAGGGAGAGAGGAAGGAAGGCGGAAAAAAAGAAGAAAGGAAGCTAAGAAGGGAGGGGGTGGAAGGATGAAAAAAGGTATGATGTGAAGGAAGAAAGGAGGGAAGAAAGAAAAATAAGGTATGAAGCTAGGAAAGAAGGAAAGGAAGGAAGGAAAGGAGGGAGGGAGGGAGGGAAGAAGGGAAGGAATATAGGAGATTATTTATTAAAATAATAAAGGCATGACATGAAGTGGATTATGGCCACAACATAGTCAGTACTTCCATCCATTGCTTCTTGTCCTGCTCTTAGGTGCTTTGGAGAATAAGTCGACCCCTCTCCTCTGTGGCAACCCTTCAAATATCAGAAGACAAGGAGGAATTGAGCCCTCTAGTCCTATTTGAGGTCCTCTTCAGGGCTTTTTGGAGCTCCATCACCTCAAGCTATGTCAATGCCAGGAGGACGCCTTCTGGGGAACTCCCACCTAGCTCAGGATTGTCTACAGTGAACACAAGCTTTAGACAGGAGCTTTCACCAACCTTCCTTCTGTATTGGGTGTCCTGTTTGAGCAGGGGGTGGACTAGAAGACCTCCAAGGTCCCTTCTAACTCTGTCATTCTGTCATGCTGTAATCAAAGCAAGTAGGATCCAAATATTCCCCTTTCCCCCTTTCCTAGCAGAGGATCATTCAGTTCTCATAACAACAACCCACGGCATGTGATTTCTGCTGGATTTTCCAGCGTGTTGACAATCTTCGCTCACCACTGGAGACAGATGTTGCTTCAAGGAGCAATCCCTAAAACGTAAATAAAATAAAAAATAAAAAAATATCCTGCACTTGTCAAACAAGATCTGAAAACCATTCTGACAACTAGCTCAATATGCCGTTGCATCTCTAATGTGTGAAATCTGTATTTCCTCTTAAAATACACCACAGACCTCCGGCCTTGGTCCGTTCCCTAAGAGAACAAAAAATAAAAGTACACCGTTTAACTCTGGGTGACTTCACGATTTTTGTCACGATGCAAATGAGGAAGTCCTTTATTTTCCTCCATCTCTGAATATCAGCAAACACCGTTGTCTTATTTAATGTATGTTCACTTTTTAATTACACTGCCGAGAATAAAATGTGGTTTTTCAGAATTTTTCGATGGTGACTAGTTTTTATCCGATTGTGAATGGAATCTCTTTTCAATACAGGTAGTCATCGACTTAAAACAATTCATTCAGCGATCATTCAAAATTATGATGGCACTGGAAAAAGTGACTTATGGCCGTTTTTTTTTACACTTGCAACCTTTGAAGCATTCCCCACGATCATGTGATCCAAATTTGGACACTCGGCAACTGACTTGTATTTATGATGGTTGCAGTGTCCCGGGGTCCCGTGATCTCCTTTTACGACTGTCTGACAAGCAAAATGAATGAGGAACACCGGTGTCAGGATTCTGGCAGTTACTCCAATTAAATCATGAGCCTCAAACCACACTCCCACAACTGGAACGGATTTATTAGAAGTTAATATGCTGGCATTAGCCTGGGCATAGCCGACTCTGAAATATGTAATTCACTGTCAACCTTGATCCTGCTTCCCCCCCCACCTTCTGGGTGTATCATCCAATGAAACACGTCAGTAGCTAAGAGTCATCAATCATGCTCTCCAATTAGATTTTTGTGTGGCAGAAGTTTCAGTCATTTAATCAGTCTCTGAAGAAAATATGAATGGAATGTACTTTCAATTCCACATTGCTCCCTGCTCTTTGAAACTCCCCTCCTTCTTTTTGTTGACAACTATAAAATGTGTATACAAAATGTTTTATGAGTTGACATTCGGCTCCCCTTGCTTCTTGAAGGTGATCTGTACAACACACAAAAAAACAAATTACAGATATGGAAGCTTATGCTCATGAAACCCCTTCAGATTTGGTTGGATTTTCTGCATGAAACCTTGCTCCAAGGTGATCAGCTTGGATATTCCTACTCTTTACCCAGGATACCTCTGATAAGGGGTAGCCCTTCCACTTGATTAAATATTGGAGTTGTCTGCTGTGCCACCTCGAATGGAGGATTTGCTGTGCCTCATAAAGTAGCTCGGATTCATTGAACAATCTTGTTACTAATTTAAGAATTCAGATTGCAACAGGTTGTTAAATTATTTGAAGCCCACCCCTGAATCTAATATAATCTATTCTAATCATTAAAATCTAGGACTATAAAACAAACCAAGAAAACAAACAAAACTCTACTCATAAAAAAATTTGAAAACCATTTCCATATTTTACCCTAGAAAATGACATGGATATATCCATGAAGGAGTTGAACTGAACCCAAAGAAAAAAAAATGTATTATTTTTTTATCTATTTAACCCAACCAGGTAGACAGCAAAACAGCATGATTGGGGTCTTTTGAGATGGGTTTTGTTTTTGGTCCCCTCCATTTTTAGAGAGTATCAAATATCACAGGAAGCCTAACAATGCCAGTTTTCCTCGCTTGAAATATCTGACATAAGGAAACATTGTTTTTAACTTAGAAATCATTGGATAAAAAGTAGAACTTTTTCCCACAATGGGATTCATGATCATCCATACCCAGCCACGTCCTATGATATTTTCTTTAATCTCACTGGATCAAGACCCTGTTTGGGAAAATAAAAAATAAAAGACTGTCCAAGAGATGTTTTAAGGGCACTCATTCAGATGGGAGTCCTTATCAGAGTTTCTGAATGTCGTTTAAGCCTTTTGATCTGAAATAATATCGAAAGTAGAGGCAACTGTGCCACATTTTCCCCACAGGGAGCTCACGACAACCACCCAATTACAACTGCGGGTAGACTAGTCATAATTAACATTTCATGATGAAAAAAAAAGAGAGAGAGAGAAAGAGAAAAAGGCATCACTCCAGAGCTTAGTGATATTCCTTTCATGTCTTTATCAATTGTTAGCCCTGCCATGTATTATTTATACACCCAGAGTGGAAAGGTTAGCAGAGGAATTACAGATTGTAGCTTATGAGCGCAGAAGGTCAACGGCAGGGGAAAAAAAATCTGAATGCCGAAGGCATAATCTTTACCATTGACCCAGTCAAAGCAACTTACTTAATGAGTGTGGGTGGGAAATTCAGAATTAATGCAACAACCGTCATTCATTTTTTTATTTCTTATTTTTTGCCCTACTTGGTTCATGTGGAATTTTTATTTCCCCTCCCCCCCCAATATATATATATATATATATATATATATATATATATGTATATGTATATGTATATGTATATGTATATGTATATGTATATGTATATGTATATGTATATGTATATGTATATGTATATGTATATGTATATGTATATGTATATGTGTGTGTGTGTGTGT
>BLBF01000006.1:6213341-6236582 GCA_015471245.1 Laticauda colubrina | reverse complement strand
CCTGAGGATGGCAGATGAGATTCTGCTGAAACGTTGCTACAACTTTAACAGAACTACAATGACGTGGGATAATAGCCGAAGGAAGCTAAACAGCACACATGTAAGTACCCGCGAAAGCCTAAGAATATATATATATATATATATATGTGACAGAGTCAACTCAACGGCCCACCAAGTGGATATTGGATTTCCCAGCATGCTTTGCAAAACTGGCGATAAAAAATGAATCATGTAGCTCTTCGTTGGAAGAAGTGTTCTCATCTATATTTTACCATGAGAGCTCTATCGGGGAGGTCATCTATTATTGAAAAACATTGTTTTTATAGCATCCACAGTGACTGAAACAAAATGGGACAGTGAACAGAAGGATGTCCTAGAACAGGGGTGTGAAATTCGATTTCATTGAGGGCCACATCTGGGTTGTGTTTGACCTTGGGGGGGGGGCTGGGGAGCGGTGGGGCCAGCTCGATATCAAGACTTCCCTCAGACCCTCCCTCACTCTCATTATAATCTCCTTCCTTCCTTTCCTCCTTCCCTCCCGCCTTCCTTCTCTTCTTTTTCCTTCCCTCTTCATTCTCCTTTTGTCCACTATCCCCCCTTTCCTTATTTTTCTTTCCTTGCTCTCTCTCCATCTTTCCTTCTTCTCCTTTGTCTTTCCTCTTTCCCTTTCTCCTTTCCTGTCCCATCTTGAATGCTCAAGTGCAAAAGGGGAAACATTTCTCCTTTTGTTCTGTTTTTAGTTTGTTTTGCTAGCTCTCTGCCAGTGAAAACAGAGCCCAGGGATGTGCTTGTGACACACACACACACACACACACAGACAGACAAGCTCAATTTTTACTGGCAGAGGCACCACGGGCTGGTCCTTTGGTGTTTCCAGGGCAGCCTCGCGGGCCAGATCTAAGTACCCCGTGAACCTTTAGTTTGACAACTCTGTTCTAGAAGGTACCTTGGAAATGGATATTTCTTAGAAATGCAGAACGAGTGCTTACTGTTGAATCAGTGGTGGGATTCAAATTTTTTTTACTACTAGTTCTGTGGGAGTTGCTTAGTGGACGTGGCATTGCTTGGTGGGCGTGACTTGGTGGGTGTGGCAGGGGAAGGATCCTGCAAAATCCTCATTCCCTCCCCACCCCACTGACCTGCTTTCCAGCTCCGTTCTCCTGTGCAGGGCAACCAAAGAAGACCCAGCCAATCAGCTGGGACTCGGGAGGCGGAGAATAGATGGGGGTGGGGCCATTCAGAGGTGGGATTTGCCGGTTCTCTGAACTACTCAAAATTTACGCTTCCGGTTCTCCAGAACTGGTCAGAACCTGCTGAATGCCACCTCTGTGTTGAATACATTTCCATCTTTTGATGGCTTTTTATCATAGTGAAGCTTCTGAGGAGAACTTCCTGGGCTCTTCAGGTGCTGAAGAAATTTCCAGCCAAGGTTCAGAGAGGAAAAGAAAGTCACTTTGGACAGGAGTATAGGTTGTCCTCAACCAAAAGGAACAGATGGAAACTAACCAAGGAGAGGAGCAACCTAGAACTAAGGAGGAATTTCCTGACAATTAGAACAATTAATCAATGGGACAACTTGTCTCCAGAAGTTCTGGGTGCTCCATCACTGGAAGCTTTCAAGAGGAGACTGGACAGCCACTTGTCTGACATTGAATAGGGTTTTTTTTTTTTCCCCTTGAGCAATGGGTGAGACTAGAAGACTCCAAGGTCCCTTCTGGCTGTATACTGATTGACTGATTTATTTCCATGAATTTAATGGGTAAAACCAGATTCTTTTACTACAGCCAATGTTAATAAAAGCAGGTTTAGGCTTTGTGTGTAGGCTTGATATCTTCATCCTGACAACTTAGTGTGGCTGACATCAATCTTGCAAGTTTTATCTTCTTGTTGCTTTGCCCTTGCCACTGTCAAAGTCATTTTCTTTACTTTCTACACTCAGTGGCTCAAACTCCCTTTTTACAACTCTGTAATCTCTTAATTTGGTGTGGAATCAGGGTGACTGGATGGAGCTGAGCGTTTACTGGCCGCATGTCCTTCCTGATGCCACAGGGAGTTCACAGCAGATACACATACTGTTCTGTCTCCCTTTTCCTCTTTCCCAAAAGATGAAAGTGTACAAACTCACACAAATACAGGCAGACAAGCTGGCTTGGACTTCACAGAGTTAATTCTTTGGAACTGATAATATTCTTGGCATTCTAACACATCCTGCCTGCCAAGTCCGAACTGATAGTAAATAAAATTTTACTCACAGAAAATCCCAAGGCAGTCCACAAAGAAAATCTGAAGTAAGGTTAAACTTTGTCCCGTACGAAGTTTCAGGAGAAAACACACCCACTTTTATCCCCTGTGGGGTGTGGCTCAATGACTCAGCTCACTCTCTGACTCTCCCACGCCTCCTACATTGCTGCTCACGTTTCTCCCTACGACGCTGCTTAGGATCGAGCCAACACTCTTCCTCTTTACTCCCTGGTCAGGGCCTGCTCCGAAATGCCTTCCTCCTGATTAATCTCAGGCTGTTCCTCTCGGTTGTCTGATGGAACCTGAGGCATTATCAGGGAGGAAGGTCCTGGGGAGGAAGGCATTGCCAGAGAGTAAGGTCCTGGGGAGGAAGGCATTCCCAGTTCCTCCTCCTCATCTTCCAGGTCCTCTTCTCTGACAGCATAGGCTCGGGAATCGGGGCCACAACATGATTCTTTGCGCCCTAAGAGAGAAACATCTGTTGCTACCGAGGATTGAACTCTCAACCTTCTGAGTGGCAAGTGAGTATCTTCATCACTAGGTCAAGTATTTTTAAAAAGTGCACATTCTGGTAGGAAAATGTTCAGAGTATCGCAACGTAAATTCAGCCGCAGAAAAAGTAAACACAGATGGCTGAGGCTTCATTTAACTTCTTTATAAACACATAAATTTTACAATTTTAGAAATAGGGTGAGGTCAATAGTGGATAGTTTAAGGTTAAAGGAGTGGGGGTTTGAGGATGTAACAAGAGTCATGTAGTGCATTCCAGGCATTGACGTTATCATGCTTCATTTTAATTAAGTAGACTTTTTTAAAAAGAAAGAAACTAATTTGCCAGGATCTATGGAGATTTTTAGGTGCTTTTTCAAGAGGCAACTGGACTTTCTGGTTTTTCTTTTGAAGACGTTTCACTTCTCATCCAAGAAGCTTCTTCAGCTCTGACCAGATGGTGAGGAATGGTTTGTCTGTGTCATCAGGACCATGTTGTGGAGATTTGCTTTGCAGATGACCAGCTGTCTGCAAAGAATATAAATCCTTCCATTCCTCACCATCTGGTCAGAGCTGAAGAAGCTTCTTGGATGAAGCAAAACATTTCCAAAGAAAAACCAGAAAGTCCAGTTGCCTCTTGAAAAAGCACCTTTGGGACAGTGGTAGGATTCAATTGTTTTTACTACCGGTTCTGTGGGTTTGGCTTGGTGGGCATGGCAGAAGGATACTGCAAAATCCCCATTCCCTCCCCACCCCACTAACCTACTTTCCAGCTCTGTTCTCCTGTGCAGGGCAACCAAAGAAGACCCAGCCAATCAGCTGGAACTCAGGAGGTGGAGAATAGATGTGGGCGGGGCCAGTCAGAGGTGGTATTTGCTGGTTCTCCGAACTACTCAGAATTTCTGCTACCTGTTCTCTAGAACTGATCAGAACTGGCTGAATCCCACCTCTGCTTTGGGATAATTTGCCAATGTTTTAAATGAAAAACTCAAATCAAAGCTGTAAATACTATTAAATTAATATGTGACTTTACAAAGAAGCAACATACAAGATAGGGAGCAAAGTACAGGCAGTCCTCATTTAGTGATCATTCAAAGTTACAACGATGCTGAAAAAGTGACTTAAGACTGTTTTTTCACACTTACAGCTTTGTAGCATTCCCCCTGGTCATGTGATCCAAACCTGGACACTTGGCAACTGACTCATACCTATGACCATTGTGTGTCCCAAGGTCTTATGATCCCTTTATGTGATCTTCTCACTGCAAAGTCAATGGGGAAGCCAGATTCTCTTAGCAACCATGTTACTAACTTAACAATTGAAGTGATTCACTTAATGACTATGGCAAGAAAAGTCGAAAAGGGGATGAAAAACTCACTGAACAGCTGTCTTGCTTAGCAATTTTGGGCTCAGTTGTGGTTGTAAGTCAAGGATCTCTTTACTCCCTTCTGACAAAATTATAAGTCTCCCTTGTAAATAAATAGTTGAACAGAAATTGATAGGTCAATTCAGGAAAGAAAAAAAAAAGATTTTATTTTTGTTTGGGAGACTAAAGTCAAATGTAACCCAATAATTTTTGCCTTTGCCTAAAGGGGTTGCAATGGCTCAAGTGGCTAAGATGTTGAGCTTGTCAATCAGAAAGGTTGGTAGTTCGGTGGTTCGAATCCCTAGCACCGTGTTACGGAGTGAGCTCCGGTTACTTGTCCCAGCTTCTGCCAACCTAGCAGTTCAAAAGTATGTTAAAAAAAAAATGCAAGTGAAATGGTAGCACAAAACAATTTGTAAACCAACCGGCACACTGTATGCATATATATGGAAGACGTCTTAATATTTTTATGTTTTGTTTGTTTTAAAACCAATAAAAATTTGTAAAAAAAAAAAAAATGCAAGCAGAAAAATAGGAACCCCTTTGGTGGGAAGGGAACAGCATTCTGTGCGCCTTCAGCATTTAGTCATGCCGGCCACATGACCACGGAGACGTCTTCGGACAGCGCTGGCTCTTCTTTGGCTTTGTAATGGAGATGAGCGCACCCCCTAGAGCCAGAAACGACTAGCACGTAGGTGCGAGGGGAACCTTTACCTTTAAACTGAACCAGCATAATTTGTATTCTGTTCTATTTCTTTGATCTTTTTTTTTAAATAAAGGAGAAAAATGTTTGACCCATTAGGTTCAAATTCTCTTTCCTGCCCATTTTCTACCGGAATATTTCAATCCCTGAATGCAGCCACTTTGGCAATGTGAAGGTCTATTTCCAAGGTCGCATTCCCTCTCCCGCTGTCCTTTTAAATATTTTCAGTGCACAGGCCCAAAAACGTTGCCAGAACTCTTTCTTCTGCTGCTTCTTTGCTTTCCAGCATCTCCCTGAGAAATAAAGTAGAAATCTGATAATTAGCCAGGAGAGACAGGGAAAAAGGGTTGCAGTCCTCAGAGCTGAATCATACTCCGAAAGTTTTCAAGGGACCTTGATATGTGCTTAATGCTTCTAATTCTCCAGAGCTGTAATTATCTGGAAATAGACGACTAAGAAGATGACTATTTTGGGAGATGTCAATGTTCTGGATTTATTGGAACTGAAGAAGTCGTGTGTTCAAAGCCTCCAGTGGGATGGGGAAAAGGCCTCCTTTTAAAGGTTTTAACTTTTAAAGGTTCTACAGATGTGGTTGAAATTGGTGGCCTAAGAAGAAACATTTTATTTCTTCCTCCCCACAGCCCTTGCTTCCTATTGCAGACATTGATTTAGCCTAATTAACAGAACCTCTTCCTTTGGCTTCTTCCGAACCATTCCTTTTCTTCGTTTTCCTGTTATGGTTTTTAACTCTTTGGGCACTTTTGAGGCTGGGGGGCACCCCAAAAAAGTTAAAGAATGACCCTTTAAGTCTGTGGAGATTCTCCGTCATCCAGTTCTTGGTTGCTTTCTTTCAAAAGGCAACTGGACTTTCTTTGTTTTTCTTGGAAGGCCATTCACTCAGAAGGAAAGAAGCTTCTTGGATGAGAAACGAAACCTCTTTGAGCAAACAAGAAAGTCCAGTTGCCTTTTGAGAGAAGAAACTTTGGGACAATAACAGTAGAAGTAAACAACTACGTGCCACTGTGCGGAATCAACATGGTTGACCAGTGTTATTATTATGTGGAAGGCAAGCAACTCCACTCTGTATAACAGACATGAATACGATTGAATGAGTACAGAGATATTTCACGAGAAGAATACTCTATTCTTCAGCTTGCAACAGAACACCTTATGCCACCAGGTTAGAAATTTGGAGCTGGACAACCTAGAACTACACTGCCTACAGTCTGATCTAAGCCTAGTATACAAAATTGTCTGCTACAGTGTCCTACCTGTCAATGACAACTTCAGCTTCAACCACAGTAACACATGGGCGAACAATAGATACACACTCAAAGTTAAACCACTCCAAACTCGATTGCAGAAAATATGACTTCAGCAACAGAGTGGTCAATGTCTGGAACTCACTCCCTGACTCTGTTGTAACATCCTCAAACCCCCAAAACTTTAACCTTAAACTGTCTACCGTGGACCTCACTCCATTCCTAAAAGGGGGATGTGCATAAGCACACCAGTGTGCCTACTTTCCCTGTCCTACTCTTCCCATTTATTTGTTTATACTTATTTATTATGTCTATACTTATACCTGTTTATTTTTATATGTTTATATGCTATGTCCATACTTATACTTGTTTTCTCATACATGCTTGACAAACTAACTAACTAAGTAAAATAAAATGTTTCACCATGGGCTGAGACCTACCAGAGCGGGGAGGCAAGGAATGTTGTGGGTCCCATCCCCAAGGGAGATATCACCTGGTGGGACCCAGAAGAAGGGCCTTCTCCATGGTGATTCCCTCCTTCTCTCTGGAACATCATTCCTTCAGAGATTAAAATGGCCCCCACTCTGAGACTCTTCCGAAAGGCTCTGAAGACCTGGTTCTGCCAGCGGGCCTGGGGAATGCAGAGCAGGACGGAGCCCATTAAATAGCTTGTGTGATGTGTTGCCACCGGGATGGAGGATTATTATATTATTTTATTAATTTATCATATGATTATTCTCTTTTATTTGTTTTATATATGAGATATTTATATTCCCGTAAGCCGCCTTGAGTTGCCCTGGGCGAATAGTTGGCAATATAAATTTCCTAAAATAAATAAAAAATAAATATTTGAAAGTCAACTCCCCCCTCTCTCTCAGCCCAACCCCCCTCACAAAGTTGCTGTTGTGAGGAACATTGCAGGAGGAAGGAGTACGCAATATGTTCTCCACCTTGTTTGTAAAAATCATAAAGATGGGATAGGATGTAGTAGATAAATAAATAAACACATCATCAGCCTGACTCAAGACAGTAGGTTCCTACCATTAAAGCTCCAAACAATTTTACTGTCTTCTAAATGAACCTGGTCAGTGCATGAGGGCAGGATTATATGAACCTGGGCATGTGCAAAAGGGCACATGCGGGCATGAGACATCATTTTCATTTTTAAAAAATTAATCACATTCATATTGATACCCTTTGACTGTGGAATTCAGATCTTCTTGGTGCACACAGACATATCCTTGTCAGGGGTGGGATTCTACAGGTTCGCACTTATTCATTAGAACCGGTTGTTAACATTCTAAGAAGTTCGGATAACCGATTGTTAGAAGAAATTACTGGGCTAATCCTGTAAGGAAGGCAGGAAGGAAACATTCTGGTGTTGCTTACAGAAACTGCCTCTCCGTTAACCCTTATTACATTCTTGGCAGGACTAGACTTCCTGTCTCAGGAACTTCTTTGGAATATTTTTCCCCTCCTTTGCTGGTACTTTGCTTGTGTGGACCATTCAAAGTTACAATGGTACTGAAAAAAAAGACTTATAACCATCTTTCACACTTACGACTGTTGCAGCATCCCCACAGTCATGAGAGACCAGGCGAGGAGATGCATGTCTCAATGTGAGTGATATTGAGTTGACCATGCCCAGCCAGTCACATGACCACCAAGCCATGCCCACCAACTAAGCCACACCCACACAACCAGTTGTTAAAAATTTTGAATCCCACCCCTGATCCTTGGCATATTGCACCTGCCCTTTTGAGGGAAAACAACATTCTGCAGCTCATAGAAAATGAGTAAGAAATACCACGTCAAAGACATTAAATGTCTGAGCAGGGAGAAAGAAAACAAGACACATCTACAACTCTTTTACAATAATAGTGTTTGCTCTGCTTCTCTAAACCTTTCCACTTTTGAAGGCCATCCTTGGTTTTGTTGCATCCATAAACCACTGCCTTGTCGTTTGAACATCTCACCACTCTTTTTCGTGATGATCTCATTAAATCCTTCTTCTTTCTTCTTCCTCTTTACTCTCCCTTCATAAAGGTGGCAATGTAGTCATCTCTTATTGTCTTAGACTTAAAAGACTTAGAATAATTTTGTTGTCGCTTTGAATGTTCACTAATCACCATACGTTAAAATGAAATTTGGTTGCATACAACCCTCAAAGGGTCTCCACCTCTAATACTGTATAAACATAAACATGATAAGATAAATACAAAATTATGCATGTAGTCACATATACTATATGACATGGAGAAGAGCATGACCCTCTGCGACCCCATGGATCTCAGCATATCAGGCCTCCTGCCCTCCATTGTCTCCCAGAGTTTGCTCAAACCCATGTACGTTGCGCTGATAACTCCATCTTACCATCTCCTCCTCCACCGTTCTCTTCTTCTTCTGCCTTCCATCTTTCCCAACATCAGGGTCTTCTCCAAGAACTCCTCTCTTCTCATGTGGTGGCCAAAGTATTTTGAGCTTCAGGATCTCTCTTTCCAAAGTATGGTCAGAGTTGAGTTCCTTTAGTATCAACTGATTGGATCTCCTTGCAATCCAAAATACTCTCATGGGTGTTCTTCAACACCATAATATGAAAGCATCAATTCTTTGGTGCTCAGCTTTCCTTATGGTCCAACTATCTATAGATTACCACTGGGAAAACCATAGCTTTGATTATAGGGACTTTTGTCGGTAAGGTAATATCTGTGCTTTTTAATATACCATCTAGTTTGCCATTGCTTTCCTCCCAAGGAGCAAGCATCTTTCAATTTCAGGGCTCCAGTCACCATCTGTAGACCGGTTTCTCAACCTAAGGAAAATATGTGGATTTCAACTCCTAGAATTCCCACCCAGTCATACAAAGCATCATCTGAATGTCAACACCCAGATTTCCTCAGCAAAGCATGACTGGCTGGGGAATTCTGGGAGTTGAGGGTGTTTCCTTCTAGCAGTTGTGTTACTTAGTTGGGTATTGAAACGTCAGCAAGAAAACAGCCAAGGTCAGTGAGCAACAAGGATCCCATAGTACAATTGGTCATAGATTCAACCTAGAAATAAGGAGAAATTTTCTGACTGAGAACAATCTTTTCTGAGAACAATCATGCCTTCAGAAGTCATGGGAGCTTCATCACTGGAAGTTTTCAAGAAGAGACTGGACTGCCATCTGTGAGAAATGGCATAGGGTCTCCTTCTTGGGTGAGGGGTTGGATGAGATCAGTGGTCGCCAACCATTGGGCCGGGGAGCACTGATAGTCTGCAAGAAAATTTTGGTGGTCTGCAGAGAAATGTCACCCCCAAAATACCCCCCAAAGTAATTAACAACATGTAACAACATGAGATAGTGAGGGGAAGGGGGAAAGGGCAGAGGGGGAGAACTTGCCCCATTCACCTCACACACCTTGCCTGGCCACTGGGCTGCTTCTTTCCACTTTTTTCTTCTTCTGCCTTTGGCTGCACACAACATATATTTCTATTTTCTTCACAGTTGATATATACATTTCTATTTCTACATTTATATAAGGGCTTATTTTATGCAAAGTTTGTATTTGAGCTCTGGGAGAGGGAAGAAAGATAGCAGAGCTAACCCTGTGCAAACAACATCAAGCTTAAAGGCACAATTAAGCATGCAGAAGGACTAAAATTAGAAACCCCACGGAACATGTAGGATGACCTTCTTGTTTGATATAATAGAAACGGAATGCAATTCATTAGCAGAAAGAGGGGTGGGAAGAAGATGGTAGGCAAGGTACTTAGTTTGGAATAAAATCAGCCATACTAATCCAGGCTTTCTTTCTTTGTAGCTTTTTCTAAAAAGGTTTCTATCTTGTCTACCAAGGTGAGGTGGACCAGTTGCTTTCGTGGTGTAGAGACAATAACTTGGTCCTCAACACCAATAAGACCGAGGAGCTTACAGTGGACTATAGAAGGAATAAATCAGACCTCCAGCCCTTGCTTATGAATGGACACCGAGTGGAGCAAGTGGCCAGTTTTAAGTTTCTGGCTGTTACCCTAAAAGAGGATCTGACCTGGGGTTGCTCACATTGCAGCCCTGGTCAAAAGGGCCCAGCAGAGATTATACTACCTGAGGCTTCTCAGGAAACAACAACTGAATAAAAAACTGCTGGTGACCTTCTACTGCTGCACCACAGAGAGTATTTTAATTAACTGCACCTCTGTATGGTTTGCCAATTGCACAGGGGTGGATAGGAAAGCACTCAAGAGGGTTAATGTCATTGCCCAGAGGATCATGGGGTGCCCTCCCCCCGCTTTGGAAGAGCTTTATAGCTTAAGAAAGTTCAAAATATTCTCAAAGATCCATCTCATCCTGGGTACCTTTTTTTTTTTTTTTTTGAACTATTACCATCTGGCAGATGGTACAGGACAATAATAACAACAAGGACAAATAGGCTGAAAAACAGCTTCTATCCCAGGGCAGTAACTCTACTGAATTCTACTGTATAGTGCAATATTAATGCAATATCTGGGGTTTTCTATTCACTTGTGTAGAATGCAAAGGATGTATGTTTGTGTTTTATTTATTTTTTTATGTATAATGTACACTGAAGATGGCATTTGATTTCATTGTAAAGTAAGTAAACTATTCCAGATGGCAAGCAGTTCTCCTTGTCACTTACTAGTACTTTAACCACAGATGGTTTATTAGAATTATGTACCACAAGACCTGGTACCCTGGATTGCATTACAAAAGAAGGGAGGGAGAGAGGAAGGAAAAAAGGAAGGAAGTATAGTGAGAAAGAGTACTGATTGGGATATTGTTTATTTATTTATTTTATTTTATATGTTTGTTTTGTCAAACATGTACAAGATAACAAGTATAGGTATGAAAACAAACAAGAGCAAAGGGAATAAATACAGATAAATGGGGACAGTAAGACAGGAATGGTAGGCACGCTAGTGTGCTTATGCACGTCCCTTTTAAGGACCTCTTAGGAATGGAGTGAGGTCCACAGTAGACAGTTTGAGGTTGAAGCTGAGAGGGGTTGAGGCTGTAACAATGGAGTCAGGTAGGGCATTCCAGGCGTTTACCACTCTGTGGCTGAAGTCGTATTTTCTGCAACCGGGTTTGGAGCAATTTACCTAGAGCTGTGATGGCGAACCTATGGCATACATGCCACAGGTGGCATGCAGAGCCATTTTTGCAGGCATGTGAGCCCCAGGCAAACTTACTTCACTGTGCATGCGCACACCTCCCATTCCGGAAGTGATGAAATGGGCCTATTTTTCAGCCTGCAAAGGCTGCAGAGGCTTTCCTCAAACCTCTGAGAGGCCAAAAAAACGCCTCAAATGGGCTGAAAATCAGCTGGGAGGCACAGTACAGGTAAGGGGGCAGCAGGGGGGAAGATTGTGTGTGCATGTGCAGGTGGCATGGGGGGGGGCTGCATGCATTGCCTTCTGGATGTTGGCACATGAGCTTGTGCACACAAGTGCATGCACAATTTTTGGCACAGGAGCCCAATGTTGTGGTTAGCCGGCAGCAAGTGTGGACGGCTGAGGAGAGTGAGGACTCAGATGAAGGGCCAGGGCCATTGGGGAGTGGACTGCTGCCGTTCAGAGAATATGGGGGATGCCAGCAGAGATGAGGAGTTTCCCGAGGAGCCTGGGCCAAGTGTGCTTGAGAGCAAGGCTGCTTGGAGGAAAGAGCAGCTGCAGCAGCACGGGCAACTCAGGAGTAAGGCTGCAAGGTAATGGTCCCTCCTTCAAGAAGAGAAAAGCCAGCTGTGAAACAAACCTTTGCAGAAGGCAAAGACATTTTGAAATTCCAGCCTCGTGGACATTCCAGTATCCTGAGTTTGTATTTGAAGATTCTTATTTTGCAAATTATTTCTTGTCTGTTATCTTTTGGCAAATCTCACACAGCTTGGCAAGACTTGTGCTTATCACAGCTAATTATTTTGTAAAAGCATAATAAAGTTTCCGTTTCTTTTGGATTGTGTTTGACTTACTGAAAAAGGGCATGGGTCAGAACACCCAAAACGTGAGCCACCAGTGACCTAGAGTCTGTATCAGTTGTTTGCCCTGTGTATTATTGTGGTTGAAGCTGAAGAAATCATTCACTTGAAACAGTCGAATAGACAGTCCCAGAGGTGAATCTCCCCATATGCCCACCCACCCACCTTTTTTTTTTTTTAAAAAAAGCCACAAGTTCAACGATCTCTTGAATTTTGGTTCTTCAAGCCATTTCCTAACCATGGCAAGATGCTTCATTGACCACTTCCTCCTCTTGATGTTAAGATGGCTCTTGAGATTCCCACTAAAGCCATTTGCAGGTTTCTTGAGTAAATCTGTATTGATTACAATGTCAATTCTGCTGATTATCCCCTCCCATTAAGTTGTAGCATCCATGGAATTTGGTGGGCGATCAGTCAGAGAGGTGACAGGTAAGTGAGCCACTGAGATTGAGGCAATGATAGGAAGAACTTCAAGGAAGCATTTGCTCTTTGGAGAGGCCTATCACGCTCCCTTTGTTCTCCCTTCCGGCTTTATTCAGTATCGACTTACGTAATTTGATTGCATCAAACCTGCCTTCTCGACAAGATTTACATTTGTGAAAAGATTGTTATCTTACTCACCCAAATTCAAGAGGATGCAAACAAAGAGCTGCTTTTAACCACTGGAATGAAATTGTGCCCCCTTGTAGAGATTGTCCTGTTTTTGTTTGTTAGTTTGTCCTCTTTGCTGCAAAGCTTCTTTGGTGCAAACAGACTGAACACAAATGGGTTCATAAATTTTTTAATACACGTTTGATGGCAATGTTCACTGTTGCCACTATTATGCATCTCCAGAGAACATTTAGACCCTCTGTTCTAACCTGGTGCTCCCCAAGTATCCTCATAATTGCCAATCCCTTGTCTTTCCTTTCCCTCCCCTTCCTTTCCCTCCCCACCCCTTCTCCCTTTTCTTTCTCCTTTCCTTTCTCCTTTCCTCTGGCTTTGTTGTTCTCTTCCTTCCTTCCTTCCTTCCTCCCTCCCTTTCTCCCCCTTCCCTCCTTCCTTCTATCCCTCCCTCATTCCTCTCTCTTTCTCCCCCTCCTTCTTTCCTTTCTCCCTCCCTTTCTCTCTCTCTCCCTCCCTCCTTCCTTCCTTCCTTCTATCCCTCCCTCCTTCCTTCCTACCTTCCTCTCTCTTTCTCTCCCTCCTTCCTTTCTTTATCCCTCCTTTTCTTTTTTCTCTCTCTCTCTCCCTCCCTCCCTCCCTCCCTCCCTCCCTCCTTCCTTCCTTCCTTCCTTCCTTCCTTCCAATTCAGAACACAGAAGAATTATTGTAGAACCCTTTTCTTTCATCATTTTCCCCAATCCAAACCAATTCCAAAAACAGGAATAAATACAGACAGTATATACTGTGGCAGTATTTGCACATAGCAGAAATTAGAAGGTTTGCAATGACAAAAGTATAAATTATTTTTGGCAAAAGTGCTTTTGTCTATGTTATTTTTAATGTTTACCTTACCTTTGCCACTGTTTCTTACTCCTTTTCTGCATTCTAAATAACATCACTTTCTTTGAAAGGAATAATATAATAGCTGTGTATTTGGTGTTTGTGTGCTTGTGTTTGCGGGTGTGATTTATTTCACTGCATAAGCAAGACAGGATGCTGGCTCCTAGAGATTTTCAGCTATTTCTTCTACAGATAATGTTAAAAATCCACATCTAGTTTTGTTTGCAAAGTCTCCTAAGCAACCTCCTAATATATACAGTTATTAAACTACAATTCCATAAGAAACTACTTTCTATCTATAATAAAACAACAAAAGATAACCAAACTCAACTTTAATGACTACATTCGGCCTTCAAGATTTAGAGCAACAAATAAGTCTCTAAGGGAGAAACTAGTTTCCACGTTCAATATATGCATGCAATTAATGTCCTTTTTTTATCTTGAGGTAAATAAAATAAGAATTGTGGGAAAGCCCCAGAAACCATAGGACTGTGAAGATAAGGGTGGCATATTGAAAGGGAGAATTTTTGAAATTCACCCTTTAAAATTTGTCCATTCCTCCTTCCTTCCTTCATCTTTATAGCCAGTCCTTTACTTATAACCATTTGTTTAGGGACTGTCCAAAGTTGCAACATAAACTGAAGAAGCTTCTTGGATGTAGCCTTTCCAAAGGCCCCTTTTTTTTTCCCAAAAGGCAACTGGACTTTCTTGGTTTTTTCTTTCTCTTTTTTCTAATCAAGTTTTTTTATTTTATTCTACATATACACATCAATACATAAGCAGTGTGGCACCTCAGCATCATACATTTTAGTGCAGACAAAAATAATATTAATCATATCTCTAATATTAATGCACATATTTGTATTAAATTATAATCCTTCATTATTATTCAGTATTCCAAATACATTCTTCTAATGCCAATCACCATATTATTTAAACATGTATGATAATTTCATAATTCAATTCCTTTTGTTTTTTATTTTTAAAAGAAAAAAAAAACTCTTTTGGTAAGCAGTGTGATTCCAAGTTTTTACATTTCAATACAAACATGACCATAGTTCCATATTCATCTTTCTTGTTCAATTTCATATCACATTATTACTTATTAATATTAAATTCATTAAACTTATTTTGTCCAATTTCAGTTCGTATCTTAATTTCTTTCATTTTTCTTTGGATATTCTCATATCTTATTTTACAATATTATCTAAAATTCTTATTTCAGTTCGATATTCATTACACATATTACTTTTGTCTGTCACATTTGTGATTTTATCAATCCTGTTAGGAATCTGTCCAACAATTAGTTGGGTTGGCAATATATAAACCAACAATGTATGTTGGTAGCTTTAAGACAAAATCACTGTATCGATTCCGATTGGTTGATTGTATTGTGAATTGCCATAAGAGGGAGCTAGAGATCATGGCTTGCTCTCTCTGACATTCTGTATCTCTGACATTCTGTTGCTATCTCAGTTTGACTCTGAGACTCCATTGTATTTATGTTGTGCTTATACTTTGATATCTTTGTTTACTGTAAATGACAAAGGCAACCGGTAAGAAGACTTTGTAATTGGATATTCTTTGGACTGTAAAATGTATATGACCTGGACTGTTTATTGGACTGTGCTATTTCTTAAAGTAAACTTTAACTCAATTTAGTGTAGCTGTGTGGCTGAATAATTATTCAAAACTACTCTCATAAACGTTTCCATGTGCATATCCTTGTTACTCAAGGGTTAATCTGTACATATCCTAACAAATCCTTGTTCTATTAATTCTAAAAATTGTCCCCTTTAGTTGTCAGTTCGAGCTTATCATCTTCGCTCTGCATTAATAACAATATTTTATCTACTACATATCAGATATACATATATTTTAAATCAGATTCCACATAATATTCTTTTCTCAATCACCATATTAATCATCTATATATTGCAAAAATATTAATCTAGTCAATTAAGTATAGAAACTGATATTAATCTTTCCATTATGATTCTTATAATTTTATACATCACTGATTCTTCTTCTCTCGTGTCGCTACACTTTTCCCAGCCACTGTAGAACACTGTTGGTGTAGGTTGGTGTAGCGTGGTAGAAGGATTTGCAGGTAAACAGATACCTGACAGGGGCCGCGACGTGAACGCTCCTTCTATGGCCCCCATACATCGCTGATTATCAACTAATATTCTTATCATAAATTCCCATTTCCATATCTATTTTATTAAATTCTATATCTGGTATAACAATAACCCATGGAAAAAAAGAAAAAAAATATCAGACTTTCTTGGTTTCTTTCCTTGAAGATGTTTCACTTCTCATCCAAGAAGCTTCCTCAGAATTGAAGAAGGTTCTTGGATGAAAAGCTAAATATCCTCCAGGAAAAACCAAGAAAGTCCAGTTTTTGGAAAGCATTTTTGGGACAACCATGACCTGGATGATTGAGAATCTCCATAGACTTCTTGGATGAGAGACAGAGAGAGGGGGGAGACAGACAGACAGATAAATGAGAGAGAGATAATAGATATTGTAGAGAGAGAATGATACATAGATGATAGATAAGTGATAGATAGATAGATGAGAGAGACAGGTGATAGATACTAAAGATAGAGATGAGAGAGAGAATGACACATAGATGACAGATAGATGAAAGATAGATAGATGGATGGATAGATAGATAGATAGATAGATAGATAGATAGATAGATAGATCGATCGATCGATCTAACATATAATTTAATATATAGATGCTAAAAAGAAGTTGAGACTCTGGAAAGAATTCAGAGAAGAGCAACTAAATTGATGAGGAACTGGGGGCTACAACATATAAAGAATTGGGGATTTCTAATTTGATTAAAAGAAGGACTAGGGGAGACATGATAGCAGAGTTCCAATATCTCAGGGGTCACCACAGAGAAGATGTGGTCAACCTATTCTCCAAAGGACAAGAAGCAATGGATGGAAATCAATCAAGGAGAGATTAAACCTAGAACTAAAAAGAAATTTCCCAACAGTGAGAACAATAATCCAGTGGAACAACTTGCCTCCAGAAATTGGAGGTTTTTAAGAAGAGATTGGACAGCCATCTGTCTGAAGTGGTATAGGGTCTCCTGCTTGATCAGGTGGTTGGACTAGATGACCTCCAACTCTATTATTCTCCTATTTCCCCAGCTAATCCTGACTTCAACCTTCATTTGTTCTAAGAAGTCCAGTAGACCAGCAAGTGCAACTTCTCAGATAAAAAAAAACCACAGAGGGGAAAATCAGATTCTGCTGCGTGTTTACAATTGCCCCCTCTCTCTATTATTTACTGGGTAATACTGTATGTCTGCTCTTCAGGAATGAATATCTGATTTTTCCCCCTCCCTTCCTTCCAACTCTCCCTGAATTGAAAGCTGAAAAGTGTCAGCAGTAACCAGCCCGACATCAATTAATATTTACTCCACTGATTCCTCCCAGAGTGAGTGACCTGTTCTACAGAGCTGTTTCCAGACTAAGTGAGACTGTGTAATTATTGAAGAATGATAGGTGCATAGGAATATCATGATAATTATTCCATTAACAAACATAAGACCTCTGGAGCAAACACTACTGTTTCGTTAATTAGCACGGTTCTCTTGCAGATATTTCCCCCCCCCCCCCCAATTTTCCAGATTCTGCTGGTGGCGAGTAAATTTTAAGTCACTCTGATGAAATCTAACAAACCCGCATAGATTTAAAAGTAATCTCTGTTTGAGTCCTGGCTATCTTGCATAAAAAAAATTAAACAAAAACAAAACATCTAGGCTGTTTAGTAATTTAGCACTGCTCAGAAAGTCAATAGTTTGAGCTCTCTTTTTCACCTGTCTCTTTGCTTGGCTTTTAATTGAGGTGGTCAGTCAAAAAAATTCATGAACATTCAACATTCAGCTCCAAGGACTGTACTTTGGAATTTAATAGAATAAGAGAGTTGGAAGGGACCTTGGAGTTCATCTAGTCCAACCCCCTGCTCAAGCAGGGGGTTGGACTAGACAAACTATATCATTCTGGACAAATGGTCTATATCATTCTGGACAAATGGCTGTGTAGTCTCTTCTTAAAGACCTTCAATGTTGGAGCACCCACAACTTCTGAAGTCAAACTATTCCACTGGTTAAATGTCCTCACTGTCAGGAAATTTCTCCTTAGTTCTAGGTTGCTTCTCTCCTTGATGAGTTTCCATCCATTGTTTCTTGTCCTGCCTTCAGTTTCTTTGAAGAATAACTTGATCCCCTCTTCTTTGGAGCAGCCCCAACTTCTGGAGGCAAGCCATTCCATTGGTTGATTGTTCTAACACAATTAACACAAAGAATACCACAAGGAATACCAAGCCATACAGAGTGCAGCTGTAGGCATATCCCATCATTGGGATATATTTTCCAAGGTCTTCTTCATGATTGCCAGGTGCTAGTCTTTGGCATAATTCTTGATTGCTTGTTCCTATTGACTGTTGAGTGTTGGTTCTAAAAGGCAGATGTTCTCCATCGTTTCAATACCTTCATTGTTGAGATCTATGATATAGGATTTCCTAAACTTGCTTTCATTCATTGGGCTGGCTGGGAAGGACATGACATTTTGAAATTGTAAGATATCCAGTGTCAGGATTCTGGCAATTACCCATGTTTAAATCATGAGTCTCGAGCCAAAATTCCAAAACTTAAAAAGGATTTATTGGGAGTTAACATGTCCAGCACTGCCTGGGTGTAGCTGATTCTGAGACACATCATTCATTGTCACCCTTGACCCTGGTTTCCTCCCATTTCCTGGGTGTATAGTAATTCATATTCTCCAATGGGACACTTCCATAGCCAAGAGTCATCAATCATGCTCTTCTTCTGCAGTTAGAATTTTGCGCTGCAGAAACTTCGGTCACCTAGTTACTATCTTTGAAAACATTTGTGGAATGCAGTTTCGGTTTTGCAAGCTGCTGCACTGCTCTCCCGTCCCTTTCTGTTGGCAACTCTGAAAAGACCATAGAAATATTTTATGAGTTGACATCCAGATGAATGTCAACCAATTTTGGGATTTTAGAATACAGGTGGTCCTTACAACCATTGTTCAAAGTTCCAATGGCACAGACAAAAGTGATTTATGACTATTTTTTCACACTTATAACCATTGCAGCATCACTGTGATCACACAATCAAAATTCCGGTGCTTGGCAACTGACTCATATTTATGATGGTTGCAGTGTCCCTCGGGTCACAGGAACCCCTTTTGCGACCTTCTGACAAGCAAAGTCAATGGGCAAAATCAGATTCACTTAGCAATGTGGAACTAACTTAATAATTGCGGTAATTCACTTAACAACTCTGTCGGGAAAGATCATAAAATGGGAGAAAACTCACTGAACCATTGTCTCGCTTAACAATTTTTGGCTCAATTGTGGTCGTGACCACTTTACTCTCTGCTGACAAAATTATGCATCATTTTTTGGAATGTCAGAAGACACATTGTTTTCCTATTTGACGACAATGTCCCAAAGGTGCCTTTTCAAGAGGCAACTAGATTTTCTGTTATTTTTTTCTTTGAAGACATTTTGTTCTCATCCAAGGAGCTTCTTCAGCTCTGAAGAATTCTTCATCTTCAGCTTCTTGGATGAGAAGCAAAACATCTTGAAAGAAAATCCAAAAAGTCCAGTTACCTCTTGAAAAAACACGTTTGGGACAACCCAAAGAATCTCCATGTTTTCACCAAGGCTTCCTGAAACACCAACAAACACACATAAAATCCAAAACTCTTTTATTTTAGTTCAATGGCTGTGAATTATCGCCATTCACAGCCTGTAATGAGTCTTAACTGGTTATAAATAGTCCCATGGAAGTCTGCCAAGGTTCTTCAGGAGATATTTGATAAGAACGCAACTTTATCTTACTTGAAGTGCTGCCAACAACTAAAGTCCCAATTAGTCTTTCAAAACCAAGCAGAGAACAAATGCATCATGGAGCTTTCAGAGTCCAAACTGATCAGGGCTAACAACGTTGCTTCCTGCAAAGATTTTCCTACCTTTGCACTTCCTTTATACCTTATGGGAGGGGCAATCACCTCCAAGCCTTACTGTACTTTTGTCTTAGCTGCTTTTGCCTTCTGGCAGCTCTGCGCATAAGCTCACTGAGAACAGACTCTCCTTGTTCCTCTGCCTCACTGCTGCCAGATTATGAAGGCTCCGGAGTCAGCAGATAATTCCCAGATGGTCCTGGCCCCATCTATGTATCTGACGCAGGATCCTTATCGGAGTCCTCCTCAGACTGGTCCCTGTTCTTCCTCACTGTCCAATTCTGTTGCTGTCTGCACAGGCTGCTGGCGAACCATGACACTCCACAGATATTTGACAACAAATTTTCCACAACATACACATTTTTTTAGCAGGAATGCAATTGGTGGATTGCACTTTTTCCTGGCCAGGAAATCTGTGATGTATTTTTCCAACTTTTCTACTATTAAAGCCATGGATAGGAAGCTGCCTTTTGTTCTTTCTGCTTATATTGTTTCCAAGATGTCATTTATCCACTGAAATAATCTAGTGCTAAGAACTGTTTGTAGTTTATGTGGAGCAACTGAATATATTTTGAATGAACTTCTGTTTTCTATTTTTTCTGCTCTTAGTTTGCTTTATTGATTGTAAGCCACCCAAAATTGTTTTTAAGATGGGGCGGCTGTAGAAATGTTTTCAATAAATAAATCCCCCGTGTTGCTTTTATTGTTGTTTGCCACCCAGAGTGAGGAAGCCTTAGAAATATGACTTATAAACAAACAAATCAAACACAATTATAATATCATGTTAGTAAAATCCAGGAGCTTTTCAACCTCAGCAACTTTGAGACGTGTGAATTTCAAATCCCAGAATTCCCGAGCTGGCATTCTGAGACATGAAATCCACTCATTTTAAAGTTGCTGAGACTTGAGAAACACTGATATAATCTATAGAAAGATGTAATGTGTGAGGATAAAAAAATCATAAAGCAAGAATTCAAAGTATTGTTTGGATTTTGACATTTGGATAAATTTCATTAAAGTGAGCAATAAAAAATGAAGTCCCACCAATCCATATACAAATAACTGAATAAAGATGTTTGCATAACATAAGCCTTCTTTGGTCTTCTTCATAATCCACTTATAAATCTGGGGGAAAATAAGTTATCACTCCTTTTTTAACCAATAATTCTCTTTCGGCTGCAATAATACACATTGTGGAAATGATTGCCTATGCAACAGTCCCAACAGAAATGTTCTATCTGGAGTATTGTATATTTGTCTTCCTCGACCATTGGCAATTTTATGCGATGCATTCTTCAATTCTCAGAATTTTTGGCCAGCCATGTTCGCTGGGGAATTCTGGGAGTTGAAGTCCACACATTTTCGAGTGGGCAAGATGGGTGTCCCATTTTTGACAGGTATGGAGAGGTCCATCCAGAAAAACGTGAAAAAGATGAGACAAAGAATCATCTATCCAGATTTTTCTTGAATGTAAAGAAAGTCTTGCTGGGGGTGAGATTAACAAAACTTCACAAGGACCTACCAAAAAAGATTGTGGATTCTCCATTTATGGAGGTTTGTAAAAAGAGATTAGACAACCAGTTCTCAGATATGGTCTCATTAGATTTCCTGCCCATTGCAGAGGGTTAGGCAAGATGATCTTGGTAGTCCTTTGCAATCCCATAATTTTATGCTTGTGTGAGAAATTATCCACGTGCCCTTGTTCCCTCCCTTGGATAGAAGGCAATATTTGTAGCTCATGGTTGAATAGTGGCATCCTTGGTGCTCTCTGAGTTTGTTTTCTTGCAGATGTTTCATTACCCACCGAGGTCGCATCATTAGTGGTAGAAGGGAGTGGGGTTTATGGAGAGAGGAGGAGGAGGAGGAAGAGAGGGAGGGGAGGGGAGGGGAGGGAAAGGAAAGGAAGGGTAGGGAGAGGGGAGGAAGACAACTTGATGTTGTTGGAGCTTGGTTGCTTTCTTGCATGACCCAACTATTTAATATCATGGCTAGAAGGGAGGTTTTTGGAAAGGAGGAGGAGGAGGAGGACAAGTGTAGGGTCCTTGGTACTCTCTGATCTTGTTTGCTTTCTTGCAGACATTTCATGACCCAACTGGGTAATGTAATCAGGACAAGAGAGGATGGTGCTTTATCTCTATTTATATACAGTGGCTTGCCCTGTCAGTCTTGGTTGGGAGTATTCTTGGTGATTCCTTGATTAGGCTGTTATTAGGTTCCCCTTCAGCACTGATGATATTACCTGGCTGGATAATGAAATGTCTGCAATAAAGAAAAACATCCAAACTCAGGAAGCATCAAGGACCTCACAGTTTCGTGGTTGGTCATGATTCCTGCCCCATTTTTGAAGCTAGCCTCTTCTTGTTGTTGTTTTTCCTTCCATGGAAATAAAATCTGAATTAATTCTGTTTGCTCTAACTCAGTCCTTTATCACTTCCTCCCTCCCTCCCTCCCTCTTCCTAAATGGCAACCCTGGATGAGGATTTACAAGAACAGTGGAGATAACAGCATGCTCTGAAGGTAACAAATATAGATCTCCTACAGCCTGTTCAAGAATGAGAAGTAGCTTTTTTTTTTTTTTCCCTGCGAGAGGATTTAATATATCTGAGAGTTGTAAACCTGGAAGGAACATTGATTTATGGCTCAAAATCAAGGATTACTTCTGTCAACTTGCTCAGAGGAATTTACTCTGTTTCCAGACAGATTTTCCCCTTTCCTGAAAAGATCAAAGGCAATGAAGGAAAGCTTATTAAAAGTCATTTTGGTCTTAGGTCACCTTGTTCTATTTTTCCCCCTTCTTGTATTACCAAGGGACAGGGAGACAGTCCATTTATCAATGGCTATCATAGCAGCCAAGGGGGTGGTCAGATTTGTAAACTCTCTGCTGCCCCAAAGCCCTTGAAGGCGAGACAAGAAGCAATGGATAGAAAACTCATCAAGGAGAGAAGCAACCTAGAATGAAGGAGAAAATTGGAAGAACATCTCAGGGAGAACAATTAATCAGTGGAACAACTTGCTTCCAGAAACTGTGGATGCTCCAACACTGGAGGTTTTTAGGAAGAGATTGGACAACCATTTGACTGTAATTTTGTCTCTTGTATCCTATATTGTATATATATCTTATATATGTATGCTATATTGACTGTTTCCTAGGATGATTTGATTGCTTATTGTACCTTATGACTATCATTAAGTGTTTTCACCTGATGATTCTTGACTCTTGATGAATGTATCTTTTCTTTTACTTATACTGAGAGCATTTGCACCAAGACAAATTCCTTGTGTGTCCAATTACACACAACTTGGCCAATAAAGAATTTTATACTATTCTATTCTATATGTAAATAATGTGTGGGTGTGTAGGTAGGTACGTAGATAGATGGATAGGTAGGTATGTAGGTGGATAGATGATGGGCAGATGATAGATGGATAGATGTAGATAGATTAGGTAGGTAGGTAGAATACATAGTTTCCCAGTATGATCTGATTGCTTATTGTACCCTATGACTATTATTAAGTGTTGTACCTGATGATTCTTGACTCTGGACAGATGTATCTTCTCTTTTATGTACACTGAGAGTATTTACACCAAGACAAATTCCTTGTGTGTCCAACCACACTTGGCCAATAAAGAATTCTATTCTATTCTATTCTATTCTATTCTATTCTATTCTATTCTATTCTATTCTATTCTATTCTATTCTATTCTATT
>BLBF01000006.1:6202236-6213331 GCA_015471245.1 Laticauda colubrina | reverse complement strand
TTCTATTCTATTCTATTCTATTCTATTCTATTCTATTCTATTCTATTTTGACATTTATAACTGTTGTAGCATCCCCGGGGTTACGTAATCAAAATTCATGCACTTGGCAACTGACTCTCATTTATGACGGTTGAGTGTCTCAAGGTCATGTGATCCCCTTTTTCAACCTTCTAACAAGCAAAGTCAATGGGGGGAGCCAGTTTCACTTAACAACCACGTGACTAACTTAACAACTGCAGCAATTAAACCTAACAACTGTTGCAATAAAGGTTGTGAAAATGGGACCAAATTCACTTAACAACTGTCTCCCTTAGCAATTTGGGGAGCAATTGTGTCGTAAGTTGAGGACTACCTGTACTAACAGCCTGATGTTTCCTCAACAAGCATATTTTGGTGCCTGTCTCTTTAAAAATAGTGTGTGGTATTAACCCTTTATTTACTAGCCTCCTATTTTAATTTTGGGCCCTTCTTTCGGGATTAGAAAAATCTTGCTCGCCTCTCATTGATTCTGCATTGCTATTTCAGCTTTTATTTCCATGGCTGGTTTTAAAAAAATGAACTTTTTTTAAAAATTATGGGTATTTTCCTATCTGAGCATAGGTGAATAAAAGAAAAATAAAAATATTTTTTGTTTTTGTAAAAAATAAGATGTTTTGCATTTGTATACTGTCCTTTCTCCATTGTTTTTAGCCCATAATCAACGGAAATGGTGGGGAATAAACCTAAAAGAATCAGGTAATTATGACAAAAAGCTACTTGCTTCTGTCTTGTATGTTTTGCTGTAAACTTTCTAGAGGGAAAACAACAACAGTCAAATATTATCTTATCTCTGAAGTACACAAAAAAGAGAGATTTGCCAACTGCCTAATAGATGAATGGGGTAATTTATCACTGAAATAACATTGCTCCCTCTGGCAATTCTTAGTATGTTGGCCTTTCTGTTAACTCCCCACTCTTTAAAATGCTGTTTTTAAAGTGTGTGTGTGGGGGGGGGGGATTCAACTTTTTCTGACAGTATAGAGTAATGCTCTCCTTCTGCACTTTTCGTTGGCTTCTTCCCCAATGTTTTTTCAAGTTCATTTTTCCTTCAAGAAAATCTGCAGGAGTAACAAAAGCAAGCTTTTGGATTTTTTTTTTTTTAATGTTGTTGAGTTGTGTTCATGGGGTGTGTACGTGCACAAATTGAAAGAAAAAATGTCCTTTCTGTGCCAACTCAGAAAACTCAAACTGCCCAAGGATCTGTTGATCCAATTCTACAGAGGAATGATTGAGTCTGTCATCTGCACCTCTATCACTGGTTTGGTTCTGCAACACAAGACAAACACAAACTTCAGAGGATAATTAAGACTGCAGAAAACATAAAATGTATCATCACAATACAGACTCAGTTTTACAACCCATTTTACAGTGGTTCTTAAGCAAATCCATTCTAAAGCTGTCTGAGGAATTCTGGGAGTTGAAGTCCACAAGTCTTAAAGTTGCCAAGTTTGGAGTCCTCTGGCTATGGGCCTGGCTAGTCTAGTGAAGAGAAGGACCCGAGGAGACATGACAGCAGTCTTCCAATATTTGAGGGGCTGCCCCAGAGAAGGGGGTGGGTGGGGTCAAGCTATTTTCTAAAACACCCAAAGGCCAATTTGGTCTCCATTGATAAGCAAGGGATGGATGTCTGATCTGTTCCTTCTATAATCCACTATAAGGTCTTTGATCTTATTGGTGTTGAGGACCAAGTTATTGTCTCCACACCATGAAAGCAACCAGTTCACCTCATCTCAGTAGGAGGTGGACCGGTTGCCACCTCCTACTGAGATGAGGTGAACTGGTTGCTTTCATGGTGTGGAGACAATAACTTGGTCCTCAACACTAATAAGCCAAGGAGCTTATAGTAGGAACAGATCAGACATCCAGCCTTTGCTTATCAATGGAGACCAAGTGGAGCAAGTTTTAACTTTCTGGGTATTATCATAAAAGAGGACCTGACCTGGGGTGCTCACATTGCAGCCCTGGTCAAAAGGGCCCAGCAGAGATTATACTAACTGAGGCTTCTCAGGAAACAACAACTGCTGGTGACCTTCTACCTCTACACCATGGAGTATCTTAACTTCCTGCACCTCTGTATGGTTTGCCAATTGCACAGGGACAGATAGGAAAGCACTCCAGAGGGTTAATGTCATTGCCCAGAGGATCATTGGTTGCCCTCTCCCCTCTTTGGAAGAGCTTTATAAAGCTCCTGCTACCTTAAGAAAGTTCAAAACATTCTCAAAGATCCATCTCATACTGGCCACCACCACCCCTTTTTTTTTTTTTTGAACTATTACCATGTGGCAGAATATTACAGAATATAATACAAGAATATTTTTTAAAAAGCACAAATACATAATATTAAAAACAAGCACAAATAAGTTGAAAAACAGCTTCTATCCCAGGGCAGTAGCTCTTTTGAATTCCACTGTATAGTGCGGTGTTAGTGCAGTGTTGCAGGTTTTCGGATCAATGCATGGTGTGTGAAGGATGTATGTTTGTGTTTATTTTCATGGTCATGATGTGCACTGAAGATGGTATTTAATTTTGTTGTACAAGGTGCAATGACAATAAAGTAAAGTAAAGTAAACAAGGAATAATGGATGGAAACTGAACAAGGAGAGATTTAACCTGGAAACAAGGAGAAACTTTCTGACAGTGAGAACAATCAGCCCGTGGAACAGAAGTTGCCTTCGGAAGTTGTGAGAACTTCATCACTTGAGACTTTCAAGAAGAGATTGGACTGCCATTTGTCAGAAATGGTGTAGGGTCTCCTGCTTGGGTCAGGGGTTGGACTAGATGACCTACAAGGTCCCTTCCTACTCTGATTATATATATAATGTGTATATATTATGTATATAATATGTATATATCTGTATATATCTGAACTCATCGTATATCTTCTTTAAAAAAAAAAGCCATAATAATTTCTTCAAAACAAAGTTAACTTCATGGCAGGTGTGATCTAAGGACTCCTTGAGAAGTGAAGGTCAGCTTTATTAATCTTTTTCCAATAATCACTTACCAGACCTTCTCTTTATTCTGGGTGATTCAGAAGCTTATTGTGCATGCTTTTAATATTTTAAATCTCCTTATAATCTAACCGGAGAACTCTAGTTATTGGATGGGATTAAAATTTAATATTCTGTAATAAATGAATTTCTTGGTCAACAGAGAACCCATGATTCAAGGGACATTTGTGAGGAGGTTTTTCTGAAGATCTTCAGTTTAGCTTTTTTGCAGCCAAAAATGTTAATTTTCCTCACTTTTTTTTCCTGACCTTCTAATGGCCTGTAATGTTGAAGCATGTTTTGTCCACTTTGGAGGGAGAAGAAAAAGTCAGAATTTATTGATGGTGAGAAAGGGTTCCCCCCCCCCCCCCCCAGAGAGTTCGAGTCTTTTTAGATCAAGTCCATTTTTCTTCCTAGCCATCAAACAGCTTTGGGGTTACATATTATGTCCTCTTGATTACCTCAGATTGCTCATCCTGTATTAAACCGAAACCCAGATTCATTCTATTCGTTATTTTATTTCTATCCACCTTTATTGTTTTTATAAACAACTCAAAGAGGTGAAAAATGTAATATTCATTGCTTCTCCTATTTTCTCCATCACCACAACAACCCTGTGAGGTGAGTTGGGCTCAAAGAGAATTATGGGCCCAAAGTCACCCAGCTGCTTTTCATGGTTAAGGCGGGACTAGAACTCACCGTCTCCTGCTGATTGGCCCAGCCGGCTTTCATACCTAAGGCGGGACTAGAACTCACCGTTCCGCATCCGCTTTCCATCCGCCCTGCGTCCTCCCCACGTCCGTTCCTTTCCGTGTTATCCGCTCTGGTTATGCAAATTTTTGCCCCTTTTGAGAGCGGATAACAACGGATGGAGCATTTTTCTCGTCCGCTGTGTCCTTTTTACAAACGTTTTGCATCCGTTGGGCAGTGTGACAGGGCCTTAAACTGAGTACATCAACCAACCAGGACTTAACAAGCCCTTGCACACTTGGTTGGGGCGGGGGTCGGGGTGGGGGTGTATGACACTGCTTTATGTCAAGCTGTGCTCAAGTGATATGAAAGAGGGAGTGATGCTTTCCCTGCTACCTCCAAAAAGATTTAGTTCAGTCAGGTCTAGCCGTAAAATAAGACTGCAATCCATCTGGGCTTCCTTATCAATTCCTTCAAGCCATGGTCTGTGGTTATATTCTGTATATAATTCTACAGTGACATAAAACTCCTGAGGAGGGGAAAGAGAGAGAGACCTCATCATTCAGTTGTAATTTCCCTCTCCTTCTTAAGGAAGAGGGGGGAGATAGAGTCTACCAAATTTGAGTCATTGAGCCTGGCCTTCACTCATCAGAAAGAAGGAAGGAAAAGGAAGGAAGGGAGGAAGGAAGGAAGGAAGGAAGGAAGGAAGGAAGGAAGGAAGGAAAGGGGAAAGAAGAAAGGGAAAGAAGGGAGAGAAAGGAAGACAGACAAAAGGAAGAGAGAAAGAATGGAAAGAAGAAAAAAGGCAGAAATGAGGGGAAATAGGAAGGAAGGAAGAAGGAAGGAAAGAAAGAAAAAGAAAGAGGAAGGAGTGAGGAAGGAAGGAAGGAAGGAAGGAAGGAAGGAAGGAAGGAAGGAAGGAAGACCCCAAGTGTCTCACAGTGTTGTAATTTAACACTAATTGCATTGTCTAGGCACATTGAGTAGAGATTTCATTTCACACATCACAAACTAGCAGCAAAACCTTGTCATAGTTATATTTCATACAAAGCTCTCCTCCAGTCTAATCTTCTTATCTGAGTTTCACAGTCTACTACTCTGAAACAAAACTCACTTACATCTTAATGAAAAAAAAAAAAAAAGGGGGGGGGGCAAATTAAAACAAATCCAAAGAGGAAATTTTTCCTATCACCATTGCTGGTGCCAGGGTTTTTCAGAACCAAGCAAAGTTGCCGTAGCCTCGAGTAAAAAGATCATGCTATCCTGACATTCAGTATGTTTTGAAATTAAAATTGCAACAGGGAATAATACCAATCATAGTTTCAAACTTGCAGCCCTGCAAAAACAACAACAACAACAATATAAGGACTCTTATCTAAGAATAGCAGAATTGGAAGGGACCTTGGAGATCTTCTAGTCCAACACCTGCTCAATCAGCAAACCCTACATTGTTTCAGACCAATAATTGTCCAATCTCTTCTTAAAAACTTCCAGTGTTGGAGAATTCACAACTTCTGGAGGCAAGTTGTTCCACTGGTTAATTGTTCTCCCTATCAGGAAATTTCTGCTTAGTTCTAGGTTTCTTCTCTCCTTGATCAGTTTCCACCCATTGCTTCTTGTTCTGCCTTCAGGTGCTTTGGAGAATAGCTTGACTCCCTCTTCTTTGGGGCAGCCCTTGAGATATTGGAAGACTGCTATCATGTCTCCCCTAGTCTTTCTTTTCATCAAACTAGACAAACCCAATTCCTGCAACTGTTCTTCATATGTTTTAACCTCCAGTCTAGAGGTGGAGTTCAGCAGATTCTGACCAGTTCTGGAGAACTGGTAGTGGAAATTTTGAGTAGTTCAAAGAAACAGCAAATCCCACCACTGACTAGCCTCACCCCCACCTGTTCTCTGCCTCCCATTAAATCCCAGTTGGTCGGCTGGGTCTTCTTTGATTTCCCTGCACAGGAGAACAGAGCTGGAAAGCAGATTAGTGGGGTGGGGAGGGACTGGGGATTTTGCACTAACCTTCCCCCAGAAGCGAAGAGGGAATGGAGATTTTACAGTATCCTTCCCCTGTCACACTCATCAAACCAAGCCAAGCCCACAGAACCAGTAATTAAAAAAAATTGAATCCCACCACTGCTCCAGTCCCTGGAAATAAACAGTGGTAGAGGTTGGACTAGGAACATATGAAGAATGGTTGCAGGAACTGGGCATGGTTAGTCTAGTGAACAGAAGGAACATGATCTTCCAATATTTGAGAGGCTGCCACAGAGAGGAGGAAGGGGTCAAGCTATTTTCTAAAGCACCTGAAGGTCAGACAAGAAAAAATGGATGGAAACTGAATAGGAGAGATTCAACCTGGAAATAAGGAGAAATTTTCTGACAGAGAGAACAATCAACCAAGGGAACAGAAGTTGCTCTCAGAAGTTGTGGGAGCTTCATCACTGGAAGTTTTCAAGAAGAGATTGGACTCCCATCTGTCAGAAATGATGTAGGGTCTCCCACTTGGGGTGGGGGGGTTGGACTAGATGACCTTCCAAGTTGATTATCTGTTATCTCTTATTTACCTTCAAGGTCCCTTCTAACTCTGTTATCCTAAGAACATGTTAGCCTTAGTTTATTGTTACCTTCATTTGAGGAATTGGACTGGCTTATGTGAACACAACCACCTCCCCTAGTTTGTATTTTTGATGTGGTGTAGGCAGTAAATCAGTAACGAGATCAAGGGAGTTCTGGGTATGTAGCTAATATAAAATAACCACTTACATCTCTCAATCATTACCATGTAGAAATCTTTTTAAGATTTTGAACTTTTCTCCAGTAACTCTATAAATAGGAAAAGAGGTTAAAAAGCTGAAACTGAAACAAGCTTCTTTAATATGAAATCCATATGACTTATCAAGTTAGTCTAATGTTATTTTGCCATTAATTTGACTCTTATTTAAACCATGTTTTCTTTTCTTTTTTAAAAAAATCCCACAATCTTCTTTCCATCCTGGCAGGCATTGTATAGTGACAAATATTTTCTTTTCCAAATTAATGCTTACAAAAAGAAAAGGACTGTATGAGGACAGGAGTTCACATCCCCCAAATATATAGGAAACACCACAAATCAATACAATCGATACACCATTTACTGAAAAGGAACACGCTTCCTTAGTTATATCATCTTGTTAATGCCTTTTATGTGGGGACAAAATTTATAATGGTCTTCCAAAACTGGATTATTGCATCCAGTTTGGATTTTTTTTTTAAAATGTTGAGAGTCTAGAAAAAATGCAGAGAAGAGCCACAAAGATGATTAGGGGACTGGAGCCCAAAACACATGTCAAGGACGGTTGCTGGAACTGGGTATGTCTAGTTTAATGAAAAAAAGGACTAGGGGAGACATGATAGCAGTCTTCCAACATTTGAGGAGCTGCCACAAAGAAGAGGCAGTGAAGCTATTCTCCAAAGCCCCTGAAGGCCAGACAAGAAACAATGGATGGAAACTAACCAAGGAGAGAAGCAACCTAGAACTAAGGAGAAATTTCCTGACAGTGAGAACAATTAACCAGTGGAACAATTTGCTTTCTCTTCTTGTAATCCTTCTAGTCTCTTCTTGTAACCTCATTCCCCTGCTCTCCTCCCCCCTTGAATAGCAGACTAATAAAGTTGGAAGGGACCTTGGAGAACTTTTAGTCCAACCTACAAGTTATAGGGGATCCAATGGTGAGATTCAACTGGTTCGCACTGCTTCAGCCCAACCGGTTGTTAAATTGCTGACTGTCCCCATGCACCCTGTTTTGGCTCCCAGGAATGTGCAGGGAGGCTCACTAGGTCCAAAACTGGGCACAGGGGCAGTGGTGCCCCTCCTATGGCCCATTTTTGCTCCCAGGGGGCTAGGTGCTGCCTGTTACACCCCCTGGGCATGCCCACCATGGCCATGGTCATTAGGACACAGAACCAGTTGTTAAATTATTTGAATCCCACCACTGAGGAGACCCTACATCATTTCAGACAAATGCCTGTCCAATCTCTTCCTAAAAACCTCCAGTGTTGGAGCATCCACAACTTCTGAAGGCAAGCTCTTCAACTTATGAATTGTTCTCACTGTCAGGAAATCTCTCCTTAGTTTTAGGTTGCTTCTCTCCTTGGTGAGTTTCCATCTATTGCTTCTTGTCCTTCCTTTAAGTGCTTTGGAGAATAGGTTGACCCTATTTTTAACAGAATAACAATGTTGGAAGGGACCTTAGAGGTCTTCTAGTCCGATCCACTGCCCAAGCAGGAAACCCTACATCACTTCAGACAGGTGGTTATCCAATCTCTTCTTAAAAACTTCCAGTGTTGGAGCATTCAGAACTTCTGGAGGCAAGTTGATTAACTGTTCTAACTGTCTGGAAATTTTTTCCTTAGTTCTAGGTTGCTTCTCTCCTTGATTAATTTCCATCATTGCTTCTTGTCTTGCCCTCAGGTGCTTTGGAGAATAGGTTGACTCCCTCTTTGTTACACCCTCTCAAATATTGGAAGATTGCTATCATGTCACCCTAGTCCTTCTTTTCATCAAACTAGTCATACCCAGTTCCTTCAACTGTTTTTTATATGTTTTAGGCTCCAGATCCTTTATCATCTTTTGTGCACTCTTTCAAGAGTCTCAACATTATTATTATTTTATTGTGGTAACTAAAACTGGATGCCATTTTCCAAGTTGCGGTCTTTCCAAGGCATTACAAAACACTTCACGAGATAAAGTGTGCATGTGTGCGAGCATTTATTTTGATTTTATTTTATTTGGTTTGTCAATTGCTTACAAGATAATAGGTGTAAGTAAAAACATAGTTATGAATGCATGGATACATATAAGAAAAATAAAAGAAACTATAGGACATGCTTGTGTGGGTTTGTGTGCATGCATGTTTTGTGTCCGCTCTCTGGTTTTGTCTGCGATGACAAAAGATTCAGGTTGTTTATTGCCAGTGGGATATGTGGCAAAGGACAGCTCTGCAAATTAATTCTGGGAGGAAGAAAAAAGGAAACAGACCCTGTCAGCTCGCCATGCTGACAGCCAAGTCTAACTTCTCAGATAGGCAGGAGGGCTCAGCCAGAGATCTACCGAGAACAATTAAGGGTGAGCTGAGCTTTGCCATGCTGTGTAACTCCTTTGCTGCATTTACTGCATTCTTCATAGGCATCTCGTCCTAAAACAACAGGCGTTGTTGCCCTTTTGAAATAACCTCTGATCTTCAGATTCCTGGGTAGAGAAGCAACAGCAATTAATAAGGAGTTAACTTACCCAGATCCCAGTACTCTCTCATGGCTGGCCATCATCTCTCTTTGATCCCAGGGAAAGCTAATTGGTTGAATTATGCCTGTATCATTTGAAAGGCAGCAGACACCTGTTCAAAAGCAGAATGTCAAAGACTAAGAGGAAATAATTGTCATGTTCATCAAGCAACGTCTTAATTATTGCTTTTCGCTCCACTAGCCCTGTTCTCCTTTTCCACTCCCTTTATTCTTTCCTTTCGTGCTCCCTGCTGTAACCTTTGACTATCATAGAGAAAGTGGCTGGAGGGGGGAAAAAAAAAAAAACAGGGAGAAAAGTATCCAGAAATATCAGGATGTGGAGAATGCAATGGCCAGATGGTTAAATTAAGACTGGTAAGCCCTGAGGTGAGCCTCAAAAAAGTACAATTGATACTGCGGATGAAAGAGCAACATACGATTCTGTTCCGTTCAGTTCAACTACATAATTGCTGGATGCACATCAAATACATTAATTTTACTTTTTGACATTAATGTGGAATTACAGCATAATAATTCTGTCCATTCAAATATAACTGAGGTCTAGAAGACAATGGCTTCTGATGTTTACCTCTTGGCAGAATCAACATACTGTCCTCGTGGGCATGAGGCTTTTATAAACACCTTTCTCTGGTTCCAGATCATTCATGCTCTGCTTATCTTGTGTTTAGACTACTGCAATGTGCTCTACATGAAGCTGCCCCTTGAAGAGTGTTCGAAAGCCACAGCTGGCAGAGAGGGTAGCCTGGTGGTGGGATTCAAATATTTTTACTATTGGTTCTGTGGGCATGGCCTGGTGGGTTTGGCGGGCATGGCAGGGGAAGGATACTACAAAATCCCCATTCCCTCCCCACCCCACTAACCTGCTTTCCAGCTCCGTTCTCCTGTGCAGGGCAACAAAAGGAGACCCAGCCGATCAGCTGGGACTCAATGGGAGGCAGAGAATAGATGGTGGCGGGGCCAGTCAGAGGTGGGATTTGCCAGTTCTCCAAACTTCTCAAAATTTCCGCGACCGGTTCTCCAGAACTGGTCAGAACCTGCTGAATATCCAGCTCTGTGGTGGCCCATGTAACGCCATGATTGCACATTGCTGATTTGCTTCCAGGTTCAATTCAAGGTGTTTGTTTTCACCATGAAAGGAATTTAGGGTATGGATTCAGGTTATCTAGGGAACAGTCTCATTCCAATGGGACTGATACCCCAAAACTCACTCTGGCAGAAGGAGTGCACTCTGTACTCCATCAGCCAAGGATTTTCAGCTGGTGGCATCCAGAAGAAGAGGCTTTCCTGTTGTGGTTCCTTCCAGCGGTGGGCTTCAAAAATTTTAGCAAACGATTCTCTGCCTGGTTGCTAGGTGGGTGTGGCCTAGTCTCCCTCTTGCACCATAGTAGGGGAGGAATTTTTGCCCTCCCCAGGCTCTGGAGGCTTTCCTCAAGCCTTCAGGAGAGCGAAAATGGCCTCTCCAGGCTCCAGGGGCTCTCCAGAAGCTAGAAACAGGCCCATTTCCAGCCTTCTTGAATTTCTGGGAGGCCCGTTTTTCACCCTCAAAGAGCCTTCATGCACCCAAAACAGGCCACGTGGGGAGTCTTGAGAGGGCGGGGTGGACAGGGCGGAACCAGCCAGAAGTGGGATTTGGGAGTCTCCAAAATGCAAAAAATCTTAGCTAGGCCTAATCTCATCTGAACCCCTGTGAGTCCCCAGCTGCCCACCCTGGCTTCCTCTCTCTGGTACTTTATGCACCTTGAAGTGAGATCCTCACCCACCTTCTTGGCCTGGAGATTTGGCTCTGCCAACTGGCTTGATGCCCCAATGGTGGTATCCCCTTCTGGAGATGGTTGGTGGATTAGGGGAAGATCCAAATTCCACTCTCATTCTGCACTGGTCTTCTTTTATCCAGTTGTTTGTTCATTTGGATGCTTTGATTTTTATTCCTGAATGTACTGAGCCATTTTCATGCATTTATGAAGTTATAAGCTACCCTCAGTTGCTTGAACAGTGAGATGGGTGACATAGAAATGTGATAGATTAGAGAGATAGAGATAAAATAGATGACAGATGAGATAGATAGATAGATAGATAGATAGATAGATAGATAGATAGATAGA
>BLBF01000006.1:6182968-6194845 GCA_015471245.1 Laticauda colubrina | reverse complement strand
ATAGATAGATAGATAGATAGATAGATAGATAGATAGATAGATAGATAATGTAGGTAAGAAGGGAGGAAGGGAGAGAGGAAAGTATGTCTGTGTGTGTGTGTGTGTGTGTGTGAGAAAGAGAGAGAGAGAGAGAGAGAGAGAGATTGAAGTGTTGAAACATATTAATCATTGCTTGGTGCTTGAGTTTTGTTGCATAAAAGGGAACAGCAAACAGGAAATTAAAAGACAGCAAGGCCAGTAAGAACACTGAAGCTGGGCCATGGTTATTAATAGTGGTGGGATTCAATTTTTTAACTACTGGTTCTGTGGGTATAGCTTGGTGAGTGTGGAGGGGAAGAATACTGTAAAATCTCCAGTCACAGGTGGTATTTGCCAGTTCTCCAAACTACTCAAAATTTCTATTACCGGTTCTCCAGAACCGGTCAGAACCTGTTGAATTCCACCTCTGGTTATTAAGAAGATGATTTCAGTGAAGCACCAAGGCACAAGCTAAAGGTTCTTGCCAAGTTTAGTCGTCATCATAGGTCCTGGAAGAACCTGATGTTTTCTTCTGGGTTCCTGGAACATAATCATTTCCTGCTGGAACCAAAAAAATAAAATACACTGAATAGTACAGACTTTCCAATAACATTTGTAAAAGCATGCAGTTAAATTCAGTGTCTCTTTTGAATAAGCTCAAGTTGTTCTGCTGTAATAAACACCCTGCGTGTCTCTAAATTTAACTATATAAGATAAACTGGGTATAAAATTAGAGTTCTTTACAGGCTGATTGCTGTTTTTAAAAACGTTCTGAAAGCTTTTCAACTTGGCGTTTACAGCTAGTCCTCGACTTACAACCACAATCGAGACTGTATGTTGCTAACCGAGGCAGTTGTTCAGTGAGTTTTGCCCTATTTTACAATTTTTCTTCCCATGGTTGTTAAGTGAGTCCAGCTTCCCCATGGACTTTGCTTGTCAGAAGGTTACAAAGGGGGATCATGTGACCACCGCAACCATCATAAGTATGAGACAGGAGTCAAGCATCTGTATGCAAAAATCACGTGACCATTGGAATGTCATAGATGTGGAAAATGGCCCTGAGACACTTTTTTCAATGCTGTTGTAACATTGAATGGTCACTAAATGAATCATTGTTAGTTGAGGACTCTCTGTATTTTTTGTGCCCTGTGTATTGTATTATTGTAAGGTCCCAGAAGTTCCCCAAACCACGGAAATGCCAAAGAGTGAGACTTGAGACTTGCAACAATAGCAGCTTTTTTATTCTTTGGCCAAAGCAAAATGTCTGTGTGATGACCCAGGGTGGGATACAAAATAGACATCGTCACAAAAAACAACGAAGCCCCTTTTATTCCTTCACTTTACTTCCAAGCCTCAAATATCCTTGACTGGAGACAAAAATCTCCTACATGAGCAGCTACCAGAAGGAGGAAAATGCCATTTAAATTATAAAGAGTAAAAAGTAAACAAACCAGGCAAGATAAGGACTGGAGGACGTCCACAGGTCGGTCCTCTTATCCAACTGTCACAACTGCAGCCCATGAAGAGGATCAAGGCCCTCTCCTCCTGAGTAGACCACACCTCTCCCTTATCCTCTCCCCCCTACGTGCCCTAGGATGGAGAGGGGATGGGCCTGGGTCCTCCTCTGACTGCCCAGCTGGCCTCTGCTCTTCCCCAGCCTCCTCCACAATCTCTGGAGCCACATTTCCACTCCCTGTTGGCTGTTCCTCCTCTCCCTCAGGGTCTCCATCAGGGGCATGACAGTCTGGGTGAATACTATGTCCAAAACATACAGACAAAATGCATGTAAGGAATAGCCACACCCTGTGAGAGTGGCTCAGAATATTATATACATTTTACGCTGATAGAAACAAAGTTTATCCAATCAGAGACAAAGGTTCATTATTTATGTGGGGAATGTCTTGCCCATGTCCTCCCCTTCCTTATCCATGGTGTGTTCTTTGTCCATGCTCTGTCCATATTTTGTGTCATGCCCCTGTTGGCGTCTGACTCCAGTGGAGAGCAGGAACAGCCAACAGGGAGTGGGAGTGTGGCTTCAGAGGTTGTAGAGGAAACTGGGGAAGGGCACAGGTTGGCTGGGCATTCAGAGGAAGACCCAGGCCCATCCCCTCTTCATCCTAGGGCATGCAGGGAGGAGAGGATAAGGGAGAAACGTGAGTGGCATAGTCTGCGGGGGAGGAAAGGGTCCTGATCCCCTTCATGGGTTGTAACTGTGAGGACTGTTTAAAAGGACAAACTGTGCATGTCCCAGTGCTGGAAGCAAAGCGTGGAAATATTTCTAGTCTGTCCATTCTTATCTGAGTTCTGGTGTCCTTCCCATCATGTGTATTTCAATATCTGTGGATGTCTTCAAGCCCTTATCCTGCCTTGTCTCATTAATTGCTTCAGTGTGGTTTGTGTTGTTTTTTCTGTTTATAATTTACATGTATTTTGATTTTGCACAGCATTTCTTCCTTTTTGCAACTGTTTGTGTGGACTTTTTTCTCCATTCACATGGCTACCTGCCCTGGCCTTGCCTTGCCCTCTCCAGGTCCCCCCAAGGCCTTGGAAACTGGCAAAAAACACTAAGCAATGAGACTTACTTTGCAGATCCTGGCTATCGCTTTGGGTGTAAAAAAGATGTTGAGACTCTAGAAAGAGTGCAGAGAAGAGCAACAAAGATAATTGAGGGACTGGAGGCTAAAACATACAAACAACAGTTGCAGGAATTGGGTACATCTAGTTTAATAAAGAAGGGATGCAGTGGCTCAGTGGCTAAGGCGCTGAGCTTGTTGATCAGAAAGGTTGGCAGTTCGGTGGTTCGAATCCTTAGCGCTACATAACAGAGTGAGCTCCCGTTACTTGTCCCAGGTTCTGCAAACCTAACACTTTGAAAGCTTGTAAAAATGCAAGTAGAAAAATAGGGGCCACTTTGGTGGGGAGGTAACAGCGTTCTGTGCACCTTCGGCATTTAGTCATGCAGGCCACACGACCACGGAGACGTCTTTGGACAGCGCTGGCTCTTCTTCGGCTTTGTAATGGAGGTGAGCACCGCTCCCTAGAGCCAGAAATGATTAGCACTTAGGTGTGAGGGGAACCTTTACCTTTAGTATAGTTAAACCATGTATAATTGACAGACTAGATTTTATCATAGATTTTAGTTTTTATTTATTATTTCATAATAGAATTTTTAATTGTACATTTACTGAGTGTTTTATTTGTTCTGGTCTCTGGTCTAGGACTGTAATAAATTGAAGTGAATGGAAAAACAAGGCACTTATTTTCATACCTGGTGGACATGCCAGGAAGTGAAAAAATATTGGAATACAATTAGACAATGGATAGAAGAAATTATGAACCAGAAAATTGAACTCAGTTCAGAAACTTTTTTATTCGGTATAATAAGACAAAAATACAATAAAACAGATAGATATATCATGTTACACATATTAACAGCTGCAAGGACTTCATATGCACAACTCTGGAAGGAAAAAAGGGTTCCACCAGAAGTCATGGTTATAAAAAAAAAAAAAAATAGGTTGTATAGAGATGGACAGGCTAACGATGAAAATAAAAGACAGAGAAGATTCAATTTATTATAAGGCCTGGAATGTCTGGTATGAGTGATTTAGAAATAAAAAGAAAAGAAAATAGCAATTAGGAAAAGAATGAAGAATATATAAATATACCATGGAGAAGATTGATATGTAAGGATAAAAGATACTGATTTATAGCAAGAGTAAAATGTAATGGTAAAGGAATAAGTAAATACATATACTGAAAAATGTGAGGAGATGCAAAAGATGTCTTGATGTTGATAACAATGTATAAAGTTTTATTTTTTGTTTTTAAAATTTTGAAAACTTAATAAAATTTATTTTTTAAAAAAGGAAAACCAAAATATTAGGCTAAACATTTGTCCTTGCTTGGTCAACATCTTACCTTACGGATGTATGAATTCTGACAATGTTAATCATCCACCTCGTTCCCTCGGTACTTCAACTGCTCATCGAGGACGCAGGTCCTGTTATCGAAAACCTGCCTCTGCAGCTCCACCTGAGAGACGATCAAGACCTCTCCTTAAAAAAAATGAAAGGCAACAAAAATAAGAGAAAGAAATGTTTTCACTCATTTGTACCTCGTCTTTCTTCCATTAGAGTTGTCAACCCCTCCACCAAGTTTTCTCAGCAAGGCTGGTCAGGCAGATAAGAGGATGGATGATGGGTCCCCAAAGGGACCTTGTAAGTGAGAAGGGCAGCATAAAAATTTCATAAGAACTGGAAACGACTAGTATGTATGTACAAGGGGAACCTTTTCCTTTATCTTTGTTTAATAAAAAGAAGGATTAGGAGTGACATGATGGCAATGTTCCAATGTCTAAGGTGCTGTCACAAAGAAGAGGGAGTCAAGCTATTCTTCAAAGCACCTGAGGGCAGGATAAAGGCCCTGTCACACTGGCCAACGGATGCAAAATGTTTGTAAAAAGGACACAGCGGACGAGCAAAATGTTCCATCCGTTGTTATCGCTCTCAAAAGTGCCCCGAATTTGCATAACCAGAGCGGACAACATGAAAAGGAATGGATGGGGGGAGGACGTAGGGTGGATGGAAAACGGATGCTCCACGGAAGCCTAGTGGATGGAAGCGGATGGGAGCAGATGGCACATCCGCAAGGCTTCCGGGGGACCACAGCAAAGCGGATGCGAAACAGAAAGAACGATGCAGAGCGGAAGCCTAGTGGAAGCCTAGCAGAAGCCTAGCAGATGCCTAACGGATGCCGAGCGTTCACTGTGCATGCGGGGAGGATGCATTGCGTCAGCCCCGCGGATATAAAGGGAAGCAGCTCGCAAGCAGGTCACCATTCAGAGGAAAGACCTGCTTCCAGACACAGCTTGCCAGCCAGCCAGCCAGCCAGCCAACAATCCAACAACCATGGGGAAGAAAAGGAAGCCTCTGCCATCTGCTGCCAGCCCTGGCAAGAGGGACAGGGCCACCCTCCCACCCCCTGGCCCTGACTCTGCTTCTCCAAGGGCTTCTGCTGCCCGGGCTCACTCTTCTGGTGCTGGGGCTTCTGCTGATGCTGCTTCTGGAGGTGGGGCTTCTGTTGATGCTGCTTCTGGTGGTGGTGCTTCTGCTGATGCTGCTTCTGGTGGTGGTGCTTCTGCTGATGCTTACTCTGCTGGAGCTGCTCCTGGTCCTGCTGGTCCTGCTGGTGGTCCTGGTCCTGCTCATGCTCCTGGTGCTGCTGGTGCTGCTGGTGCTGCTGGTCCTGCTTTTGCTGCTACTGTTGTTGCTGCTGCTGCTGCTGCTGCTGGTGTGGAGGAGCAGCCCCTACAACCTCGAAGCCCCTCTGATGAGGGCCCATATGGCCCTGCCAGAGGGAGGAGGAGGCAGACGCGTGAACAGGAGAGGAGGCGATACTCAATCGAAGAGGAACATGAGGAGGAGGTGCTTGAATGGCTCAGGGAGAATGAATATCTTTGGTGGAAGGGACACAGGCTCTATCGAGACACCAAAATGAAGCAGGCTGCTTGGAGAGAGAAGGTGGAGAGCCTGAGCTACACTTTGGAGGTGCTCCTTGGCTGGTGGAAGCACATGCACACCTGGTATGGGAAGCTGCACCTCAAGAAATCTGGCCAGGCCACGGTCAAGCTGACGGACAGAGAGACCTACGTGATGGCCAGGTGCAGCTTCCTGGAGGGTGAGATCCGCCACCGAGGAGCAGCCCCTCTGTCTACCCTCTCTCTCAGGCAGCCTGCTGAGAGCCAGTCCTCTTCTGGCAGAGTCAGCTCCTGTGTCCAGGCAGGTGTCTGTGGAGCGTCCCACGACGGAGAACCCCCCGACAGCTGTAATACCCGTGGTGGGGCGCATGGAGGACCCCCTGATGCAGTGGGAGAAAGGAGACAGCACTTCCACCACAGCCCAACCCGCATCCACCCCCAGCTCCACCTCCACAGAAAGGCAGAAAGCCAGACAGGAGGGGCAGAGCCACACTGTCCTGCTGGAGATAAGTGACACCATCAGGAGCAGTGTAGATCTCCTCTCTCAGCTGGTACACACCAACGTCCCATCCTCCAACCACAAGCCCTTCCTCACCTATGTCAACCAGACCCTAATGAACATGTTGGAACCCCAGTACCAGGTGGTGAAGGACAGGATCACTGATCTTCTTCACAACCCTCCAGACCAAGATGAACCTGCTCCCACCCAGTCCAGGCCTGCTCCTCCACCCCAGGTGATGTCACTGCCCTTCCAAGGCTTTCCACAGGCCCTCACCTACCAAGGCTACGGCTACCAGGAGCTCCAGCAGCACAGGCAGCCCTTCCCAGTCCAGGCACAGGTACATCAGATGCCACCGGTGCCACTGATGCCACTGATGCCACTGATGCCACCCACGCCACCGATGCCAGCCACGCCACAGATGCCACCAATGCCACCGATGCCACCGACGCCAGTCCTCACCCAGCTGCAGACCAGACAGCCCACTACATTGCTCCTTCCTCCAGCCCACAGACAAGCCCGGCCTCAGTACATCTGTCATCGGTATTGGGGCTGACACCCCATGTCATGGAGGAAGGGGCTCTCAACATCACGGGGCTGAGCCAGCTCTCTGAGAGCTTCCTCCACAAACCATCCCCTGTTGTCCTCTCGGGGCCAGGCACCCCAATGGCACCTCAGACCAGCACTCCAGCAGCAGCCACCTCCACAGCACCTGGACCCTTCACCCCTGAGATGATGGGAATGCCTCAGATTGACTGAGAAGAGTGCCAGAGACTGGGTGGCTACCTGTTGACTTTATTTTTGCTTTGGACCCTTGACTTGGGTCATTCTTCTTTTACAGCTTGTTATTAATAAAGATTATCTTTGCTTCACACACTTGCTTCATTTATATTTGTAAATAAAGTCTTGGTGGAAACTTTTAGAAATGGTTTAGCCTTTGCATGCTTGTGGGATGGGTTAAGATAGCAGTGGGATGGGCAGGGATACTTTTGGGATGGGTAACAGCTGTGGGATGGGCAGGGATACCTTTGGGATGGATAATAGCTGTGGGATGGGCAGGGATACCTTTGGGATGGGTAATAGCTGTGGGATAGATAAACCTCCAGTGCAAGCATAGTGGGACTGTATGGTCCACCCTCCCAGGTGCCACACCTTTGGCCCTTTATTATCAATAACAATTTAATCATTCATCCACACATGTCAACATGAACACAACTCTTTATTAAACGCCCTGTTCATTGTAGGCCCACCCAACATACATGGCCTAATCTCATCCGTGTGATGAGACAGGCTGAAGGAAGCATCCATTAAGCATCTACCATCCTGTCTTGCCACTCCACTGCTCCAGCTGGGGAGTTGCACCATTGTCTCAGGAGGTTGCACTGCTTCTTCCCTTCACGTGAAGCTCTGTTGGGGCCTTGCACATCCTTCGTGTCTATCAGGTTTCACCCTTGCCTCCATTCCCCAGGCTCCATGTCCCCATTGCCTTGTTGGAGGTCCACGAGCCTGTTCTGCAAGACTGGGTAGCGGGTGCGCATGAGATTGTGCAGGATGCAGCAAGCTTCCATGATCCTCCTCACGGTCTCTGGGCGATGCTGCATGGTGGTGAGAAGAACCTGGAACCTGTTGGCCAGGATGCCAAAGGTGTTCTCCACCACCCGCCTTGCCCTGAACAGCCTGTAGTTGAAGATCCTCTCTTCACGGGTGAGGAGTCTGGAACTGTAGGCCTTCATGAGGTAGGTTGTGAGGGAGAAGGCGTCATCCCCCACGATGAAGTAGGGCACATCTTGCATGTCGTTGGGCAGGGGGTCTGGATCTGGGAAGCCCATGATGAGGTTACGTTCCAGCCCCTCCTTAAGGTGACTGGCGTTGTATACCTGGGCATCTGAAGCTGACAGCATTAATGTACATGAACTTGTAGTCAGCATCGACCATGGCGAAGAGGATGATGCTGAAGAAGCCCTTGTAGTTGAAATAAGTGGACCCCGACTTGGCTGGAGCTTTGCAGGCCACATGCTTGCCATCTATGGCTCCAACGGTATGGGGGAATTTCCACTTCTGATACCACTGCTCTGCAACTTTCTTCCATCCTTCTTCAGTGGAGGGGCACTGGAGGAGCTCCTCCAGCTATTCTTCGATGATGGCCTGCACCATTTCTCTGACCACAATGCTGATGGTGTTGTGTGGCACCCTCCAGTCATACTGCATGTTCCTGTAGGTGGTCCCTGAGGCCTTTTGGTGCAGAGTCAGTGCCACCTTGAGCCCAGGGTCCAGGCTGGGCCAGAAGTTGGTGTTTGCCTTGGTCAACCTGGGTCTCAGCTGCTCCATAACTTCATCAAACATGGCTGGAGGCATCCTCATGAAGTTCTGGAATGCACGAGTGTCTTTGTTCCTCAGCTCCACCATCAGCTTGTTGTACAGTCCGTACTCTGCTCTTCTCCCGATCCATCTTCGGACCCAGACACTTCTTGGCCGCTTCCTTTTCTTCCTGTAGAACAGTTGAAAGAGCCTGTAGATGGCTTCAAACTGTTGCAGAACGATGGTGACTACCAAAAGGACTGTGTTATGATCCATGGTGGACATCAATGGATGCTGTGGAAGAGCAAGAGCCAGATGAAGGCTGAAGAGGTCTGCATAGCAGGGCTGCTGGACTGAAAGTGAGATCCAGGTGAGTTCCTCCCCCTTTTTATAGGCAATATAGGTTTTCCACTAGGTGTCCTTTTGCATCCTCTAGGCATCCTTTAGACATCCTAAACATCCGAGATAGGTCCCCTCTGCGAACGTTTTTTCCATTTTAAATGCTTTCTTTGCAAGCTGAATCCACTTTCATCCTTTCTCCGTCCATGCTGCTAACGCTGCGCGTCCATTCCGCGTCCGTTTCGCTTCCTCCCTGTGTCCGTTATCTGCTGGAGCAGATGCAAGTTGCGCGGATGCGCAGCGGATGCCTAGCGGATATAGCGGATGCATAACGGATGACGACGGATGTAGAATGGATGTTCCCCATATGCGTAGCGGATGCAGAATGGACGCGTTGGATACATTTTCCGCTCAAAAAGTTTTGAGCAGCTCAAAACTTTTTGAGCAGATGGAACCTCAGTCGACGGATGCTGGACGGATAGAGAGGATGAAAAACAGAGGCAGTGAGTACAGAACAGATGAATCATATAAACCAACAGATGGCAAGTATTTCTCTCCGTTTTACATCCTCTTTCCATCCGTCGGTGCAGTGTGACATGGGCTTAAGAAACAATGGATAGAAACTAATCAAGGAGAGAAGCAAGCTGGAACTAAGGAGAAATTTCCTGATGTGAGAACAATCAATCAGTGAAATGATTGTCTCCAGAAGTTGTGGGTGCTTCAACACTGGAGGTTTTAAAAGAAGAGATTGAACAACCATTTGTGTTAAATGGTATCGGGTTTCCTGCCTGATCAGGGGGTTGGATTAGAGGACCTCAAAGGTTCCTTCCAACTCTGTTCTATTCTATTCTGTTCTGTTCTGTTGGCCAGTGTGTAAAAAACCAGTTAAGAACTTGTGAGTTGGTGAGAAAGGGAGATAGAAAGGGGGAGGTTTCCATCAGTGAAGAGAGGAAAGCAATTAATCTGATACTTGAACCTGACCAACAGAGCATAGTCAGGTCAGCTCTTTCAGGAAATGTGAGTAATTTTACCAGATGCTGAAGGAATCTGGGGTCAAAGAGAAGTAGCCATCAAAATATATGTATTGGTCAAGTTGAGATCTGGGTGGAAAATAGCTATGGGAAGTCAAATTGGTTGAAAGTGACCAACCTACAGTTAAAATGTCTGCAGTCTCTTGACTGGGTGGCTACTCTGTCCAGTGCACTACGGTAAAGGTGGTATTCAGCAGGTTCTGACCAGTTCTAGAGAAATGGTAGCCGACATTTTGAGTAGTTCGGAGAACCGGCAAATACCACCTCTGACTGGCCTTGCCCCATCTATTCTCCGCCTCCCATTAAATCCCAGCTGATCGGCTGGGTCTCCTTTGGTTGCTCTGCACAGGAGAAAGGAGCTGGAAAGCAGGTTAGTGGGGTGGGGAGGGAATGGAATTTTGCAATAACCTTCCCCTGCCACACCCATCAAATCACGTCCACCAAGCCACGCCCACAGAACCAGTAGCAAAAAAAAGTGAATACCACCACTGCACTATGGTAGTCCTTGATGTACGACCAGAACTGAGTCCCAAATTTCCATCCCTAAGCAAGTCACGTCAAATTTTACCTCATTTTATGATATTTCTTGCCACAGTTGTGGCTGTAAACTCAGTAACAGTTAGTGAGTCTGGCTTCTGCTTGTCAGAAGGTTATAAATGCCAAACGTCTGAATTTTGGTCACGTAACCATGGAGATGCTGCAATGGCCGTAAATGTGGAAAATGGTCATAAGTCACTTTATTCAGTGTTGTTGTGACTTTGCTGGCTGCCATTGCAAAATTCAGACATTTGTATTAAAATTTACATTCTCGAATTTGCCTACTCTTGATTCAATCTCCTTTTGTGGTCCTGGTTTGTCAATTTGGACAACACTGTAAAAAAAGGACATGGTGGCTGAGCTTGTCAATCAGAAAGGTCGGCAGTTTGGCGGTTTGAATCCCTAGCGCCACATAACGGAGTGAGCTGCCGTTACTTGTCCCGGCTTCTGCCAACCTAGCAGTTTGAAAGCATGTAAAAAAAAATGCAAGTAGAAAAATAGGGACTACTTTAGCGGGAAGGTCAACAGCGTTTCATGCACCTCCGTCATTTAGTCCTGCCGGCCACATGACCAGGGAGACGTCTTTGGACAACGCTGGGTCTTCTTTGGCTTTGTGACAGAGATGAGCACTGCCCCCTAGAGCCGGAAATGACTAGCACGGATGTGCGAGGGGGAACCTTTACCTTTATAATAATCTGTCAAATGTTCAACTTTGTTCTTGCATCCATATTTCATTTTTTTTTAGTTTGGGGTTTAGTTTTAGTTTGGGGGAGTTTTGTCCTCAGTGATGAGAATAGCTTCCACAAATCTCCCAGCCTTTCTGTAAAGAACAGTTGTATTTTTCAGCCATCCTCTGATCAAACGAATCTCACTTTTTTTTTTAACACATAATTTATTCACAGCTTTCTTGTAAGTTCATTACCTGCAAATTGGCACCCGCCATCACCAATTTTTCATGGAGATGGGATGAAGACTAATTTTTCTCCATGCTTACATTCCACTGATTAAAGAGAGACCTCATAGAGAGTTCCCATGTTTTTTTCGCACCTTGAAAACTAAGTAGACTGAAATTATATGAGAGTGATCCATTAGTGTTAACTTTCCTTCCTTTCTTTCTTCCTTCCTTCCTTTCTTCCTCCCTCCCTCCCTTCCTTTTATTCTTCCATCTCCATTCATTCATTCATTCATTTTATTTTATTCTTCCATCTTCCTTCCTTCCTTCTTTCCTTTTATTCTTCCATCTTCCATCCTCCTTTTATCCTATCATCTTCCTTCCTTTAATTCTTCCATATTACTTCCTTCCTTTTATTATACCACCTTCCTTCCTTTTATTCTTTCATCTTCCTTCCTTTTATTTTTCCATATTCCAACCTTCCTTTTATCCTTCTATCTTCCTTCTTTCCTTCCTTTTTTTCTCCTTAGAATAAACAGGAGAGCAAGTAAAATATAAAATTTACTGAGACTATTGTTCTGAAGCTGAAATACATAGTCAAATATCTAAAATAGTCTCTCCAAAGAGGCAAGTTTTAAAGCAGGAACCGACAAGTCAGAATTCTTGAAGATTCAACTTAGACCAAACTTCCAAAATATGGGTGAAAATGAGGTCCTTGGTGCTTTCTGAACTTGGGTTTTCTTTCTTTCTTTCTTTCTTTCTTTCTTTCTTTCTTTCTTTCTTT
>BLBF01000006.1:6145519-6172004 GCA_015471245.1 Laticauda colubrina | reverse complement strand
TTTTGTACATATGAAGCTGCGGTTTCAGCATGGGGCTGTAGTTGTTTTGCTAAGTATTTTGCTAAGTATATATATATATACCTATAACAGGAATTGTTTGCAAAACTCTAAGCAGAAGTAGGAATAAAATATGCAGGTTGGGAGAAATTTGTATGAGAAAATATATCTCTGGGTTTAAAGAAGACTGAGACAAGACAGAAAGCTTTTTTAAAAAATGAGAAAGTAGATGAAATTTAACTTGGGAGAGTCATCCATTGATATTTGGATATGGGGACCTCATTAAAATTAAATAATTTGTTTAACTTTGTACAGGTAGTCCTCCATTTATAAGAATTCATTTAGCAACTGTTCTGGTGAGAGAATTTTATAAGAAGTTTTATAGATGAAGACTTTCCTAAAGCAAGCAAAACTTACATCAACTGCTCATCTTTGGTTAGAAAATTTCCCTTCTTTTCTGCATAATTCCCTTCTACTTCCTCATTATTCATACTTCTCCAAAAAAAAAAAAATTCTACAAGTACGCATTTAAATATACCAAGATGAATATCCAGATGAGTAGATTATCTCCAAAATACATATTTAAAGACACATTTCAGGAACTATGTTGCCACAGTGGGCTGAGTATCTGTTATGGTTCACTGGCAGCAGGAGCAGATGGCTGAGGTCTCAGAGAGCGAAGACTCAGATGAGAGCCCTGCGTGTGATGCAGGAATGGGGCTAGGACCATCAGGGAGTGGAGATTGTGGAGGCTGGCAGCAGTGAGGAAGAGGAGCCTGAGGAGCCTGTGCCCAGTGTGTGTGCATGCAGGGCTGCTTGAAGGAAAGAGCAGCTACAGCAGCATGGGTGACTTAGGAATAAGGCTGCAAGGTTATGGCCCCTCCCTGAGAAGATAAAAGCCAGCTAAGATATTGCAGTTCTTTGCAGAAGGCAAAGAAGTTTTACACTCGAACCTGGTGGACATCAGAAATATCTGACTTGGTGTTTGGAGACTCTTTGATTTATTGTTTAGGAACTTTATTTGTTGTTCTTGGCAGCCTTGCAAGAAATTGGCAAGGCTCCTCCTTATGGGAGCTAATTAGTTGGATGCAGTCTTTTATCTGTGAAGAAACAGGATTTGTAAATAAAACGGTAAAAGGTTGTGCTGGTATCTTTGTCTTGTGTTTCCTCTTGTGGAACCCGGTTTGGGTCAGAACAGTATCAAATCTGGTGAAAGTTAAATCTCGCTGATCTAACAATTGTTCCACAAGGCAGATGAAATCATTTGGAATTGGATTTAATTTCCTGAGCATTTGTAGTGAGAAGCAGAAACAACAACAACAACAACAACAACAACAACAAAACAAAACAAGCTGGAGCATCAGGATAAGATTTGCCAGTTACAAGAGTTCATTTGGTGTCCATTTGAAGTCGCAGGTAGTCCTCGACGTATAACCACAGTGGAGCCCCAAATTTAGGGTGTTAAGTGAGAACTTGTTACATGGGTTTTGTCCCATTTTATGACATTTCTTGCCACAGTTGTTAAGGGAATCACTGCAGTGGGTAAGTCAATATCCTGGTTGTTCAATGAATCTGGCTTTGCCATTGATTTTGCTTGTCAGAAGGTCACCAAAGGGGAATCAGGTGATGCTGCAAAGCTCCTAAGTATGAACCAGTTGCCAAGCCTCTGAATTTTAATCACGTGATTTGCAAAGGTCGTAAGTGTGAAAAATAGTCACTTTTTTCAGTGGCGTTGTAACTTGGAATGGTTGCTAAATGAGCTCTTGTACATCGAGGACTACCTCCATGATAGCACTGAAAAAGTGACTTATGATCATTTTTCACATGTATGACCATTGCAGCAGCCCCATGAACACGTGATCAACATTCGAACACTTGGCAAATGACTTGTATTTATGATGGGGTTGCATCATTGAATCAGGCAAGAGAATATCTATTTTAACTGAGAATATCTATGTTAATTTAGAGTTGACTATATAGCAAAGTTACTATGGATTGAAAAAGTGACTTATGACTGTTTTTGAAACTGGTAGCATCCCCATGGTCACATGATCCAAATGCAGATGCTTGGCAGCTGACTCGTAGTTATGATGGTTGCAGTGTCCCAGGGCCTTGTGCTCATCTTTTGCAACCTTCTGACAAGACAATATGAAGGCCAAATATGCTTAAGAACTGTGTTAGTAACTTAACAACTGCAGTGATTCACTTTACAAGTCTGGCCTGAAAGGTGTGATGACCCGGGGCATGGCACAAAGACAATCCAGCCAGAGAATAACTATAAGTTCCTTTATTAGCTCCAACTTTGTCCCCAACATCCCAGTTACTCTCCAGTCTGGAGAAAAACTCACCCACGAACCTGTAACAGCCTTTGGCTGCAGATACTTCAGTTCAAACATTGTAAACAGAAAACTTCAAATTATAAATCCAACAAGGCAAGATAAGGCAATAAATCCGGCAGAACAACATAAGGAGTTCCAGAAGTGAAATAACACGGCAATAAATCAGTTGGGAGGATGCCAGGAAATCAGATAACAGCAGCCAACACTAGGTGAACTCAGTGTTTGTTCCCAATGAACACCCCTCCCATCTGCCTCTCCTTTAAACTCCCTTCCCAGGTGTGTCTTCTGAAGGGAATTAGGGCCCTTTCCTCCCCCGTAAGCCATGCAACCCATGTTACTCTCTTCTCCGTTCCTCCCTGCTTGCCTTAGGATGAAGAGGGGGTGGGCCTTGGTCTTCCTCTGACCTCCCTCTCCCTTGTTCTACCTCTCCCCTGCTCTGCCCAGCTTGACTTTGCCCTTCCCCAGTTTCCTCCACAGCCAACGGGGTCACTCTTCCATTGGGACAAAACTCACTTAACCACTGTCTTGCTTAGCAACAGAAATGTTGAGCTCGATTGTGGTCATAAGTCAAGGACTGCCTGTAATGTACTATTTTTTCCCCTACACCAAAAATCCTGTCCATCATTTTCATTTTTGCCCTTGTTTCTCTATCTTTCATCCATGAAATGCGTAATAGAATATACTCTGGATTTTTTTTTTTACAAGAGGTTCTTTTTATTTTCTTGCACTGGGACAACCATTATTATAGTTTGAAAATGTTATCATTCTGGAAGGTTAACATTTATTTCTTAACCAACGAAAGGGGATGTCACCCAATGTCTGAATCATTTTTATCTTTTTTTTTGATACTGTATGAGATTCCTTATTTGGGTGTTTTCTTTTGAAGCTAGAAATCTGTCTCCATTTGGTTTCTTTAGATGTTATATTCTTTTTTATATATTTTTTTTCAGTCATCCAGTTTCTCATTAACGGACATTGATGTGTTTGCTGTGACCCCTTCTTTCATTAAAACCACTTAGTGTCTACATGTTCATACCCACCAGGGAGCAATTGCTCGACTGTTTGGTCCCTGTCCCAGAAGGAAAGAACCATTTGTAACTGGAAATAGCTCAAAAGTTTCAGCAATCCATCAATCAGCCCAAATGGGCCTATCAACATATACAGTTAATCTTGCCTGACCTGTTATGTCTACATTTCTACAGCTGGGGAACAAAGAAAAATGCCAGATGAGAAGCCATGGATGGAAATTAATTAAGGAGAGAAGCAACCTAGAACTAAGGAGGAATTTCCTAATAGACAGAACAATTAATCAGTGGAAGGACTTGCCTTCAGACATTGTGGCTGCTCCATCCCTGGAGGCTTTTATGAAGAGACTAGTTCTATACCCGTGCTTTGCTACGAAACTATGTGGTCGGGCTTAGTTTTTGGGAAAGAAAATAAGGGGGGGGGGAATCTGCCTCGGCCTACTAGCATCCATCGGTATTAATCTGGCTAGCGTCCTGTCACTGTGTGACAGAATTGAGGGCTGTTTGGAAACTGAAACAGTATTTGCTGTGTGAGCAAGAAGGAGACAGCAAGGAGCCTGGGCGTGGCTTAACTGAAGTGTTCTGTACTAAAGCTGCTTGGTGCTGTGAAACTGAAACTCCTCTCCTCTGCTTGTGTTTTGCAATTGGAAGAGGTTTCTTTCCAGGTGGGGAAGAGGAGTAGAACGCCTTAGCATCAGAGCATGATAACTAATTATAAATAATAATAATAATAATAATAATAATAATAATAATAATAATAATAATAATAATAATAATAATAATAATAATATAGGAAATACTAATGTTCTGATGGTCATTTCAAAAAATCCTTTCTTAGTGAGTACCTAGAAGCCAAGAAGAACATGCATACCAAATTTCAAGTTTGTAGGCTTTATGGTTCTGGAGATTTTGCGGTGATGCATGAGTGCTTTTTTGCTTTTATATACATTGCTCAAAAAAATAAAGGGAACACAAAAATAAGACATCCTAGATCTGAATGAATGAAATATTCTTATTAAATACTTTGTTCATTACATAGTTGAATGTGCTGACAACAAAATCACACAAAAATTATCAATAGAAATCAAATTTAACAACCCATGGAGGTCTGGATTTGGAGTTACACTCAAAATTAAAGTGGAAAAAAACACTACAGGCTGATCCAACTTTGATGTAATGTCCTTAAAACAAGTCAAAAAGAGGCTCAGTAGTGTGTGTGGCCTCCACGTGCCTGTATGACCCCCCTACAATGCCTGGGAATGCTCCTAATCAGGGGGTGGATGGTCTCCTGAGGGATCCCCTCCCACACCTGGACTAAAGCATCCCCCAACTCCTGGACAGTCTGTGGTGCAATGTGGAGTTGGTGGATGGAGCGAGACATGATGTCCCAGATGTGCTCAATTGGATTCAGGTCTGGGGAATGGGTGGGCCAGTCCATAGCATCAATGCCTTCGTCTTGCAGGAACTGCTGACACACTCCAGCCACATGAGGTCTAGCATTGTCGTGCATTAGGAGGAACCCAGGGCCAACCACACCAGCATATGGTCTCACAAGTGGTCTGAGGATCTCATCTCGGTACCTAATGGCAGTCAGGCTACCTCTGGCGAGCACATGGAAGGCTGTGTGGCCCCCTAAAGAAATGCCACCCCACACCATTACTGACCCACTGCCAAACTGGCCATGCTGGGGGATGTTGCAGGCAGCAGAACATTTTCCACGGCATCTCCAGACCCTGTCATGTCTGTCACATGTGCTCAGTGTGAACCTGCTGTCCTCTGTGAAGAGCACAGGGCGCCAGTGGCGAATTTGCCAATCTTGGGGTTCTCTGGTAAATGCCAAACATCCTGCATGGTGTTGGGCTGTTAGCACAACCCCCACCTGTGGATGTTGGGCCCTCATATCATCCTCATAGAATCTGTTTCTGACCATTTGAGCAGCCACATGCACATTTGTGGCCCGCTGGAGGTCATTTTGCAGGACTCTGGCAGTGCTCCTCCTGTCCCTCCTTGCACAAAGGTGGAGGTAACGGTCCTGATTCTGGGTTGTTGCCTTCCTACGGCCTCCTCCATGTCCCCTGATGTACTGGCCTGTCTCCTGCTATCACCTTCATGCTCTGGACACTACGCTGACAGACACAGCAAACCTTCTTGCCACGGCTCACATTGATGTGCCACCCTAGATGAGCTGTACTCCCTGAGCCACTTGCGTGGGTTGTAGACTCCGTCTCATGCTCCCACTAGAGTGGAAGCACCGCCAGCATTCAAAAGTGACCGAACCATCAGCCAGAAAGCCTAGGAACTGAGAAGTGGTCACCACCTGCAGAACCCCTCCTTTATTGGGGATGTCTTGCTAACTGCTTTCCGCCTGTTGTCTATTCCATTTGCACAACAGCATGTGAAATTGATTGTCAATCAGTGTGCTACCTAAGTGGACAGTTTGATTTCACAGAAGTGTGATTGACTTGGAGTTATTTTGTGTTGTTTAAGTGTTCCCTTTATTTTTTTGAGCAGTGTATATAGATTGGACAACCATTTTGTCTGAAATGGTGTGCGGTCTCTTGCTTGAACAGTTGAGGGAACTAGGTATGTCTAGTCAAATGAAAACAAGGACTAGCAGTGATATGATAACAGTCTTCTGGTACTTGAGGGGCTGTCTCAGAGAAGAGGAGTTGATCTATTCTCCAAAGCAGCTGAGGGCAAGGCAAGAAGTAAGAGGTGGAAGGTTATTAAAGATAGAAGCAACTAGAACTAAGGAGAAATTTCCTGACAGTGAGAACTATTCATCAGTGGAACAACTTGCCACTAGAATTTGTGGGTGCTCCATCCCTGGAAGTTTAAGAAGAGATTGGACAACCATTTGTCTGAAATGGTCTAGGGCAGGGATATATGGCAACTTGATTTCATTGAAGGCCACATCAGGGTTGTGTTTGACCTCAGGGGGCTGGGATGGGTGTGGCCAGGGTGCCATGGCCAGCTCAATATCACTCTTGTCAGGGGCGCCTATGGCAGCCCAGACGCTCTGCCAGCAAAAACAGGCTCTTGAGCTCCGTTTTTGGCTGCCACGTCCTCCTTCAACCCTCTGCCAGCAGAAAAGGAGCTTGGGGTGGCCCTCATGTGCTCCATTTTCACTGGCAGAGGATTGCAGGCCAGTCCTTCACAGTTTCCAGAGCAACCCCATGGGTCAGATCGAAGTACCCCATGGCAGAAGTGGTGTTCAGCCAGTTCTGACAGGTTTTGGAGAACCGGTAGCGGAATATTTTTTTTTAATTAAAGTGTTATTTCAGTTTTCCACATTTTAAAAACATCTTTTTTTTTTTTTAGTGAACAGCATGATTCCAGGTTTTTACATTTCCATACAAAAGTGGCTTTGATTACATTCTCATCTTTCACATTTAATTTCATATCCTACCATTACTTTACATATTTTCTATTATTTTTCTCAAATATTTTCCTCCAGCCTATTTTATAAATTTTTCAATTCATTTCTTAACCTATTTCCTTTAACTTTAAATAATTCTTATATCTTCATATTGGTTATACTTTATATTTTTATCTGTCAGGTTTGCCAATTTCATTGCATCTTCTTAGTTCATCATTTCAAAAAATTCCATCTCAATTCAAACATTTCAAAAAAATTTCCCCCACAATTACCAATTAGAGTGTGCCACCCTTGTAACTTATTTATCATTTAACTAATTCCCCTTAAAATCCCAATAATCATTTAACTTTTAATTATTGCCTTAAAAAATTAATAACAATAGTCTCCTAACAACTTCATAGCATATATACCTTTTAAGTCAGACTCCACATGGTAGCATTAGCGGAAATTTTGAGTAGTTCGGAGAACCAGCAAATACCGCCTCTGACTGGGCCTGCCCCCATCTATTCTCTGCTTCCCAAGTCCCAGCTGATTGGCTAGGTCTTCCTTTTTTGTCTTGCACAGGAGAATGGAGCTGGAAAGCAGGTTAGTGGGATGAGGAGAGAATGGGGATTTTGCAGTAATCTTCCCCCAGGAATGGGGAGGGAATGTAAATATTGCAGTATCCTTCCCCTACCATGCCCACCAAGCAACGCCCACCAAGCAATGCCACACCCATCAAGCCACACCCAGCAGTAATTTTTTTTTTTGAATCCCACCTCTGTCCCATGGGCTCGATCCAGCCTATGGGCCTTGAGTTTGACATCCTTAGTATAGGGTCTCCTGCTTGAACAGTTGAGAGAATTAGATATGTCTATTTCATTTGTTTCTATTTTTAAGTAAAAGATTCAAATTAAATTAAATAGGGCACAGAATCTGGTAAGGATCATCAAGGGATCTGGTCACAGTCCAATTAAAGCTGAAAAGAGATCAAATTTCTTTACAAGCATTTCATTACCCAACTAGTTAAAACTACTGACTATAGTTTGTTCCCTCTTTATATACAATTACTTAGTTTTCTCATTGCTAATTCCTTGATTGGGGTATTGTTTTCTGCTTGCTTGCTTGTTTGTCTGTAATACCTTTTTATCTGGGTGTAAAGTGCTGGAAAGGATGTATTCTGGTCTTTTTGTTTTCTTCTTTTCTTTTCTTAGAGTCTCTTTTGATTGGTGTGTGAACATTGTTTATTTCTATGTGTCTATTGATGGCTGATTTGTCTGAAAGTCAAACTTCCAGAATCTCCTAGCATTTTTGGATTTAGCTTGTTCTGGAATGTTCACAGTTTCCCAGTCGAAAATATGATTGAGTCCTTTATGATTCGTGATCTGTTTGTATAAACAACCTGAAATTAAAATCGTGCTGAGTGATTGTTACAATCTTCCTGATTGAAACGTGACTGTCAGCACTAATCCAGCTGCTGATCACATCAATTTTCTTTAAAGGGTTTTTAACTGATTAACCATTACAAATTGATTAACCTTTGTTCACAAAGAAAATGAAAATCAGATTCTGGATACTTGACACAAGGCAGATTGTAATTATAGCTCCTACAGTAACGTCTTGTTAGCACTTCCATGCTGGCATGCTCATAAGTCATTAGATCCTCCATCAAAAGCTCTTCTGCATTTCTAACTGTTGCAGTTACTAGAATGATCTTACTATGCTTTAGAAATGACAACTGGGGTTAACAGCAGCCTTTTCATAGCCTCTGATTTTCCTACTGTAGTAGAGTTTCGACAGGTATTGTGAATTAAAAAGTCTCACTCTAAGGCATATACAACCAATCATTTAATGATAGTTACCCTGTAAAGAGTAACACTTCATAGAGCATAGAATAACAGGGTTGGAAGGGACGTTGGAGGTCTTCTAGTCCAACCCCCTGCTCAAGCAGGAGACCTTATATCAAGGGTCTTCAAACTTGGCAAGTTTAAGACTTGTGGACTTCAACTCCCATAATTCCTGATCTAATATGACTGGAGGAGGAATTCTGGGAGTTGAAGTCCACAAGTCTTAAAGCTGTCAAGTTTGAAGACCCCTGCCTTATATTATTGCAGATAAATTGTTGTCCAGTCTCTTCTTAAAAACCCCCACCACAAATTCTGGAGGCGAGTCGTTCCACTGAGTAATTGTTCTCATCATCAGGAAGTTTCTCCTTGGTTCTAGGTTGGATCTCTCTTCAATGACCTTGTCTTGCCCTCAGATGCTTTGGAGAAAAATCTTTACCCTTTTCTTTGAGACAGTCCATCAAGCACCAGAAGATTACTATTGTATACCCCTAGTCCTTCTATTTATTAGACAAGACATACCCAGTTCCCTCAAATTGTTCATCAGTATTGTGGTTAGCCAGCAGCAGGTACAGACAGCTGAGGAGAGCGAGGATTCAGATGAGGGGCCAGGACCATTCGGGTGTGGATTGCTGCCTTCAGAGATTGTAGGGGCTGGCAGCAGCGATGAGGAGGTTCCCGAGGAGCCTGTGCCAAGTGCGCAGGTGCGCAGGATTGCTTGTAGGAAAGAGCAATTACAACAGCACAGATGACTCGGGAGTAAGGCTGCAAGGTAATGGCCCCTCCTTCAAGAATATAAAAGCCAGCTGTGAAACGAATGTATTTTGTAGAAGGCAAAGACGTTTTGAAACTCCAGCCTCGTGGACATTCCAGTATCCTGAGTTTGTATTTGAAGATTCTTATTTTGCAAATGATTTCTTATCTATTATCTCTTGGCAAGTCTTGCACAGTTTGGCAAGGCTTGTGCTTGTCACAGCTAATTATTTTGGAAAAGCATTACAAGATTTCTTTTCCTTTTGGATTGTGTTTGATTTGTTGGAAAAGGGCGTCGGTCAGAACAATCAAACAGTTTAGTCTCCAGACCTTAGACATGAAAGCCTGCTGGGTGACTTTCAGCCAATCAGCAGGAGACTATGAGTTCTAGTCCCACCTTAGCCATGAAATCCAGCTGGGTGACTTTCGGCCAATCACCAGGAGACAGTGAGTTCTAATCCCTCCTTAGGCATGAATGACAACTGGGCGACTCAGCCAATCACCTCACAGTGTTGTAGCTATGGAGAAAAATAAGAGGAGGAAGGAGTGTTCCGTTCAGAAATAAGTTGCGCGAGACCGGGTTCCAACAACAACTCTTTTATTTTCACAAGTAAGGCAATGGTAATGGAACAACAACCCAAGCCGCGGCAGCCCTTCTTATAGCAGCTTGCTCGTGACTTGTGACCAATGACAGTACTTTGAGTGTTCCCACCGTCAGGAGGGCCAATCGGATTGGTTCCCTAATAGCCAATCCGAGAACAGCCTTCTCGGCCAATCAGATTAAGGCACTTGGAGCCTACCAAGTTCCATACACAACACCCCTCCCCCCTTGGTTTCGTCCAACGTGTGTCACATAGTCACGCAGGTAGGTAGGGCTTTTTCAAGTCCTGGTTGACCTGTGCAACTCAGTCTCGGCGTGGTCTTCAAGCAGTTCGGACGGAATCACTTTCTCTCTGTGCCTTCTCCATGGAACCTCCTGGAAGGGTAAGTCAGTTTTGCCGCTCCTGCCTGAGTTTCTCGGGTTGGTTGAGATGGCTCCGCCGCTTCCCCCCTGGTTCGTCCGGGTTGGTCGAGCTGGCCTGGCTGTCTCCTTCCAGGAAGGCCTTGCTTCATTCTCCTGCTCCCGGACTTCTCTTTTGGGGTTCATCTAATCGTGAGTGCTCTTTTTGATTTGTTTGTTGTCGTGTTATGGGAGGTTTGTCTCTCCCTTTTGTATTATTTTGTGTTCCCCCCTTCCTCTGCTGTTTTTGGTTCATTTATTATTTTTGGCGCTGGTGTGGTGTTGCGTTCTAGGGTGCAAGAACGAAGCTGGTCAATGTGCCGCTTCCATTCTCGTCCGTTGTCTAATACAAGTCAGTAAGACCGAGGGGCTGTGATTTGGGTGATTGTGGCTGGGAGTCATAATGGGTCCCCAGTAAGGTTTTTTGCATAAACCAGGTTACCAATCTCGAATGCGCGGTATTTGCTGGAGGAGTCAGGGAGTTTATCCCAGGTATAAGTGGGGTGCAGTCTGTCAAGGTAGGAACGCAATTTCCTACCCATTAAGAGTTCTGCTGGGCTCTTGTTGGTTGTGCTGCTAGGGGTAATATGTTGCATGGTTAATAATTGATTTAGCTTTTCTTGCACGTCCCCCTTGTCCATTCTTTCTAGGCCCTCCTTAGTGTATCAAACCATGCGTTCAGTCCTGCCATTTGCAGCTGGATGAGCCGGCGCTGTCAAGGCGTGTTGGATGCCCTGTGCAGCTAAATACTGCTCGAATGCCAACACAGTAAACTGAGGCCCATTGTCCGACACTAATACATCAGGCAGTCCATGCGTGGCGAAAAGTTTGTCTAACTGCTTCATCACTGCCTCGGTGGTCATGGAAGCCATAAGTATGACTTCTAGCCAGTTCGAGTAGGAGTCCACAACTATCAAAAAGGTGTTGTCTTTTGTTGGCCCAGCAAAGTCAATATGCAGTCTTGACCCCGGGGAGTTTCCCATTCCCTGACTGGTGCCTGTGGGGGGGGTAGGCCTCGATTTTTGGCAGTCATGGCATGTAGCCACCCAACGTTCAATGTCTTTGTCCAGCCCTGGCCACCAGATGTAACTCCTGGCCAGGGCTTTTATCTTAACTATGTCTGAGTGTCCCTCGTGTAACATGCACAAAACATTTTCCTGTAGTTTTTTTTGGGATTACCACCCTGTCACCCCACAAAATACAGCCTTTCTCGAGAGACAGTTCAGTCTGTCGGGTGCGAAATGGTTTAAAAGTCTCTGTTTTGTTTTCGTCCGGCCAGCCCTTACCTACCCAATGCAGAATGTGAGTTGTCAGCGGGTCTTTCGTGGTGGCTTTAGCGACATCCGCTGCGGTTAGTGGCAGATTCGGCCAGGCCTCAAGTTGGAGCGTAGAGACGGTGGGAGCTGGGTTGTCTTCCATTATGGGCAGCGGGGAACGGCTCAAAGCGTCTGCATGGGTGATGGTCTTCCCTGGGCGATGGATCAGCGTGTAGGTGTAGGCAGCGAGGAATTCAGAACACCTCATCATTCTAGGTGACAGAATGTTCGGGGTTGGCTTGTTTCCTGCTAGAATCCCTAACAGGGGTTTGTGATCAGTGATGATTGAAAAAGTTCTGCCATAAAGGTACTCATGGAATTTTGACTCCTGCTATGATTGCGAGGGCTTCTCGGTCGAATTGGCTGTAATTCCTCTCCGATTTGGAGAGAGTTTTTGAATAGAAGGCAACTGGTGCCTCTCTGCCGTCTGGTAGCTTGTGGCTCAGGATGGCACTGATTCCAAAAGGCGATGCATCACAGGTGACCGTCAAAGGCAGGGTATTGTTATACTGGATCAAAACGGTGTTAGACGTTAATAGATCTTTGATACTTTGAAATGCTGCTTGTTTCCAGTGGCCCCATTTCCAGATAGTTTTTTTTGTCTAACAACCGATGTAAGGGTTCTGCTATGGTTGCTTTTTGGGGCAGGAACGCATTGTAGAAATTTATGAGACCTAGGAATGCTTGTAAGTCAGTTTTGTTCCTAGGTCTAGGTGTGTCTTTGATTGCTTTTATTTTTTTTTGGGTGGGGTGTATCCCTTGCTCATCTATGAGGTAGCCCAGAAATTCGACCTGGTTGAATGGTTGGTGGCTAGATTACATTTTTCTCGCTTTACTTTAAGGCCTGCATCTCTGAATCTTCTTAAGACTTCTTTTAATCTACTCTCTAGTTGGTTAGCATTTTTTGCTGACACTAGAACATCATCAAAATAAGGAACAACTCCCTTGATTCCATTTAAAAGGCACTCCATGAGGCTTTGAAAATGCCTGGGGCAACGCTAATGCCGAACTGGAGTCGGTTGCCCTTGAATGCCCCTCTGTGTGTCACTATAGTTCTTGCCTCTGCTGTAGCGGGGTCAATGGGTAACTGTTGGTACGCTTGTGCGAGATCAAGCTTCGCAAAAAATTTTCCTCCCCCTAGGGAGTGCAATAAGTGTTGCACTACCAGCACTGGGTACGCGCTTTGTTGGAGCGCATGGTTTAAGGTTGCCTTATAGTCTCCGCAGATGTGCACTGACCCATCTGGTTTGACAGGGGTCACGATGGGTGTTTCCCACCTGGCATGGTCAATTGGCTCTAACGCCCCTTGTGCTATTAGTTTGTTTAGTTGTTCGTCAATTTTTGGTTTTAAAGCAAAAGGGACGCATCTGGCTTTGAGCCAGATGGCGGCTATTTTTGGGTCTAGGCTAAATGAAATTGGGGTCCCCTTGTACTTGCCTAGGGTCTCGTCGAATACATCCCGAAACTCTTGTAACAGACTCTCTTCCCAGTTGGCCACAACGATGCTGTTGATCCCAGTCATCCCTATTCCCAGGGGCGCGAACCACTTGATTCCTAGCAGGCTAGGACAATCACGGTCGACGATGGTCAGAGGCAAAATTTCGGCATGATTTTTAAATTTGACAAGGATATGTCCAAGGCCCACTACCGGGACTTGATTTCCCTGGTAGTCCTTTAAAATCAATTTTTGTTTTTCTAGTTCTTTTTGTTTGATGTTCGGTATCAGGTGTTGGATGGTGTTCCAAGATACCATGGATAAAATGGATCCGGAGTCGACTTCCATCTCACAGGGCTTCCCTTCGATATTCACCTCTATCCGGACCTTTTTCATGTTTGCTGTCCTCGCATTTCCGATTGTTACCATCTGGTGCGTTTCCTCTCTGTCGCTCATTCTTTTACTTCTACTATCTCGGTTCCATCTGCTTCCGGCTTGTCTCTCTTCATGTCTGGGGGGGTGGGGGTGCTGCCGCATCTTTTAGGACTATAGCTCTTTTTGTTTTGGCAGACCCTTTTGATGTGCCCCCGTTTGTTACAAGCTCTGCAGATTGCATCTAGGAACCTGCATTCAGATAGCGGGTGGTTGCCTCCGCATCCATCACATTGGAATTCCTGCCTGCTTCTTCTTTTTTCCCGCCATTTCTTGTCTGATTGAAGTCTATGTACATCTTCACTGTCATCATCAGTGTCGCTCGGGGAGTCGAGATCTTCATAGTGGGTGGTCGCTGTGGGCTGCTTCTTGCTTCCCTCCACCTTCTTCTCTCTGGATTGATTTAGCGGATCTGGAATCGAATTCATTTGGCGCATCGTGGCTGCGGATTTCTTTGCTGCTTCGGCGGCGGTGGCTTCTGCGATGGCCTCAGCCACAGTGATGTTCGGTCTATTTAGCAGCTTACTCTGAAGTGTAGCATCCTTCAACCCGAGGACCACGCGGTCCCTCCATGTTCATGTTCTGGAACTCACAGGCTCCTCCGATGTGTCTCAGGGCTGCTACAAAATCTCCGACGGTCTCATCTTCTTTTTAGTCTCTTTTGTAGAACTCATGCCTTCTTATCAAGTTGGAGACCACAGGGGCGTAATGTGCCTGGAGCATTCTGTTCAGTCATCTGTTTAACATCTCTTGGTTTGTCTGATGCCTTTGCCATTTTAAAAATGGCTGGTCCGCAGTGTGTAAGGAAGACAGCCCTCTTCCTTTGGTCAGATATCTCCTGCAGTTCGTTGCTTTCTAAAAACATTAGAAAACGATCAATATACGACTCCCAATCCTCCTCATCAGCGTTGAATGGTGCAGGCGGTGAGTTGTTACCAGCCATCTCTTTTGCTCGGTTCTGATTGCTGCGTGCTTCGGTCTCGCTCTTCTATGATGATCCCATCCTTGTCACCAGTGTTCCATTCGGAAATAAGTTGCGCAAGACCGGGTTCAGACAACAACTCTTTTATTTTCACAAGTAAGGCAATGGTAACGGAACAACTACCCAAGCCGCGGCAGCCCTTCTTATAGCAGCTTGCTCGTGACTTGTGGCCAATGACAGTATTTTGAATGTTCCCACCATCAGGAGGGCCAATCGGATTGGTTCCCTAATAGCCAATCCGAGAACGGCCTTCTCGGCCAATCAGATTAAGGCTCTTGGAACCTACCAAGTTCCATACACAACAAGGAGTTTTATGTAAGTTCGCCATCTTGAGTTACTTATCAATTAACAAAGGCATGATCAAAATTAATAAATAAAAATAAACATTTACTGGAGTAGAAATCTGTCCCAAAAACAGAAATATGTCTTGGAAATAATTCAAAATGGCATGTTCCTCCACAAATCAAGAAATGAATATTATCTTAGTCTATGAAACCTTTTTTTTTTTTTAATCAACACCATTAGCCAGAGAAAGAGACATAAAACCAGTTTCTGAAACCCTCGTTTGTTTTTTACAAGTTTATTTTTTTTCAACCCCTAGCAAATATTTCCATTTCAATGAGAAAGCTGTATAATTGCAAGAGCTCTAATTACACTAATCAGACAACATTCATGCTTTGCCTCTGCTATATCCATGCCGTTTTACCTGCAGCGACCCTACATTTCTTGATAACTGTCAGATCTTAAACACCAGAGCCTAGGTGGGGCTGTGGGAAAGTCAAGTGGACAGAGGGTGGTGGTGAATCTAATTGAGATTTATAGCTAAGTATTTTACAAAAGTCTTAAGCTTTCTAATTAAAATATGCCTGCCTGGCTTGTCTTTGGGGAAGGATGATAGCTGAATAATTAATCAGCGGAACGACTTGCCTCCAGAATTTGTGGATGGTCCAACACTAGAGGTTTTTAAGTGATTGGATGACTATTTTGTCTGAAAAGGTATAGGGTTTCTGCTTGAGTGTAGGGGGTTGGACTAGAAGACCTCCAAGGTCCTTTCCAACTCTGTTATTCTATTCTGTTCTGTTCTTATTCATGTTCTCCTGTTCTATTCTATTCTGTTGCATTCCTTTCTTATTCTATTCTTTTCTTATTCTATTCTATTCTATTCTATTCTTCATTCCATTCCATTCCATATTTTATTTTATTTTCTATTCTATTCTGATTTCTTATTCTATTCTATTTTCCATTCTTTTCTGTTCTATTCTATTCCTTTCTTATTCTATTCTATTCTATTCCCTTCTTATTCTATTCTATTCTTTTCTTATTCTATTCTATTCTGATTTCTTATTCTATTCTATTTTCTGTCCTTTTTGTTCTATTATATTCCTTTCTTATTCTATTCTTATTCTATTCTATTCCTTTCTTATTCTATTCTATTCCTTTCTTGTTCTATTCTATTCCTTTCTTATTCTATTCTATTCTATTCTATTCTTCATTCCATTCCATATTTTCTTTTCCATTCTATTCTATTCTTAGAAGCAGGAAGCAGTCCCAGTCTCCCTGCCCCCATCTCAAGCAGAAACTGAGAAGGCCAGCTTTTAAAAATGCAGATTTGCTAAACCATTCAAAACAGGATATTTTGAAACAAAGGCAGAATGGTAGGATTAGAAGTAGCCCAGAGCAGTCCAACACCCCTTTATTGCACCATCCAAGAGCAGTTCAAACTTCACCTGGGACATCAGATAAATAATAAGCCAGAGGTTGACCAAATTAGCTCAACCAAGCCACCTAGGATTTGCATTTCCTCCTTTGCCTACAGAGCCAGCTGTGACCCTTACATAACCCCTACATGATCCCATAGGAATCTGACAACAGCCAATAAAATATTAAAGGACATGTTCTTGCACAGGAACAGGAAGCTCAAGTGCAAAGTCCAAAGAAGGTATAAAAACCCTCCATTCTCAACTCTGTTTTGTCAGCTGCCCTGAACCACAAACTCATTTGGTTCGGCTTCATTTGCTTCAGAAGTCATTTGGTTCTGCTTCATCAATAAGCCATCTTTCCAATCAGCCTCCATGTTTCCAGTGTATTTCTCCCAGCTTGGAACTGAACCAGATAGACAGACAGACACAGAGACAGAGAGGGAAAGGGGGAGACAGAGAGACAGAGAGAGACAGAGGGAGAAAGGGGGAAAGAGGAAGAGAGGGAAAGAGGGAGAGAGAGACACAGAGAGAGAGAGGGGGGGAGGGAGAGGGAGAGGGAGAGAGGGAGACAGAGACAGAAAGAGAGAGAGAGAGAAACAGAGAGAGAAACAGAGAGACATGGGGGGGGGAGAGGGAAACAGAGACAGAAAGACAGAGAGAGAGAGAGACAGAGAGAGAGAGAAAGAGAGACGGAGGGAGGGAGAGAGAGAGAGAGAGGAACTTTTCTTTTCTGGTAGAAAAGTAAGGGAGGACAGGATGTGTGAAGTAGGCGAGGGCAGAAATATTTGTAATAACATATGTTGCTTCCATGTATAAAGACAAAATGTCCAATATGGCCTGAAAATGTAACTCTTGCCTTGACCCCATAATTTTGCTTTTATCTCTGAATTCGGGAAGAAAGAAAAAGAAGGAAGGAAAAAAAGGAAAAAAGGAAAGGAAAAAGAGAAAGAAAAGGAAAGAGAGAGAAAAAGAGAAAGGAAGAAACAAAGAGAAACAAGAAAGAGAAAGAAGGAAAGAAAAAGAAAGCGAGAGAGAGAGAGAAGGGAGGGGGAGGGAGGAAGAAGAAAAAAGGAGGGAGGGAGGGAAGGAAGAAACGAAGGAAAGAAGGAAGGAAAAAGAAAGAAGAGAAGGAAAGAAGGAAAAAAGAGAGGGAGGGAAGGAGCAAAGGAAGGAAAGAAGGAAGAAGAAAGTGTGTGTGTGAGAGAGAGAGAGAAAGAAAGAAAGAAAGAGAAAGAAAGAAAAAAAAAGAAAGAAAGAAAGAAAGAAAAAGAAAGAAAGGAGAAAGGCCAACTTGTGTGTAAAATGCAAAGCCCTCCAAATTGTTCTGGACCTTTTCTATATTTTTGGGACAATTGTTTGAGCACAGCTTGAATGTCATTAAGTGCTGGGGTGAGCTAGTGCTCTTTTCTTCTTGCCAAATATCCCATTTTATACTCTACTGAGTATTATTTCTATTTTTTTTACACTCCATTCATTGAGTTGCTTTCCTGCTGATTCCTTTCCTTATTAACAGGTAAAACTGGACCTTAGTAAGTGACAGAAAGACGGATGACCTAGATGTTAAAGGAAAGGAGGAAAATTGCAGATGAAAGGACACAGGTAGGAGTCAAAGCAGTGAATTAATGGGAGGAAAGGCTGAATCAAAGGCTGCCATCACCATGGGAATTCCATAGCAAACAGCTAGTTTAGACCTGGAGTCCTAGCCAAGCTTTCAGATAAAAGGTTCCTGGTTAATTGAGGGATTTCACCTCACTTCCATCAATAACATCTCAAGAAACAAGATGGTACAAGAGGCCCACCATTCAGCTTCTGATAGAGAGAATGTGTGAGTCTAACTCACAGGATGATGCATTGCCCAGGTGAATAAATCTTACTAAGTTGGTTTCCAGTTTAAGGCAGTTTCCCAGTGTCAACAATTTAAATATGGGGTGGATCATGGCTTAGTGATGGAACAGAGGTTGGTACACGCACGCACACACAATCTGGTTCCTATTGGGTTGGCCCTGGCCTTGTTAGAAGCCCTGGAGAGCCAATGGGCCACACGAAAGAGGAGGAGCAAGTCATAAAGGATTTAGGTGACGGAATAGAACTCATCAAATTTGCAGATGACACTAAACTGGCAGAAATAGCCAACACCCCAGAAGACAAGCTCAAGAGCCAAAAACAGTTGGAAGGGACTTTGTAGGTCATCTAGTTCAAACCCCTGCCCAAGCAGGAGACCCTATACCATTTCTGACAGACGGGAGTCCAGTTTCTTCTTGAAGGTCTGAAGTGATGATGCTCTCACAACTTCTGAGGGCAACTTCTGTTCCATGGGTTGATTGTTCTCACTGTCAGAAAGTTTCTCTTTATTTCTAGGTTAAATCTCTCCTTGTTCAGTTTCCACTCATTATTCCTTGTCTGGCCTTTGGGTGCTTTAGAAAATAGCTTGATCCCTTCCTCCTCTCTGTGGCAGCCCCTCAAATACTGGAAGACTGCTACCCATGTCTCCCCTGGTCCTTCTCTTCACTAGACTAGCCATGCCGGTTTCCTGTAACTGTTCTTCATATGTTTTAGTCTCCAGTCCCCTAATCATCTTGGTTGCTCTTCTCTGTACTTTTTCTAGAGTCTCAACATCTTTTTTACAGTGTGGTGACCAAAACTGGATGCAGTACTCTAGATGTGGTCTTACTAAGGCTTTATAGAGTGGTATTAGTACTCCCCTTGATCTCGATTGTATCCCTCTGTTAATGCAATTTAGGATGGCATTATTTTTTTTGGCTGTTGCTGCACACTGCTGGCTCCTATTTAGCTGGTTGTCCACTAAGACTCCAAGATCCCTCTCACAGTTACTGCTATTGAGCCTGCTATATGTGTACTTTTGGTTTTTCTTGCCTAAGTGTATGAGTTTACTTTTCTTTACATTGAATTTCATTTTGTTAAATATGGCCCAGTGTTCTAGTCTGTCGAGATCCTGACAAAAAAGATCTTGACAAACTTAAATAATGGGCCCTATCCAACAAAACGAATTTCAATGTGGTGAAAAGCAGAATTTTACATTTAGGCAGGGAAAAAAAGCAGCAAAGGTATAAGTACAGATTAGGCAAGACCTGGTTCAAAAAAAGTAACTGTGAGAGGGACCTTGGAATCCTAATGGACAATTACTTGAATATGAGCCAACAGCAGCAGCCAAAACAGCTAATACAATCCTGGGTTGTATAAACAGAGGCATAGAATCAAGATCATTTGAAATACTAATACCGCTTTATAAAATACTGCAACCAGTTTTGGTCACCATACGACAAAAATGAGGTTGAGACTTTGGGAAAAGTGCAGGGAAGAGCGAATAAGATGATCAAAAGCTTGGAGACTAAAACATATGAAGAAAGGTTGCAGGATTTGGGTTTGGCTAGTCTAGAGAAAAGAAGAATTAGGGGAGACGTGATAGTAGTATTCCATTATTTGAGGGGCTGCCACAAAGAAGAGGGGGTCAAATTATTCTCCAAAAAACCAGGGGGCAGGACAAGAAACAATGGTTGGAAACTAAAGAAAGAAGCAATCTGGAATTAAGAAGAAACTTTCTAACAGTGAGGACAATTAATCAGTGGAACAGAAGTTGTCTCCAGAAGTTGTGAGTGCTTCATCACTGGGTGTTTTTAAGAAAAGTCTAGACAGTCACTTATCTGAAATAGTATAGGTTCTCCTGCTTGAGCAAGGGACTGGACTAGAAGACCTCCAAGGTCCCTTTCAGCTCATGAAGGAAGGGAGGGAGGGAGGAAGGAAGGAATCCACACCTTAGTAAGTGCTTCCCTATGTTAATATAAACTATTGCAGCTACTGTAGATTATATGCTACACACTTTGATCTGTTCACTCTTTTTAACAGTCCAATTCCCTCACGCCAACCAGGAGGTCTGCTTCATCTAGTTGCTAGTGAGGAATGACTATTAACCCTTCTATCAGATTGACCAAAAACTTTCCTTTTTAAAATATTTATTTATTCATTGATTCATTCGTTCATTAAGGGAAAGGAAGTGGTCTTCAGAGATGGAAAAACTAGGTGTGATGATTTACAAGAAGAATCTTTAAAGTGCAATCAGCCCCAATTTTGATCTGATTTGGATGGACATAAAAGCTCATTATCATCAAGGAAGAGCAATTAAATTGAGGCTTTGGGGCAGTGGGGACTGAGCTGCCTTTATTTAAAGCCTTTATTTAAAGTTATGTTCCTACCAAAACTTCCTTCAACAAATTTCTGGAACTCTGTCATGATTGTAGCATGGATCACAGTATTAGACCATATCAGGTTCTATGTCCTACACCAGGGATGTCAAACTCAAGGTCCGTGGGCCAGATGCAATCTATGGGTTGTTTAGATCTGGCCTGTGGGGCCATCCTGGAAACAGCAAAGGACCGGCCCACAGTGCCTCTGCCAGCAAAAATGGAGCTCAGGAGGGCTGCTGTCATGCCCCTGTCGGAGACTGAATCCTGGACAGCTGACAGGGAATGGGAGTGTGGCGCTGTTGGCTGGGGAGGAAACTGGGGAAGTGCAAAGTCCAGCTGGGCAGAGCAGGGCAGAGGTAGAACAAGGGAGAAGGAATTCACAGGAAGACCCAGGCCCACCCCCTCTTCATCCTAGGGCACGCACAGAGGAACAGAGAAGAGAGCAACATGGATTGCATGTCTTTTGGGGGAGAAAAGGGCCATGATTCCCTTCATTAGCCACAGCTGGGAAGATAGTTGATAAGAAATGAATGCTGAGTGCGGCAGCTGCTGGGAGCAAATGTGACTTTATCTGGTATCGTCATGGCTTATCTGTGTTCCTGGCTTATTACCAACCATGTGAGATTTACTGTGCCTTCAAGCCTAAAATTCTTGCTCCTGCCCTGCCAAACTAATTACTTCAGTTTGGCTTGTTTGGACTTTAAGTTACAGTTTGTGTTGTTCATGTTTTGGACTTAATTTTCTGCAGTCAAAGGCTGTTCCTGGGAGAGTTTTTCTCCAGCTAGAAGGTAACCTGGACATTGGGGGCAAAGTTGGTGATAATAAAGGGACTCTTATTGCTTATCTAATTGTGTTGCCTTGTGCCACACCCCGGGTCATCACAGCTGCATGTGGGCAGAGGGTTAGAAAAACAAACTAAAAGGAAAATAAAACAAAAGGAGAAATGTTTCCCCTTTTGCACTTGAGCATCCAAGAAGGGATGGGAAGAGAAAGGGAAAGGGGAAAGACAAAGAAAAAGAAGGGAAAATGGCAATGGTGGGATTCAAATTTTTTTACTACCGGTTCTGTGGGCATGGTGGGTGTGGGTGTGGTCATATGACTGTGGGCATGGCTTGGTGGTCATATGACTGTGGGCATGGCTTGGTGGTCATGTGACTGAATGGGTGTGGCCAACTCAATGTCACTCACATCAAAGGGTGCCTCACCTGGCCCCTCCCCTCCCAGCCATTCCTTGTCACCCAGCCTCAACTTATCTTTCGTTCTGTCAAAAATGTTGTTCACCTTTTTTGACTTTATTATCTACATGCTATAGATGTACTTTCATAGACCACTGCAAGGAGGAAATGGCTCACATGCTTTGCCCAAGAGTGCGATAGGCAACAGGCTTTTAAGGGACTGTCAGAAAGAAAGGGAGGAATGTATTTTCCAAAGCACCAGAAGGCAAACAAGAAGCAATGGATAGAAACTGAACAAAGAGAGAAGCAACCTAAAATTAAGGAGAAACTTTCTGACAGTGAGAACAATTAACCAGTGGACCTGCTTGTCTCCAGAAGTTCTGGGTGCTCAATCACTGGAAATTTTTAAAAGACTGGACAGCCATTTCTCTGAAATGATATAGGGTTCTTCCTAAAGTCCCTTCTAAGTGTTGTTCTGTTATTCTGACACCTTTCCCAGGACTTCTACTCAGAGTTTTCCTGCCTGAACAGGGGCTTGGACTAGAAGACCTCCAAAGCCCCTTTAAACACACATGTATTTAGGCTCTGGACTATAGACATTGAATGCATGTAAACCCTGAAAAATATGTGGTAGCCCTGGGCAAAAGAAAGGCAGTAGAATCACTCTAGATGTAGGGATTGTGTAAAATATTAACACATGATAAATAATGGAAGAATTAAAAATAATAGCACAGAGTTTTCTCTGTCTCTGTCTCTCTCTCTTCCTTCCTATTTCTTTTTCTTTCTTTCTCTTTCTTTGTCTCGTTCTGTCTTTTTCTCCTTTCCTTCCTTTCTCTTTCTCTCTCTCACACATACACACCACACACACACTCTCTCCCTATTTCTCTTTCTTTCTTTCTATCTCTCCCTTTTTCTTTCTCATTCTTTCTTTCTTTTATTTTATTTATTTGATTTGTCAATTGCTTACAAGATAATAGGTACACACACCCCTGTCAACCTTCATTCCCTCTCACTCCAGCCACTTTATTCACAAGGGGAAACTAATCCAGCATTGGAGAAGTTTTGCAGGTTAACCAACACGCATTTGCAGCCCATTCAAACTTCTCTGTGGCTGGATTTCCTCCCCGCCCCCCTCCAGCTTTCATTCCCTCTCACTCCAGGCGCTTTACTCACAAGGGGAAGTGATACTTCTAGTGTCCATGAAGAATCCAGCCTTGGAGCAGTTTTGCATGTTAACGGACTGCTGCTCCGCCCACAGTCATGTGTTTTCAAGTGGCGGAGGAGCAGTCCTCCTTTAAACTGGAGCGAGTGAGCATCGGGCAGGCGGGGCAAGTGAGTGAGCGGAAACCTGGTGACTGGGTTGGGGATGTGGCCAGCCAGATGTTGCTACCGGTTTGGTGACTCACACAAAATTCTTGCTACCAGTTCGCCCGAATAGGCGCGAACCGGCTATAACACCACCTCTGGAAGATGGGAAGAAAGCAAGGAAGGAAAAAGAAGGAAGAGGGAAGGAAAAAAAGAGAAGGGAGGGAGGGAGAGAGGAAGGAGGGAGATTATAATCAGAGTGAGTGACGGTCTGAGGGAAGTGTTGCATTAGCACGTGGCCACCACAGGTGACTCTAACTTGAGTGACAACAAGATGACCATGCCCACCCTGGCCACACCCACCCCACCCCACCCTGAGTCAAACAGAACCCTGATGAATGAAATCGAGTTTGACACTCCTGTCCTACACAGAGAATTATCTTCTTGCATCCTACACGGCAATGGTGATATTCTACTGGTTTGGCCTGGTTCTGGCGAGCTGGTAGCAGCAATGAGCAGCGGCGACTGAATTGGTTCTCTCCACTGCTCTGCTGTTGGGCCCACCTGCCCACCTGGACTCCCATACTCACCTTTATCCACTGAATTTGAAGCACGGCTGCTTTGCGCGGCACAGAATAGTGCAGCGCAGCAGCTGATGAAGCGACCGGGATTGTGCAGGCTTACAGGAGGCGAGTTAGAATACCTCTGCGCCTGTGCAAAGTGTGCATTTGGCACATGCACACCCACCAAGCCATGCCCACCGAATCGATGGCAAAAATATTTGAATCCCACCACTACAATACAGGTGTGTATTTGCTCTTTCTTTTGAAAGAAGTCCAAGTGCGGAGTGGTGATACTGTAATATAGAAGATACCATCTTTTGACTTCTAACTGTAGTCACGGTACTTCTGATTTCTTTGAAGCTTGCATGAATGCTTAGGATGGATAATATTCAAGACATTTCCCTCAAGAAATGATCAGCTTTACTTCTCTGAAGTCATGGCCATCTAGAACATAGAATATAGAAAAAACAGAGTTGGAAGGGCCCTTGGAGGTCTTCTAGTCCAACTGCAGGCTCAAGCAAGAGATCCTATACTATTTCAGACAGATGGCTGTCCAGTCTCTCCTTAAAAATCTCCAGTGATGGAGCAACCATGATTTCTGATGGCAAGCCGTTCCACTGGTTAATTGTTCTTATCATTAGGAAATTTCTCCTTAGTTCGTATTATTATATATAATAAAATCATGGCCATCCAAATAGCGATCAGATTTGGCTTGATGGGTGCTCTCAGACAGGTGAATGCTGAGAGGCATTATGTGAGAACAAGGTCCAAGATCCCTTCCAACTCTGTTATTTTATATTCTATTCTACTTGGAGCAGGGTGTTAGACTCAAGGAGATAAAGGACCTCTTAAAGATATCTTCTTACTGCACCTGTTGTAAAAAGTCAGGACCTAAAGAAATTTTGGAGGCTTCTTAAGCAGTTTGGTCTTGTTGTTCAGGTGCAAGGAAACTGTGAGTTCTAGTTCTGCTTTAAGTATGAAAGCTGGTTGGGTGAATTTGAGCCATTCCACAGGGGACTGTGAGCTCTAGTCCCATCTTAGACGTGAAAGTCATCTGGGTGACTTTGGCCAATCGGCAGACTGTGAGTTCTAGTTCTGTCTTAACCATGAAAGTCAGCCAACTCAGTGACTCTGGCCAATCACCAGGAGAGTGTGAGTTCTAGTTCCACCTTAGACATGAAATCCAACTGGATGACTTTGGGTCAATGAGCAGAAGAGAGTGAGTCCTAGTCCTGCCTTAACCATGAAATCCAACTAGGTGACTTTGCATCAGTCCCTCTATCTCAGTTGAATCCTCCTCACAGGGTTGTTGTTGTGGGGAAAATAGGAGGAAAAAGAAGTCCAATGTAAGTTCATCTAGTTAAGTAGTCTATAAAGTACCAAAAGTGGGATGAGAATCAAATAAATAAATCCCAGCACCATCCTATTTTCAGCCCAAGGACATTTTTAATGGTATAGAAAGTCTTGGGGGAGTTTTTTTGGCCTATCTTGGAATGAAAAGAAATTAGGGAATTTCTTTTGTGTGGGGAAGAAAGCAGAATGGCTTTCAAACCCACTTTCTCTAACTACCTTCTTCCTCTAAAAAGACACATTTCCTGGCCTCTTTTATTGAGTGAGTTGATTGAAAAGTGGTTAGGCTTGGGCTAAAAGCATTCGCCTGGCTTGTCCTTTCAAAATGATGTCTGTGTGATTGCAATATGAAATTTGGAAAGGTTTTTTTCCCCTAGCTCTCTCCATCCATTGACCAGACTGCCTGAAAAGAAACTGCTAGATATTGAAGTTAAGAAGGTTGGAGGGTTTTTGCTGTCAAAATAGGAATTTTTAATGCAAGTTTTTTTCTTCCAAATTTTATTCATTTTTTAATTTATTTATTACATTTTCTTAATCTTAATAAACATTGCATTGTCTCTGTATTTAATTTGCTTAACAATTCTGACTGTATTCTTAATTGGCACCCCTTTTTTTCCAACCACTGGTAAAATAGATTCCATGTATGATAGTATTGTGTTTTCTTTCTACTTAATTTTCTTTCTTTTTTTAAATTTTTTTATTGAAAATAAACGTTTAAAAATCTTAAGCATGGTAGACTTTCTTTGACATACATATCAGTCTTTACATTATTATACTAGAAAAAATTCATTAAGTAATATAAGCATTTATACACACACACACACATACATATATATGTGTATATATAATATATGTATATATATATATATATGTATGTATATATAATATATGTATATATATATGTATGTATTTGTTTTTTTAGGCTTTCACGGGTACTTACATGTGTGCTGTTTAGCTTCCTTCAGGTATTATCCCACGTCATTGTAGTCCTGTTAAAGTTGTAGCAACGTTTCAGTAGAATCTCATCTGCCATCCTCAGGCTTCTGTATGGATGTGGGTCTCACAGCTTCTGGTTTCAAATTCGAGGCTGGCCTATTCTGATTGGCTGGGAGTTTTGGTCTGTGTTCACTGGACTTGGAGTTTGATTGATTGGTGTTTCTGGTTTCTTCTGTCTGTTTTGTGGCTTTGATTGGCTGGCAACAGTCTGTTCTTGTGTTGGAGGCTTTCAGTGCAGCTTGGCTCCGTGTGAAGGGACGGCTGCTCTTCATTAGCAAGCTGCTATTCATTAGCAAGTTGGGTTTCACCTGGGTGCCTGGTGGGGGGGTGTTTGAGTTGGAGCTATCAGAGGGAGTCTGTTTTTGCCCAGGTGTTTGCCTGGCTTGTGGCATGGGGATCTTTCTATTTGAGAGTGCAGGCTTCCAAATGATTGACAGTCTGGTGGAATCATCTCTTCTATTCATGCTGTCAGGTCTTTTTTCAATCTCTATGGCTTCTCTGATGATTCTGTGGCTGGGGTTTTCTACTGTGGCATTTCCTTTGTCTGCTGGGAGTCTGGGAAATGCCACAGTAGTAATGGACAGAAAAGACTGTGAAACAAAACTGACAGACCTACTCCAAGACTCCACATACAAACCTATAAATACAGACCCAACCACATATCTAGAAAAATTAACCAAGAAGAAAATTATAACCAGCCACATAAGCAAAGA
>BLBF01000006.1:6079998-6093817 GCA_015471245.1 Laticauda colubrina | reverse complement strand
TATTCTATTCTATTCTATTCTATTCTATTCTATTCTATTCTATTCTATTCTATTCTATTCTATTCTATTCTGTGCTAGCTTCACTCTTTTCCATATCAGAAAGCTTTGCTCATAGTATAGAAGAATGTGTGGCAGAACTGGGGGCGGAGTTAAAAGAGGAATCAGCCTAGAATCCTTACGTAGCCACAAACAGACTAATTCCAAGTCTCCTTTGAAAAAGGGGACTCACAACCTTGGATCAAAATTCTGATGGTCACACACCCCTAATGATCACATGAGTATACTTGGTATGATTGGTAATATGGTCATTTATGACTATTCCCATATCCTGGGGTCACCTGACTGCATTTTACAGTGGTTTTGCCAAAACCAGCACTTAATTCCAGTTTTAGGCCAAACTGCAACCCCGAATTACTCACTGGTTCATTTTAATGACCGTGGTGGCCATTTAAAGACCACTGTGTTCATTTTATGGCCACCATGTTTGTTTAATAACAGCTGCAAAAAACATCATAGAATTGAGCCTGTCACATGACCAACCCATTTTATGACTCTTAGAACTACACCACCTTTGATCTGACCTAAATGTAGTGCATAAAATTACCTATTATAATGTCCTACCCATCAATGACTACTTCAGCTTCAACCTCAACAATACACGAGCACACAATAGATACAAACTCAGGTAAACCACACTAAACTCGATTGCAGGAAATACCACTTCAGCAACAGAGAGGTCAATGTCTCGAATGCTCTACCTGACTCTGTGATTTCTTCCACTGACCCCCAAAACTTCATTTTATTTTATTTTTATTACTTTTATTGAAAAAATTAAAACATTAAAATACAAAATAGAATACAAATATTTAAAATGAGAGTGTTATGTATGTTACAATCCATTTTAACAATGCTTTCCTTTCAAGTATTACTCCAGTGTGTATTTTATACTCCTATTTATCAATACACACACATACACACGCACGCACATCCCTATCTTTCTAAATTATACATTCCTTATTTATTTAATTGCTTATTTCTATTGTTTATCCAATGGTACCAATTTTCCCATACTTTATAATAAACTGAGCCATCTTTCTCTTTTAATTCTAATGAAAGTTTGTCCATTTCCACGCAGGCAAAGATCTTTTGGATGATTAAACTATCTGTTGGCATAGAATCAACCTCTTGAACTTTAATACATCTTTAACACAGTAGACTGTCTACTGTTGACCTCACCCCATTCCTAAGTGGTCTGTAAGGGGCATGCATAAGTGCACCAATGTGCTTACCGTCCCTGTTCTAATGTTCCTTTTTATTCGTATCCATTTCATGTATTTATAACCATGTTTATACTTATACTGATTATCTAATACTTGCTTGACAAAATAATTAAATAAAATAAATAAATTTACAATCATAAGTTAAGAAAAGTACAAAAAAGAGGTCTGTTTAATTCAGATTCCACCTATGTTTATTATTAAAATTAATAGCAATTGATAGTTGAATAGTAGATGAACATCTTGGACTTTAACATATATCCAAAGTGCAGATTACAATCTAGGATAAGAAAACAATCGGTAAATAAGCAAAGCAAAGTCAACACCATTGCCATGAAAAACTGTTGTTTTGGACCCAGATTACAGAACTAACCATGAAATTCCTTCTGGAAGATGTATATATCGCAAGTGCAAAGACCCCAATTAAGCTTCCTTGGCAAATAAACGTCTCTCTTTTTCCTTTAAAACCTCAGCCAAAAAGCTTAAAAACAAATTATCTGTTTAAACAAAAGATCATGAACTTCAGATCTTAGACTTAATTATAGAGCTCTTCTGGATATACTCCAATTAAGCCAGATTTGGTTAGCCAGGAACGTAATGATGGTCTGTATACCGAGAAGAAATGATCACTAATATAAAGGTAATTAAAACAAAATAAGAGATTTTTTTGATGCTGGAAAAATGATAGACAAAGCTGTAGAATGTTAACTAAAGAGGCAGCCTTTTTGTTTAGCAAATCCATTTAATTTGCTGGACTTAAATTAAAACAATTTTTCATTCTTTCTTGGCTGTCTCCTTGCATAAAAGATTATTTGTAGCCTTGTGTATGTTCAAGACTTAGCAAGACTGTTCTGCTTATTACATCTTGAATGATTTAAGTATTTCTCTTTTATAGTTCCCTCATCACTGCAGCCTCCTTTCCTAAGGGGTAGCCGAAATCCAATTATGGCATTATTGGTAGGTTAGTTAAGAGATTTTCTTTGTAACAAATTAAAGGGAACTGGAAAGTGGATTTACAAAACGTTTGGAGGTCCAAAATGTCCCATATGTTTGGAGGTAAAAATTTCCTCTGTCCACTAAGTTCTGACTCTAGGGGGTGCTGCCAGGAGTGGGATTCAAATTACTTAACAATTGGTTCTGTGGGCATGGCCTAATTTGTGGATGTGTCTTTGTGGTCATGTGACTGGGTGGGCATGGCTTACTGACGGCATGGCTTGGTGATCATGTTACTGGCTGGGCATGGCTTGTATGTAAATATTAGAAATATTTGTATAAATATTGATTTTTTTTATAAAAAAAGAGCAACTTTTACCCAAAAGCAGGCAAAGCAGGTAGGCAGACTGAGTTGCTCACAGATTCACTCTGAGATCTACCTTTCTGCAATCTGCTACTTGAGTCTGTTACATAAAATTTGCTTGCAAGCAAACTCATAAAATTTGCTAGCAACCAAGCTCACAAAATTAACTCACAGCACACCATGTAGGTAAATATTGTTTTTTTTATTTAAAAAAGAGCCTTTACCCATTTTTTTATTTTAAAAAAAGAGCAACTTTTGCACAAAATCAAGCAAAGCAGGCAGGCTGAATGAGTTGCTCAGAATCACAGATTCACTCAGAGATCTATCTTTCTGCAATCTGCTATCTGAGTCTGCACTGAAAAATAGAAGCTTCAGTCCTAAGGAAGGTTCGACTCTGCTTTTATATTAGCTAGAAAGCAAGAAATCCAATGATTTCCTGCTTTCTAGCTAATCTAAATCTCAGAACAGCTGATGGTCAGGGGAAAAAAAAAAAAGGAAAAATAGCAACTTACCAAGCTCAGGCAAGTTTCATGGCATGCATGCCAGGTAGAGAGTGGGTGGGGAGGAGAGGGGCCAGCCAGTGATGCAATTTGCCAGTTCTCTGAATTGCGCAGAATTGTAACAACCAGGTAGAATCCCACCCTTGAGCGCTGCTCATCTCCGTTTCTTGGGAGCAAGCATTGTCTGAAGACACTTCCATGGTCATGTGGCCAGCATGACTATAAACATTGTCCTCCACTTACAACAGTGGTTGTTCAACATTACAATGGCACTGAAAACAGTGACTTATGATCATTTTTCATACTTACAACTCTAGTAGCATCCCCATGATCATATGATCTATATTTGCCTGCTTGATCACTAACTTACATTTATGATGGTTTGCAATGTCCCAGGGTCATGTGATCCCCTTTTGCAATCTTTTGACAAGTCAAGTCAATAGGAAAAGCCAGATCCACTTCACAACCGTGTTACTAATTTAGAGAAATTTAGCGATTCACTTAACTCATATGGTGAGAAAATGTGTAAAATGGGGCAAAACTCATTGAACACATTTCTCACTTAGCGTGATAAATTTTGGGCTCAATTGTAGTTGTAGGTTGAGGGCTACCTGTTGAGGTGATTCCCCGTTAGGAGAATGAGCGCGTACAGGGAGACGTATAGAGAGTAGTGTTGGAATAATACACACACAGTACACAGATACATTGTACAGTAAATGTAGGTTTTTACTGCCAGAAAGGTTTAAGCAAAGTCCAAAATAAGCAATCCAAAGTCATTCACAAGTTAAATCAGTCAGTTTTGCAATCCAGGGATAATCCAAATATCAAATTCTGGTGTCAAAAACAGTTCAGTATCAGACTTACATTAAATTACAGTAATATCAGTCAATTAGGAAAATTAGGAGCAAAGGCAATACTTTCCAACAGAAGGAAACAAAGATACATTCTCTTCTGAGACTCAAACTAAGACTAACGAGGTTTCTGGCTCCATCTTATGGCCATTTGAGAAACCACACCCAATTGGATGCTCTTGCATTCTCTTAAAGAGACAGTATTAAAATGTCTATCCCCTTTATACATTTCTAACCCAAATACCTGTTAGGAGATTCATATTCCTAACATTCTCCCCTTTTGGGAAAGATAATATATACAACCTTACATAATCCATAATCTTCACAGCTAGCCTTATGCTTTATGGAGCTTTGGGCCTTTGTAAAATGATCTGCTATATTGTTTTCTGACATACAGTATTCTAGCTTAATCATCTTACTTTGCACACATTATCTCACATTTAAATATCTTAAATCTGTATGTTTCGTTCTTGTTTTAACAGCAACATTTGAAGCCATCTGTATTGCTGATTGGTTATCTTCATAAACAAAAATAGGATCTTTTACATCAATTCCCATATCAATTAATAATTGCTTATACAAAACTAAATCTGTACATAGTAAAGACAAACATGAGAATTCAGCCTCCATTGTTGACAAACGTAAATGTTTCTGTCTAATAGATCTCCATCCAATCAATGCTTTTCCCAATAATACAGCAGTACCCGATGTAGACTTTCGTGTATTTATGTCTGTAGCAAAACTTGCATCAGCATATGCAGTCAAATTCAGTTCATCTTTTGGCTCCAAATACAATGCAAAAAGGATTGTATGTTTCAGATTTCTTAACATACATTTAGCAGCTTGCCAGTGCCTTTCGGTCGGCTCAGCATTAAATCTTACTAACTGATTAACACTGTATGCAATATCTGGCCTTGACCAATTACTGAGATAAGATAAACTACCAATCAAGGACTGATAAATGTTCTTATCAAAAATAGGACTTTGAACATCACTATGGCTAAACTCCTGGATCATTGGTGTTTTAGCCAGCTTACAAAGTTCCATTTTATAACTTTTTAGTAATTGGTTAATTTTATCTGCCTGTGAGATCTTGTATCCTCCTCTAGTTCTATCTATCTTTAAACCAAGATAATGTTTGATTTCTCCTAACTGTTTTATCTTAATTTTTTTTTTCCAATAGTGAAATTATCTCAGTAGCTTCTTATTCAGTTTTGGTGATTAATGCTTTGTCATCAGTAAATAATAACAATAATGAAATCATACCATTATTTTCTCTTTTAAACAAACATGGATCAGCCATGCCAGCTACAAAACCTATTTTAGTTAATTCTTTAACAATACATTGGTTACACTCATATCCTGATTGCTTCAAACCATAAAGACACTTTTTCAATTTCCAGCAATCAGTATTATCAGTATTATCATTTCTGAGACCTAAAGGTTTCTTTAAATATATAGTGTGTTGCAACGGTGCATGCAGATAAGCTGTCTCTCCATCCAAATGATTTACAATGTATTTCTCCTTAGCTGCCCACACTAATGCTGCCCTTAATGTAGTAGCCTTCAGATTAGGTGCAAACACCTTATCATAGTCATTTGCTGTCTGATTGAATCCTTGTGCTACTAACCTGGCTTTATGGGTAACAATCCCATCTACACCTATCTTCAGTTTATATATCCATTTGCATCCTATGGCATGTTTACCTGGTGGTAACTTAACATTCTTTTTAATGATTCCAGTTCCTTATCCATTGCTTTCTGCCAAGCAGCCTGATCCTTAGCAGGATACAGTTTTAGTTCACTATAGTTACTAGGAACTGTATTCACTTGGCATACAACACTAGCCTGATATCTATCAGGTGGTCGTGTTACTCGGGTTGAATGTCTTGGTAATACAGGGCTCACTGGTGGACTTTCCTGTGCCACCTGCTCCTGTTCTTCTATTTCTTCCTGTGCCTGTTCTTCTACTTCTTCCTGTCCTTCCTCTTTAATGGCTTTTTGTGGTATACTGATTTTATCTTTTGGGGACTATTTGGGTGTCAGTAATAATATCATTCCTGGATTCCTGTTCCAGTTTATCCCACCCAACGTGCTCAAGAAATTTTGCACTAGCGCTACAATAAACATGAGATGTGTCTTGATCTCAAAATCTAAATGATCTATGGTTGGCCTCATAACCCACAAAAAATAACTTCTTAGCTCTTTGTTGCCATTTCAGTCTTACTTGTGAGGGAATATGCACCCATGCTGGAGCTCCAAATGTGTGTCGGTAACTTAAATTTGGTTTTCTGCCATGCCAACGAGTGAATGGTAATTCTCCAGTTGTTGTATTTACTACATTGTTTAAAACATGGTTACGACACATTATGGCTTCACCCCACAGTGTTTCAGGTAAACCTGAATCAGATAACATAGTGCGAGCCATGGCTTGTAATGTTTGCCCTCTTCATTCTATAAATGAGTTATGTTGTGGTCTGTAAGGTGCAGAACATTTATGCTCCACACCAACCAATTTCAACATAGTTTGGAATCTTTTGTTCACAAATTCAGTCCCATTATCAGTTACTAAAGTAATTACTTTACTTTTCATTTTTCTCTCAGCAAACCTTAGCCACTTAAAGAAATGTTGGAATGTTTCTGTTTTGTTTTTCAAAAGATAGCAGAAACCATATTGTGAGTAATGGTCCATAATACTCAAAATATAACAGGCTTATAACAAACCTAAACTTGGTTTCTTAGGACCAATTATGTCAGCAAACACAACCTCTAAAGGTTCTTTGGTCTTAAACCCATTTAGTCTGTTTACAGGAGTAACTTTACTCTTTTCTTGACTACAAGCATTACAATGTAAATACTTGCTACAGGGTTTCAATTTTACTCCCTCTGACAATTGAACAGTTTGTTTGAGCATTTTGAAATTAATGTACCCTAGACATCTATGTAGTAAATGTATACATTCATCATGTGGCTTAACATTGTTATAAACTGAGTTAGCCATCTTCAACTGATCATCATGTATCACATATAAATCATTCTTTAAAGTAGCAGTAACACTTTTACCCTCTTTCTCTATTATGCAGTTATCTCCACTAAAGTTTACTACATAACCAATATTAACTAAAGCCCTTACTTATGGCAAATTAAATTTCAGTTTAGGTACATATAACATGGTTAAATGTTCGTTTATACAAGAACAATATGCAGTACCTTCACCTGATGCTTTCATCTTCCATCCATTTGCCAATGATACATGTTGTTTACTCGTGGACATCTTTACAAACCTTTTTCTATCTTTAGTAATGCATTGTGATGCTCCACTATCAACAACCCACAAATCATTGTTTACAGTTGAATTGCTAAACATAGCTAAACTAACATTCTTCTTAGCCTTCTGGTGTTTATCAGTATTCTGTTGTTTTCCTTTCTTACAGAATTTATCTATATGTCCCCTAACCCCACAAGAAAAACATTTCCTAATAGTATAGGCAGTTGAAGATAAATCCTCTTCTTGTGGTTGTTCCTTCATCAGTTGGTCCCTATCCAGCCGTCTTCTTGCTTCTACTAGCAAACTTCCAGTTATGTCAGTCAATGTCAGTTTATCTCTGGGCAGGATTTCCAGTGAAGATACATAGTCATCATAACTTTCATCCAATGAGGACAGAATGATATAAACTTGATGCAGCTCTGAAAATATTAGTTCTTTTTCATGTAGCTCTTGGAAAGTTCTTTTCATGAGATTCAAATGAGTGAACATATCTCCACCTTTCAGAAGATGTGTTCTAAACAGTTTACATGTAAGATGTATGTGTGTACCTACACTGTCACAAACATAAATCCTCTTCAAATTCTGCCAACACTTTGCAGCAGACTCTTCTCCATGAATATGGACTAGCTGCTGGTCACTCAGTGTTAGTCCAATTATACAAAGAGCTTGTTCGTTGTTCTGTTTAAAATCAGCAAGCTTCTTGGCATCATCCTCTTTTTCTGGATCCCAAGCATTTACATCTGGTGGATTTTGAACTACATTCCATAAACCTTCTTTACGCAGAAGTAGACTGCACTTCATAGACCAGGAAACATAGTTTGTTCCATCCAACCAGGTTATCAGTGATAGACATGTTGAAGTGACTTGTGCTATCTTTATCAGGATAGTAACCCACAATTAACAATTAACCCACAGTAAACAGCTGTCTGTATACAGTAATGTGTATTCACACTAACTCTCAATTATTTGAGCCTGGTATGGCCTAGGCCCATAATCAGTGTTGAGGTAATTCCCCGTGAGGAGAATGTGCGCATACAGGGAGACGTATATAGAGTAGTGTTGGAATAATACACACACAGTACACAGATACACTGTACATTAAATGTAGTTTTTACTTCCAGAAAGGTTTAAGCAAAGTTCAAAATAAGCAATCCAAAGTCATTCACAAGTTAAATCAGTCAGTTTTGCAATCCAGAGATTATCCAAATATCAAATTCCGGTGTCAAAAACAGTTCAGTATCAGACTTACATTAAATTACAGTAATATCAGTCAATTAGGAAAATTAGGAGCAATGGCAATACTTTCCAACAGAAGGAAACAAAGATACATTCTGTTCTGAGACTCAGACTAAGACTAACTAGGTTTCTGGCTCCATCTTATGGCCATTTGAGAAACCATACCCAATTGAATGCTCTTGCATTCCCTTAAAGAGACAGTATTAAAATGTCTATCCTGGTTTATATATTTCTAACCCAAATACCTGTTGGGAGACTCATATTCCTAACATTACCTGTATGCCAAAGATGTATGCAATGCTGTGACCTTCCCACCGAAGTGGTACCAGTGGTAGGATTCAAATTTTTTTACTACCAGTTTTGTGGGAATGGCTTGGCTGGTGTGGCTTAGCGGGCATAACGGACATGCAAGGCAACCAAAGAAGACCCATCCAATCAGCAGAAGGGAGGCAGAAAATAGACGGGGGTGGGGTCGGTCGGAGGTGGTATTTGCCAGTTCTCCGAACTACTCAAAATTTCTGCTATCAGTTCTCCAGAACTGATCAGAACCTGCTGAATATGTTCAGAGTTTTGTAGCTTGAATTCAGTGCCAGAAAATAAAACACAGATGGCCGATGCTTCATTTAACATCTTTATAAACATAATAAGTAAATTTTACAAACCAGTTGCAGATTTCTTCAACATGGAGCAAACTCAGACAGAAATAAACATGGTGCAAATCACTTCAGCAGATCAGAAACAGACATCAGTTTCACTTTAGTTCAGCAAGCAAGCAGAGAAAAGCAGTTTCATTTCCATTGACAGCCTCAGAGCTTAACATAGCTGCAGAGCTTAATATAGAGTCACACCTAAGCTACTTCTAGTTTCAGTTTCCAAACAGTTCTTATTGGCTGATGTCGTTGCTATGCCTATTCATTGGCTGATCTTGTTACCAAGACCTATTCCAGTTCATGAACATACTTTGACAGAATACCACCTCTGAGTGGTACCTATTTATCTACTTGCATTTGCATGCTTTCCAACTGCTAGGTGGACAGGAGCTGGAGCAAGGAACAGGAGCTCATCCCATCATGCAGCACTTGGAACTTGAACCTGGGCTGTCAGCTTTGCAGCTGAGAAGCTCAGCATTATTAGTTGCTGAACCATTGCGCCACCTCAAAATTGGGAACAGATCACATGTTAATAAAAGTATTAGTCTTAACATCTTTTCAAAAAAGCAGAAGACTTTCAACAATCCAGTTTAGTGTCAACAAAAATGGTTTATTTGGAATTTCTGGGCTGGCCAGAAATATAACTGGTTTTGGATAGTTGCTTAACTGCATCAACGGGCTTCTGTATGACATTCCAAGGATGAGATAGATGCTCAAGAGTTGATTTGAAGAGAAACATGGTTAAAAACTGGAAGACGATCAAGATCACCTAAAGTGTTTAGGAACAAAAATCTTTATAATTTTGTGATAAGACCATGCTTGGAGTATTGTATCCAGTTTTGGTCACCATGATACAAAAAAAAAAATTGTGACTCTAGAAAGAGTGCAGAGAAGAGCAATAAAAAAGATTAGGGGACTGGAGGCTCAAACATGAAGAATGGTTGCAGGAATTAGGTATGTTTAACTTAATGAAATGAAGGACTAGAGGTGACATGATAGCAGTGTTCCAATATTTGAGGGGCTGCCACAAAGAACAGGGAGTCAATCTATTCTCCAAAGAACCAGAAGGCAGGACGGAGAAGCAATGAATGGAAACTAACCAAGGAGAGAAGCAACCTAGAACTAAGGAGAAATTTGACAGTGAATTAATCAGTGGAACAGCTTACCTCCAGAAGTTGTGGATGCTCCAGGTTTTTAAGATGAGATTGAACAACCATTTATCTGAAATGGTATAAAGTAACGATGGTGAACCTTTTTGTTGTGGTGTGCCAAAAGCATGTACACCCACAATGCAATGTGCCCTGCCCCCCTGTGCATGTGCGAGCAACATCCTTGCCCTGCTCCCTTACATGCACTATGCATGCGTGTGCCTCCCAGCTGATTTTTGGCCCATTTGAGGCTGTTTTCACTCTCTCAGAGGCTTAAGGGAAGCCTCTGCAGCCTCGGGAGGCCGAAAAACAGGCCTTGCAGAAATACCGGTAGTGTCCATTTTCAGCCTCCGGAGGGCCTCTGGAGCATGAGGGAGGCCATTGTCATCCTCCCAGAAGCTTGAGGGAACACTCTGGAGCCTCGGACGGCTGAAAATGGGCCTGTTGCAGCACTTCCGGTATTTCCAGAAGGCCCATTTTTTGGCCTCCTGAGGGTGCAGAGGCTTCCCTTGAGCCTCCAGGAGGGTGAAAACAGCCTCAAATGGGCCGAAAATCAGCTGGGAGGTGTGCATGCATAGTGCAGGTAAGTTTGCTGGGGCTCATGTGCCGGCAGAAATGGCTCTGTATGTCACCTGTGGCATGTATGCCATAGGTTCACCATCACAAGTATAGAGTCTCCTGCTTTGAGTAGAAGATATCCAACATCCCTTTCAGACTCAGTTATTTTGTTAAAGCTATAACCTTATTTTTCAAAGCAGGTTACAATAAGACTTGGAGGGATTTCCAGAGGATAAAGGATTTAGATGACCAAAATACTTTTTCAGGGACGAGTTAGTCTACATTTTGTTTATTTCAACCTATTTTGGGGGGCAGCTATTTGGCTAGAACAAAGCTAACACCCAACATGAGGATTTTGCAGCCTAATCTTTTTTCGTTTCTTGCTTACTTGTTTCATTTCCAAAAGGATATAATGAATTTTTTGAAAGTCACCATTCTAACATCTTCCCATTTTAATGCTCAAAGGTTCTCTTTTTCCTTTATTTCCTACTTTCTGAGTTCAGTTTGTCTTTTCTTTTACTATATAGGTAGCCCTTGACTTACAACCACAACTGAGCCTAAAATTTCTGTGCCTAGGAGAGACAGTTGTTAAGTGGGTCTTGCCCCATTTTATGACCTTTCTTACCACGGCTGTTAAGTGAATCACTAGAGTTGTTCAGCTAGTTGATGGTTGCTAAGAAAATCTGGCTTCCCCGTTAACTTGGCTTGCAAGAAGGTATCAAAATTGCAAATTCTCTACCATTTTCCCAAAGTCTCGACCTCTTTTTTGTCATGTGGTGACCAAAACTGAATGCTACCGTGTTTTCCCGAAAATAGGATATTTTTTTTGCCACCAAAAAAGGCACCAGGTTTTATTTTCGAGGGGGGGTGACATCCACTGAGTAACCTTACCTGTGTGCATCACACCTGGCCTCCTTTTTGCTGTCAGAGGCCTTCGGGAACTTCTTCTGCAGCCGGCAAAGCTTTCCTGAAGGCCTCTGCAGCCAATAACAGACCTCTGGATTGATCCAGAGCTTTGTTATTAGCTAGAGAGGCCTTCAGGAAAGTCTTGCTAGCTGCAGAAGAAATGGGCCAGCAAGATAGATGTCGGGGTATGTGAGGCCTTGGCTACAACTTAGTTAGTCTTAAAACTTAGTCTTAGTGGACAGCCAGCTAAATATGATCCAGCAGTATGCAGCAGCAGCCAAAAAAGCTAATGCAACCTGAAGTGGCATTAACAGAGGGATACAAGCGAGATCAAGGGAGGTGTAATACCACTCTGTAAAGCCTTAGTAAGGCCACACCGAGAATATTGCATCCAGTTTTGTTCACCACACTATAAAAATATGTTAAGACTCTAGAAAGAGTGCAGAGAAGAGCAACCAAGATGATTAGGGGACTGGAGGCTAAAACATACAATGGATGGTTGCAGGAACTGGGCTTGGCTAGTCTAGTGAAGAGAAGGACCAGGGGAGACAGGAGAGCATCTTCCAATATTTGAGGGGCTGCCACAGAGAGGAGGGGGGTCAAGCTATTTTCTAAAGCGCCTGTAGGCCAGACAAGGAATAATGGATGGAAACTGAACAAGGAGAGATTTAACCTAGAAATTTATTTTATTTATTTATTTTGATTTGTCAATTGCTTACAAGATAATAGGTATAAGTATATACATAATTATGAATACATGAAATGGGTACATATAAGAAAAATAAAAGAAACAAAAATAAAAGAAATAAGCAGAAACTTTCTGACAGTGAGAACAATCAACCCATGGAACAGCTTTGCCTTCAGAAGTTGTGGGAGCTTCATCACCTGAGATCTTCAAGAAGAGATTGGCCTGCCATCTGTCAGAAGTGGTGTAGGGTCTCTCACTTGGGAGGGGGGTTGGACTAGATAACCTACAAGGTCCCTTCCAACTCTGATTATCTGTTAACTGTTAACTGTTCAAAGGTAAGTAGTAAGTAGGAGGGCAGTTCCAGCCACCCCATTTCCACCTTAGCTTAATTTTTACCCATCCACTCTGGAGTGGGTGGGATCTTAATTAGGGCTTATTTTGGGCACATGTATAAAAATCAAGCTAGGAGTTACTTTCAGGGTAGGTCATATTTTCGGGGAAACAGGGTAGTATTCCAGATGTGGTCTTATTAAGGTTTTATAAAATGGTAAAACGAGTACTGTGACGAGTTAGATACCCTCTGATTATCTCCTGATTAATTGTCCCATTCTTTTTTTAATAGTGGCATCTTGTAGCAAAAGCAAACAGAGGCTTAATATTGCCTCTTGCTTCTGTATCAGAAACATGTCTCCTTGGGAAAAGTGGAAGGCTCAAATTTTAGGCATTTGTCAGAGGTATTGCTTTTTGAAAAAAGGGAAAAGTTTAGCCAAAAGAAGAGTGGAAAAAAGTAGGGCAAAGGAACATGTCAAAGCAAAACAGCATCAAGGGCAGCCTGCACCTCTTGTCTGTAAATGGATTTGAGATTGGCAGGGGCCCTGGAGGCTCAGACAGCTGTCAGATTACTGATAAGGAGACCATCATGTTTCCAATAAGGATAGCAGAAGCTGAGTGGATCTAATTTTCTATCGTCGGTGGGTTTGGGTGAGACCCTGCTTGCGAAACCCTCCACGGCTGTCAGGCAGAATAAGATTTGATCAATTTATTGGGTGATCATTGTTTGAAAGGAGGGAAGGCAGCAATCACCCCAATCTGGTTGCTAAAAAGAGGGATGGTGGTGTTTGCTTGAAATGATCACCCCAATCTGGTTGCTGTAAAGAAAAGACAATTCGACAAATTCTGCCTGTGTGTCTCAGCTTCATGTAAAGTTCTCCATCACCTTGAAAATGCAGCCATAACCTGACATCGGAGAGCTATTTCTGTCCCTTCACATAACAGACCATCTCAAGAACTTTTGAGGAAGATGTCCCAAAAGGGGCTTTTTCAAGAGGCAACTGGACTTTCTTTCTTTCTTTCTTTCTTTCTTTCTTTCTTTCTTTCTTTCTTTCTTTCTTTCTTTCTTTCTTTCTTTCTTTCTTTCTTTCTTTCTTTCTTTCTTTCTTT
>BLBF01000006.1:6053786-6079988 GCA_015471245.1 Laticauda colubrina | reverse complement strand
TTTCTTTCTTTCTTTCTTTCTTTCTTTCTTTCTTTCTTTCTTTCTTTGAAAACATTTTGCTTCTCATCCAGGAAGCTTCTTCAGCTCTGCAAGTGAGATCTTTTGAATAAGATTGAATATTGATGCCAATATGAATCGCCAATATCCGATGACGGATATGGCACAAGAAGAAGGTAGATCTTATTCAGTGGTGGGATTCAAATGTTTTTACTACCAGTTCTGTGGGCATGGCATGGCTTTGTGGGCATGGCTTTGTGGGCGTGGCAGGGGAAGGATACTGCAAAATCTCCATTCCTTCCCCACCCCACTAATCTGCTTTCCAGCTCCGTTCTCCTGTGCAGGGCAACAAAGAAGACCCAGCCGATCAGCTGGGACTCAATGGGAGGCAGAGAATAGAAGGGGGCCAGACCAGTCAGAGGTGGGATTTGCAGGTTCTCTGAACTACTCAAAATTTCCGCTACTGGTTCTCCAGAACTGGTTAGAACCTGCTGAATACCCACCTCTGGTCAGCACCTGATGCCTACTTCAGTTCATTCTCAAAAGTGCTTTTTTTCAAAGAGAACTGGACTGTTCTTGTTGTTTTTTCCCCTTGAGGAGGAAGAAGAAGAAAACATTTTGTTTCACATCCAAGAAACTTCATCAGTTGTAATGGAGGGCAGGGAGAAGGATGGAGGATAGATACTGAAAATTGAAAATGGAAGGGGGGAAAATGAGATTGAGACCCCATCCAGTCTCAACTGTCAGTTCCTACCCTCCATTCCCCACTCCACCCAGAGGCAGGCAGGGAGGCAGGCAGACAGACAAACATAGATGATAGATAGGTAGATAGGTAGATAGGTAGATAGATAGGTAGGTAGGTAGGTAGGTAGATAGATAGATAGATAGATAGATAGATAGATAGATAGATAGATAGATAGATAGATGATAGATAGATAGATAGATAGATAGATAGATAGATAGATAGATATGGACGGACGGACAGACAGACAGACAGACAGACAGACAGATTACACACAGAGAGAAGTAGGCAAGGGAGAGAGACAGAAATAAGTACTAACATAAAAAGTAAAACGCAGTATAAATTGAGAGACATAACTATGAAGATATAGACATATGTAGCAAGATATCTACAGGTAGTCTTTGACTACACCTGTCGCTTAGCAACTGTTCAAATTTATGACAGATCCTGAAAAAATGTCTTTTTACTATATTTTATACTTTCTATATTGGTAGTCATTTCACTCTACATCTATCTATCTATCTATCTATCTATCTATCTATCTATCTATCTATCATCTATCTTCTATCTGTCTGTCTATTTGTCTATCTATCTAAGATATATAGGTGTGAGATATATAAATAAAGAAACATAATATAGAGACAAAGGCAGATATGTGTAGCAAATTAATCAGGGCTATGGCTTCCCTCCGGAAGTTGTGAATGCTCCATCACTGGAACTTTTTAAGAAGAGACTGGACAGCCATTTGTCCTGAATGATATAGGGCAGGGGTGTCCAACCTTTGCAAATTTAAGACTGTGGACTTCAACTCCCACAACTGAAGAGTAGTTGAAGTCCACAAATCTTAAAGAAGTTGCCAAGGTTGGATAACCCTGGTATAGGGTATCTACTCAAGTGGGGAGAGGGAGTTTGACTAGAAGACCTCCAAGGTTCCTTCCAATTCTATTATTCTGTCATTCTGCAATATATTAATCATTCCTTATTTAAATTTAACACAGTCATTCAGAATTACATAATGAATAAACACAAATTGAAAACAGTGTAGGGAGTTTTTTTAAACAGAGAGGCAAAGCCAGATATGTGAATAGAGAGATAGAGATGGAGAGGGAAGGAGGGAGGGAGGGGGAGGGAAAGAGAGAGAGATGGATGGAGTTGAGAGATAGGGGCCAAGTGAGGCATTTGTGCCTACATTGGCACTCTTGGGTGCCATATTGGGACCCTCAGGGTTACATCACCAAGAATCCCTACACTACATTAGGTGTGAACATGAGCATCACACCTAATGCCAAGTTTTGAAAATCTGTGAGGAAATGTGCACCGGGCTGAGGGTAGGGGATTGTTGACATATGCCATTTTTGATAGGTGACCTGCCAAAAAATACATTCTTGTGTTAGATTGTCGAGTCTAACAAGCCAAGAATTAGATGTCATGTCATTGGAGACAAGCTTTGGATAAGCGACTTTCCCTGGGGGTGCAGGGAGGGGGGAGGAGAAGCTGATCGAGGCTCAAGCTGGAATTCTAAAATGGAGGAGGACCAAACCAACATAATTATCTTTTTTTTTTTCAATGGGAAAAGGTGTCAGGCTGTCATGTTTGCTTCGGCAGATTCTCCAAGTACTAACCATTGTCACGGTAACAGTTATGACAAGCCCGGGCACTTAACTTTTCCTCCTATTGATAATTACAAATGTGAACAGGTGGGAGTTTGCACTTTGCACACCTGCCTGGCTGGTGTGGCTCCCTTAATTGGATGTGCCAAGTTTGAGAAAAAGGTAATCTGCCTTCACAAAGCAGGTGACAGGTAGATAAAGTGGGCTCACGGCTGACAGAATGAGATCGAAATATCTTCCTTTGCATTTGCTGCACGAAAGATGAACTTTCCCCAAACTTTTAACATGGCTAATTTGGCCCCAAAGGTGCTTTTTTCAAGAGACAACTGGACTTCCTTGTTTTTCTTTGAAGACTTTTCGCTTTTCACCCAAGAAGCTTCTTCAGCTCTGACTGGATGATGTGGAATAGAAGGATTGATACTCCTTACAGACAGCTGGTCATTTGCATCCTTTTAGAGGGTCGTTGAGGCCACTTGGAGATTTATCTGTATCCCAAATGTGGTCTTGCCATGTAATATAAAATGGTACCAACACTTCAATACTATCTCTCTGCCTATGTATCAATACTATCTCTCTGCCTATGACTATAATTTTAGTAACATATTGATCCCAACTCTGCTTGGTTCATAAACTGTTCTGAGACTATTTTCCATATGTTATTTCTGCAGAGATGTTCACATTTATTTTGTAACTCATGTAAAAACAGAAAAAACAGTTATGAAGTTGTGGCTTTGATCAGGAAGAACAAATAAATGGAAGTAACTGGGATTGCATGCTCTGTATCAGGCCCTGATAATACACACACACATAAAAGAGACTTTTTATGTCACTTGAGAGACCTAAAACTTGAGATTTTCAAAAACACTTGAGACTTTCGAGAAGAGATTAGACACTCATCTGTCAGAAATGGTGTAGGGTCTCCTGCTTGGGTAGGGGGTTGGACTAGATAACTACAAGGTCCCTTCCAACTCTGATTATCTGTTATCTGTTAGGTGGGGCTTCATTTGCAAAAGTCAAGTACTGCCATCTTGGCTTTTTTGACCTCATGTTACCACTGCACCTGGATAGTGGAGATTAAAAATAGCAACTCTGTGGCCCAAATTTAGATCAATTTTTGTATGCTTTCTGGTAATTCTGGACCTCTTCCATTTTCCCCTACCTTGTATTGAAGTAAATATGCTTTGTTTTTCAACTATGCTCATTTTAGATGACTTCTCCTTGTATGTCCCCAGCTGACAGCAAATTTTTAGCAATTACCTCAACAACATATCTGATGTGGTCAAATGAAGATTTTACCAAGTGGCGTCTGCAGGGTGTTTGTGTGTCAAAGAAATCAAAATGACAGCACAATCAAAGCCCCATTCCTTTTTAGATACATCGTTGTGGTTGCCATCTTGATTTCTAGGGAGAACTGGGATCAAAATAGTTTGGTAAAAATGACACCAGACTATCAATTCCTTTCTTAGCCGATGACTGGCAGGTGTCAGTCATTTCAGGTAAACCAGATGGGAAACAGGACCAGATAACTGAATTCTACTATATTGTATTAACATAACCTTGCAAGTTTGAAATGGATTGTTTCACAGGTTCCTCCCCCCCCCCCCCGACCATTAAGCAGCTATGGTGTCCTCCTTTTATCTATTTTCCCTCGGTAGAATCTCTTTGCATCCTACCTCAAGGTAACTCCAATATACTATTACCTCTGGAAAGTAGCTGATTTTTATATGCATTAGGTTAAGATAAACAGCAAAAAACAGCATGTGTGTAATTTGCCAGCAGTGTGTATCTTTTATGCAGTTTCCCAGCCTTTTATTCAACAGACAAATGGTTCACCAGCATTGACAAAGGCAAACAAATCACAAACTGCCCATAAATTTCACCTCCTGCAATTCGCAATGATAATGTTTCTCACTGTAGTTTTGTCCTTTGTCTTTTATGCTTAAAGAGATGGGCTTACAAGTTTCAGCTACCTATAGTAAGGAGCTAAACTGGTACTTACAGATTGCATTTAAAAGAGTAGAAAACCACAGAAACTCTGTGCCTTGGCTTCAGGGTAACAAATCTGAGTTGCCATAATCAGAACATACCACTAGATGGCAGCAAAGCAGTTGTATTTTTTTTTTAACCTTTCCTTCCCTCCAGTGGCTGTGCAGAATTTTGCAAGCCAGCTATTTAGTTCTGAATCACTTGACTTTGCAACCATTGTGACAAGATGAAGTTGCAGTAATGGATATTATTCCCTATAATAATTATATTTGGAAATGAGTGTGAATAACTGGATGAATTAATCCAGCTAATGGATGATGAATTAATTAATTCAGTTAATGAAAGGGCCAGTCACTCTGTCTCAGCTCAGCTCACCACACCACACAGGGTGGTTATTGTATGGAAAATAGGAAAGGAAACAAGTATAGGCAATCCTCAACTTATGACCACAATTGAGCCTAGAATTTCTGTTGCTAAGTAAGACAGTTGTTCATTGCATTTTGCCCCATTTTACGACCTTTCTTGCCACAATTGTTAAGTGAATCATTGCAGTTGTAAAGTTAGTAACAAAGTTGTTAGGTAATCTGGCTTCCTCATTGACTTTATTTGTCAGAAAGTCACCGAACTGGATCACATGACCCCAGGATACTGCAACCATCATAAATATGAGTCAGTTGCCAAGCATCTAAATTTTAATCATGTGACCAGGGGGATGCTGCAATGGTCATAAGTGTGAGAAATGATCATAAGTCACTTTTTTCAGTGCCTTTGTAACTGAACAGTCACTAAACAAATTATTGTAAATTGAGGACTATCTGTATTAGATATGTTAGCCACCACGAGTTATTTATCAAAACAATAAAGTTGTGATAAAAACAATAAAATAAATAAAATATATAGGCCACACAAAGAAAGCAAAGATATCTCTTCTCAAGTAACATGCAAAGTTATCTAAAGGATAACACTTTTAGAAGTGTTAAAATGAGGTTACCTTCAATGTCTTGATTCATTTATTTACTGCATTCAATTTATATACAGCTGCCCATCACACAGATGTGATTCTGGATGCCTTACAAAGTGAAAAACAGAAAAACAGCATCAGGGAAAAAAAAAAACCAAAGAAAATAAAAATGAAAAAACACCACATATTGTATAGCATGCAGATAAACCCATCCACAAATAAACTAAACCCAATTTTGGCACTGAACATTCTCAGCTTATTCAGGAGCAAATTCGGGAACCACAGAAACGTTAAAACCATGCAAATGTTAAAAACAAATATTTCCAATACAGCTCTTTGAATTGGGACAATTGATTCCCTGTTTTATTTTCATTCCAATTCAGCATCCAAAGGGATCTATGATTATAATCGAAAAGGTTTCTGCAATAAATCCTAATATATATACATATATATGTATGTGTATGTATCTGTATACATACACACACACACACATATATACATACACACAAACACCAGAGGTGGCATTCAGCAGGTTCTGACCAGTTCTGGAGAACTGGTAGCAGAAATTTTGAATAGTCCAGAGAACCAGCAAATGTCACATCTGACTGGAGATTTTACAGTGTCCTTCCCCTGCCACACCCACCAAGCCATGCCCACAAAACCGGTAGTAAAAAAAATTGAATCCCACCACTGACATGTGTGTGTGTGTGTGTGTGTGTGTGTGTGTGTGCTGCATAGATTAAAAAGAGGTGGAGTTTCAATTCTAAGGTCATGGCTGCCATCTTAATTTTTTTTACCTACCCACTGGATCCTCCTGCTAGAATATCTGATGTAATAATATTGGAAATATGCTAAGTAGTAAATCTTCCCCCTTTTATTTGTACGACCACAACTTTTGTATTCTGAAAATGATAATTTTTAAGCATGGAATCATAAAAAAAAACACCTGCTCATAAACCCCCCTCTAAAATTTATAGATAGCCTTGGTATGCAATGCCCAAGGCATGTACCTTTTTATTAAAGTTCTTTTTAAAATGTTCCTTTTCATTTCGAAGAAATGGTGAGACTGTGTTGCTAAAAATTGATGTTTTTCTTGTTAACATTTATATTTATGCTAGGTAAAAACATTGGTTGGTTTAGTGGAATGCATAACTTGACTGGTTCAATTGCATCTTTAGGCAGTATGCAATGTGCAGCATTTAAAAGAAAAACATTTCATATAAGGCAGAAAGGACAGCTATTGATTTTCTTTAAAATGGAAGTATGTCTTCTTACCCATATCCTTCTCAAATGAATCTTACAAATTTAATGTGGATTCGTGAAAGGTCCTCACCAGTCCATGAAATCTATCTTAAAGAATTGAAGTAATTTGAGAAAGAACTATATACTCATTCCAAACATCTATACAGGTAATTCTCATTTAGTGACAACAATTGAGAGTTGTTGTTAAGTGAAACTGCATCAAAATCATGAGGCTATGCTTATGATTCCCTTTGCTTTACAAAAACAGAACCCTTAAATAGGCAGGTTCAGAATAGGATTATCCTGACCAAGGCTTCTGAGACTGTAATTATGCACATGCTTCTTTTAAAAACAAGTCTGGTTTTATTGCAACACTGGGAATTATTTTCATTCCCATCCGGTAATGAATTCTCAAACAGTCCCTCGAGATAAGCTCCCACCTTTCCTTTCTGTGAAATGCTGCCAATAACAAAAGTGTCCAATGAACCAGAAAAAAAACCAACCGAACTATAAAGAGCTTCAAGGACGACTCTGAACCGCGCAAATGACTTTGCTTCCTGCAAAGGTTTCATCATCTTTGCCTGACTTTTCTCTCTTATGAGAGGAGCAATCACCCCCCAGCCTTATTCCCGAGTCACCCTTTTGTTTCAGCTGCTCTCACCTTCTAGCAGCTCTGTGCACATGCACATTGGGAACAGGCTCCCTGGGATCCTCTGCCTTGCTGCTGCCAGACTCCAGAAGCTCCAGAATCAGCACCCCACTCCCAGATGGTCCTGGTCCCCTCTCTGCATCGGATGCAGGACCCTCATCCAAGTAATCTATTTTATTCTATTTCATTCCATTCCATTCCATTCCATTCCATTCCATTCCATTCCATTCTATTCTATTCTATTCTATTCTATTCTCTCTGTCTTGTTTTTTAAGGTCCAATTTTCACAACCCTAGGCAGCTACCAGGAACACGAAAGAACAGACTAACCTACATTTGGTTGCTGATGTCCTTGTTTTTCCATATTTGGCTACTGTTGCTCATTGCTGTGCGACCCAGTGCAATCCAATATTTTGCTTTTAGGCTGCATTCATTGCTATCCTACCCCTTACAAAGTTGGCTTGAAATTGCCAATGTTGCAGTTCTAGCCACCTTTGCCTGGAAAACACAAAATGGTTGTGAAGGCCATTGGGTCAAATGCCACAACACGGTAAGCAAAAGGGCCAAAATTCTCCAGAAACTGTGTGAACTGCCAATATGTTCATTCTTTTAACAGGTTACAACCCATAATTTTCTTTGACATTTTTTTTTCCTTGTTCACAAAAGGATTTTTCTCCTTAGCCCAATGTCCAACTTTCCTCCCTTGTCCTGCAGTGCTACAATTTGTGAAAAAAACATTACCAGTTGATTCTGCTGAGCATGTAACCTGGCCACGAGATGCTTGAGCCATAAATAATTCTGTCAATAATATATAGATGTGTACAATTACTGAGATGATAAAATCTTTCACAACTTTGCCATTTCTTTCTCTCCCCCCACCCACCTCCAAAGAGGAATGAGTGTGTTTGTCTTGACATTTTAATTTTAATATCTGTAGAAGAAATGTATTCTTTCCAATTTCTAACAATTCTTTTAATACTGTTTCCTTCCTAGGATGGATACATTTTATTTCTTCTCCAAATAGTCTTCTCCCTGCTTCATGGCTGCTGAAGGAAGTCTCTAATTAAGGTACTGAAATTATTATTATTATTATTATTTTTCCCTCTTGTAACTCTTTCATCTTTGGCTGTGATAATTCTATTTTGCTTGGTTTCCAAAAAGGACTTACAGAGCTTTTTTAAAAAATAATTTTGTACTACATCCGTATCAGTTCTTGGTATGATTTCTTGGAATACTTTTCTGCATCCAGTTAGAACGGTTAGGCTAGATGGATTTCCATGTGGCCTCCCATCCCAGCTGGTGTGATTGGGGAAAGAGCTTGGTGGCAGGGAAAATGAAGCGACAATTCTTAGGAAACTGTCAACAGAGATGGGTCTATCTGTCAGAGTGCACACAATGCAACTATGTGCAGAGGTGGTATTCAGCTGATTCGGACCGTTTCTGGCGTACCAGTGGCAGAAATGTTGTGTAGTTCACAAAACTGGCAAATACCACCTCTGACTGGGCCCACCCACCTGCCCCCATCATTAGCTCTCCTATTGTCAGGGCTCCAGTAGTTACCCCCATTTAAATCATGAGTCTCTAACCAGATTTTCAAAGCTTAAAGAAAGTTTATTAGGAGTAAACATGTGGGTGCTGCTTGGGTGTAGCTGACTCTGAAGCACATAATTCATTGTCACCCTTGACCCTAGTTTTCCCCCAACCCTTGGGTGAATCATAATTCATATTCTCCAATGGGACAATCCCTAGCCAAGAGTCATCAATCATACTCTCCAGTTAGAGTTTTGCATGGCACAAACTTCGGTTGCCTAGAAACTGTCTATGAAAACATTTAAGGAATGCAATTTCAGTTTGCAAGCTGTTGCATTTCTCTCCCCCCCCCCCCTTTCAGTTGGCAACTCTAAAGATCAGAGAAATATTTTATGAGTTGACACATATATTCCCTTGTTTTTTAGCTCAGCTGATTCACACAGCAGCGTGCACATAGAACTGCTCATACAACCGGTAGAAAAACATTTGGAAATCCACCACTGACGATGTGAGACAAACCCAGCAGCAAATGCAGGAAACAGGGGCTGCATAGTAGTTTTATCTATAAAGAATATATACATACATGTCCTTTAGTCAGACCTCAAAAAAATAAAAAAGCAATCAGCAATTATAGCAGACATGGGAGAGAGATATGTCCCAACAGGACCTCTTCTTATTCCAGGCTCTTAAAGCGATATCAGCCCAAAAAACTTGCTGATTCATTCCCAGCATTACATCCTCCGAGAAGCTGGTCAGCTCTTAAATCTTAAGGGACACCTTGGGGAATCAGATTTTTCCACCCTAAAAGTTTTTCTTGATATTTTCATGTAAGGGTAGACAATGTTTTGGATGCTTAAGGATAAAACTGTTTTACTGTGCAATTTGGGGAGCAAAATTTAGGGTTTTTTTTTTTTTTTTTTTTAGGGAGAAAGAACAGATTAAAAAGAGGTTTTTAATTTATCCTTTCCCCCACCAATGTACATGTTTGACAAATAAATAAATAAAATATGGGAGATGTAAATTAATGTCCTGCTTTATCAAATATTCATTGTGCTTCTGATGGTGCAAAATTGAGGGGCCAGAGAAAGATATCCTGTCCATATAATCTCTCTCTTCTGTGTATACCCGGACAATGAATTTCATTTCTATGGGAAAAAGAAAGGGAATTTTGCCTAGAGTCCAAGGGAGTTTAGCCATTCTCAAACCAAATCTTCATTTGGTTGTCAATGATTCATGGAAGTTCTGGACATCACTGATTTTTGGCTTTGATGAGAGTGGGCCTGCCTCTGAAGGCTATCTACTGATAAATTGGTGGTTTTCCTTGAGTAATGGTTGGCTTCTGGGAGAACAGACAGTTGGACTAGAAAAACTAGGCCTATGCATCAGAAAGACGTGGCTTTATGACTGCATTGTATTGTACAGATAGCCTTCAACGTACGACCACAATTGAGTACAAAATTTACATTGCTGAGTGAGAAATGTGTTAAGTGCCCCCATTTTGCATCTTTTTTGTGCTGTTTTTGTTAAGTGAATCGCTGCAGTTGCTAAATTCATAGCACAGTTGTTAAAGTGAATCTCATTTCCTCATGGGCTTTGCTTGACAGAAGGTTGCCAAAGCGGATCACATGATCCCAGGAACACTGCAACTGTCATAAATATGAGTCAGTGGTCAAGCATCTGAATGTAAATCACAGTGTCCATGGAGATTCTGCAATGGTCACAGCTCACTTTTTTCAGTGCCATTGTCACCTTGAACAGTTATTAAGTGAACCATTGTAAGTCAAGGACTACCTGTATTGTATTGCATTGTATTGTATTGTATTGTGTTGTATTGTATTGTATTGTATTGTATTATACTGTATTGTATTGTATTATACGGCGCTGCACTGCATTGTATTTGAGCAAGGTAGCCTAGTGGTGAAAATGCCCGCTTCTGATTTGGAAGGCTGAAAGTTCAATCCTAGGTAGCGGCAGGTTTTTCTCTCCTAGAGTGCAAAGAAAAAATATCTGCTGTGAACTCCATGTGGCATCAGGAAGGGTATCCAGCCAGTAAATTCTCAGCTTCATCCACCTGCCCTCACTCTACTCTGAATGTAGGGATTACAGGGTTGTAAAAAACAGAAAGTATTGTATTGTATTGCATTGCATTGCATTGAAAACATATTTATGTAACCTCCCCCAACTTTATCACCAACTCTGGGTGGATCCCAATGTTTGGTGGCGACGTAGAAATGCAAATGTCCAATTCCAAGAGATGTAACCATTATAAATGAACTCAGAGACATTTCAATTCCTCAAAGAACAAGTTTATTATTATAAACCATCTTAGCACTAACTAGTGGAAAGCCATTACTGAAAGTTTCCCGGCTTTCCACGTCACTATAACTAGAATTTTCTCAATTTTCCAAAACAATATGTCACATTGTCCAACCAGGATATTGAAACGGTTTCCTGGCAACTTCACTCCTCCTTCCTTCATCCAAGCAGCTGTTGGAACGCAGCTGACTTATCGTCCAGCTATGTTGTTTTGGCTGGAGTTCCATCCACCACAGCTCTCCCTCAGTGGTGGGATTCAAAAAAAATTACTACCAGTTCTGTGGGCGTGGCTTGGTGGGTGTGATGTGCTTGGTGGGTGTGGCTTGGTGGGCATGGGAGGGGAAGGATACTGAAAAATCTCCAGTCCCTCCCCATCCCACTAACCTGCTTTCCAGCTCTGTTCTCCTGTGCAGGGCAACCAAAGGAGTGCAGCCAATCAGCCAATCAGCTGAGACTCGGGAGGCGGAGAAGAGATGGGGCAGGGCCAGTCAGAGGTGCTATTTGTTGGTTCTCCAAACTACTCAAAATTTCCGCTACTGGTCCTCCAGAACTGGTCAGAACCTGCTGAATACTACCTCTCTTCACTTCCAGCTCTCAAGCGTGTCAAACAAGCAACGTTGTGGTTCCACTAACCAAGATGGGAGGCAACAGGCCAATACTTATACCAGAAGTCTTCCTACACATTGGCAGATGGTTTTAACACATAAAGAGACAATTCATGGTGAGGATGTGGAAATATCACATCCAACAGTTTTTACATTTCCCCAGAAGACCTCCTAGAGATACTGCTACCCTGACATATTCAATTTCCCTGAGTTTATTTAATGGAAGGGCTTCCTTGAATCCCTGTCTTATCTCTTGCTCTTTTCCTTTAACTGTTAGTTAATCAGATTCTTGTACAGAGCTTGCAATAAATCTTTATATTTGTTTGAACCACCTGAATCTCTTGATTTTACCAGTGCTTTACATTAATCTGAACTACTAATAGTTAAGGGAAATGAGTGAGAATTAATGTTGGAGTCTGAATCTGAGACAGAAGATGAAAGCTGACAGCAAGCGGGAGAGCAGCTCCATTGGCTATGGAGGAAACTGGGGAAGGGCAAAGTCAGGCTGAACAGAGCAGGGGAGAGGTAGAACATGGGGAGAGGGTGTTCAGAGGAAGACCAAGGCCCTCCCCTTCCTCATCCTAGGCCATGCAGGAAAGAATACAGAAGAGAGCAACATGGGTTGCATGGCTTACGGGGGAGGAAAGGGCCCTAATTCCCTTCATTAGCCACAGCTGGGAAGAGAGTTTAAAGGAGAAGCAATTGAGAGGGCCTTTTCTTGGGAACAAACGCTGAATTCATCTTGTGTTCAGAATTGTAGTCTGCATTCCTGGCATTCCTACTGATTGTTTGAATTATTGCCATGATTCTTCACTCTTGGACTCATTATCTTGCCCTGCTGGAGTGATTGATTGCAGAGTTTGCTCCAGCATTTGGACTGGAGTATCTGCAGCCAGAGGTTGCTGCAGGTTTGTGGGAGAGTAAACAGGACATTGGGGGCAATGTTGGTACCAATAAAGGGACTCATACCAGTTCTCTGGCTGTGTTGCCTTCGTGCCATGCCCCGGGTCATCACAAAAGCATTCAAGGTGGGCTGGACTTAGATCTCTTGTGATCACACAGCAATTCATGACTGGTGACATATTTGACCCCTCCCTCAAGCTGAGCCTGGTAATCTCCTACAGATGCTTCTCTTATAAATGCAGTTGTGTTGTCTTTTTCTTTGGATTTAGAAAGGAGAAATTTTAGGATGGGCACGGACACAATTTACACTTCTTTGTGGCCTTTGTTGACCTTCCTTGATGGGACTATTTCTGGTTTTCTCGCTCCATCAGCATTATTAGAATCGCTGTGCCTTCTCGATAAAAGCTCGAATCTTTATTTAGACCTGGCTGTTAGAAGCTACCAAGTCTTTAGCATTCTCCCCGACAGCCGGCTTTATTTTATGAGCACCATGCATTCCTGTTCCTCAAATTTTATTTTAAACCTATCCATATGGACATTCCTAAAATAGGCTTTGGGATTTGGGAAAACTTTTGAAGGCAAAAAAAAAAAAAAAAAAAAAGGAAGTGACATACATACAACATATATTGATTTTATGGCACCTCTGAACAATGTGAAATTAAGATTACCGTGAAATCCATTTTGGCAACCAAGCCAGATACTTGCTTTTGAAAAAAACAAATGCTAGTAAAGTTGAAACAAAGAGGTCTTTTTAAAAATCTCTCTTATTTTTTTATTTGACTTTTGATTGTCTTTTTTTTAAAATTAAGGAACCGATTTCAAAATTTGGAGGGAAGTCCAAAATTATATGATGGGACTTCTATTTACATAATAGGGATTTTATTTTATTTTTCTTTTGATGTCTTTCAAAGACTATTATACAGGTAAGTCCTCAACTTAGACCACAATTGAGTCCAAAATTTCTGTTTCCAAGAGAGACAGTTGTTAAGTGAGCTTTGCCCCAGTTTACAACCCTTGTTTGCCACAGTTGTTAAGTGAATCACTGTGATTGTCTGGTAAGTAACTGTTGTGGTTCGCCGGCAGCAGGTGAGGACGGCTGAGGTCTTGGAGGGCGAGGACTCAGATGAGGGGCCTGCGTGTGGTGCAGGGATGGATCCAGGACTGTCAGAGAGTGGAGGGCTGCCTTCAGAGCTTGTGGAGTCTGGCAGTAGTGATGCAGAGGACCCTGAGGAGCCTGTTCCCAGTGTGCATGCACGCAAGGCTGTTTGAAGGAAAGAGCAACTGCAGCAGCATGGGTGACTCGGGAGGAAAGCTGCAAGGTGCTGGCCCCTCCCTTAAGGGATAAAAGCTAGCCCTCAGAGGTGGTATTCTTTGCAGGAAGCAAAGAAGTTCTTGCACTTCAAGTTGTCATGGAAGTTCAGTCTATCCTGGTTTGTTTTCGGAGACTTTTGGCTTTGAATATTTCCTGGCAATTTTTATCTTGAGTTCCTGGCAGCCTTGCACAAGGGCTTGGGACAATTAGTTTTAATAGTGTTTTACTGTAATGAACGGAATTCACAGAGACGCATTAAAATTTTTTCGTTTTTATCTCTGTTTTGTTTGATTTGAACGTGGCTTGGGTCAGAACAGTAACACAGTTAAGTGAATCGACCCCGCCCCCGTGACTTTTCATGTCAGAAGGTCACAAAAGGAGATCACGTGACCCCGGGACATTGCAACCGTCAATATGAGTCAGTTGCCAAACATCTGAATTTTGATCACATGACCATGAGGATGCTGGAAAGATTGTAACTGTGAAATATGGTCATATGTCGCTGTCAGGGTTCTGACAAATGCTCTAATCAAATCATGAGCCTCAAGTCAAAGTTCAAAAGAAATCCAATTATTTATTAGGAGCAACATGTTGGCACTTATCCTGATGAAGCCAGCTCTGACTCATGTAATTTACGGTGCACCTATAACCCTGTTCCCCCCCCCCCCCCCGTCCCCCGAGGTATGTCATCAATCATGTTCTCCAAATGGCTGGTGTGTCATAAATGATTTTGTCATGCTCATGTTAGAATCTAACTCCAATGGAGAGAAGGAACAGCCTATAGGGAGTGGGAGTGTGGTTCTGGAGGTTGTGGAGGAAACTGGGGAAGGAGACAGGCTGGCTGGGCATTCAGAGGAAGACCCAGGACCAGCCCCTCTTCATCGTTGGGTGCACAGGGAGGAGCGGATAAGGGAGAAATGTGAATGGCATGGTCTACAGGGGATGAAGGGGCCCTGATCCCCTTCATGGGCTGCAGCTGAGAGGACTGTTTAAAAGGACAAACTATGCATGGCAGAGTTGTTGGAAGCAAAGTGTGGAAATAATTGTAGTTTGTCAGTTTAAGAACTGGTGTCCTTCCCAGTGTGTGAATTTCGATATCTGTGGACGTCTTCAAATCCTTATCCTGCCTTGTCTCATTAATTGCTTCAGTATGGTTTGTGGTTTTTTTTTTTTTCCTATTTATAATTTATATGAATTTTGAGTTTGAATGGAAGATCTTTCTTTTCGCAACTGTTTGTGGGGCAGTTTTTTCTCCAATCAATGATAATTGGACTTTTGAAGCCAAGTTGAAGGTAAAGTTTTTGTGACTTTGTTCCTTTTGTATCCCACCCTGGATCATCACACATGTTCTCCAACAGAGGACTTTCACAGGCTCTAGAGATCACTGGATCGGTAACCTGGGAGACAGCCTTGGTAAGGTATGCGTGGAATGTACTTCTGGTTTTGATTGCCTTACTGCTCCTTCAGTAAAGAGCAGTAAAGCAATCCCCCTCCTCCCTATGGCAACTCGAAAGGAGTCCAGGAATGCTTTACGAGTTGACAGTTGCTTTTTTCATTTTACGAGTTGACAGTCGCTGTTGTAACTTTGAACGGTCACTAAATGAATGTTTGTAAGTCAAGGACTACCATTGTCTGATTTTCAAGATCTTTGAAGTTGTAAGAGGATGAGCTGGATACCAGGAATAGTTGAGAGAAAATGTTTGAGTTTCTAAGTCCTTTTTAGTGGAAAAAAAAGCGCTTCAAAACACACAGAAAAACAACCTGATAAATGTCCTAATATGTTGAAATATATGTTGGGGAGGAAAAAAAGAAAACTGCATCTGAAGAGAAACATCTCCACAAAGATATTTTGAAGAAAAATATATTTTGAAGTGAATACTAACATTCCAATTTTTCATGATGATTAAAGGAAAAATATGGTGTAATTCTGAAACAGAAGCAATGAAAGAGACCCAGGGAGCAGGCAAAGGAGAGTAAAGTTATATTGCAATTCAAAAAAGTCTCCATTTCTCAAGACTTTATGATAAGAGTGTTAGAAAGCCAAGGGTTGGGAGATATTTGATTCTTGGAGACAGAAGCCTTTTCTCTTTCAAGAAGTGCCATCTGTCAGAAATGGCATAGGGTCTCCTGCTTGGACGGTGGGTGGACCTTCCATTTCTGTTAATCTGTATCTGTGCGTTCTCAAAGTGGGACCATTATCTGAGTAAAGATTAAGGAAACAGATTTTATAAATATAGCAGAAATGAAATTTAATGGATTTAACAGATTTAACAGATTAATAGAGTTGGAAAGGACCTTGTAAGTCATCCAGTCCACCCCCAACCCTCACCCAAGCAGGAGACCCTACACCATTTCTAACAAATGGCAGTCCAAGCGCCTCTTGAAAGTCTCCAGTGATGAAGCTCCCACAACTTCCGAGGGCAACTTCTGTTCCATGGGTTGATTATTGTCACTGTCAGAAAGTTTCTCCTTATTTCCAGGTTGAATCTCCCCTTGTTCAGTTTCCATCCATTATTCCTTGTCTGACCTTCAGGTTTTTTGGAGAATAGCTTGACCCCTTCTTCTTTATAGCAGCCCCTCAAATATTGGAAGACTGCTATCCTGTCCCCCCCTGGTCCTTCACTAGACTAGCCAAGCCCAGTTTCTGCAACCCTTCATCATATATTTTAGCCCCTTATTTAATTTTGCTTATTTTTTTAATAAACATTTCTCCTGAGGCAGTGGTAGGATTCTACTGGTTCGGTGAGCGCGCAGGGGCAGCATTCGAAAAACACCAATTTACAGCTCTAAATCTTAGCTTCCACTGCCGTGCCAGTCAGCAAAACAATGGATGCACAAGCAATCAGCTGTGCCGTGCCTCAGTTGAGCTGCAAAACACGGAAAGATAGGACAGAGTTGAGCAGGCACGGGTGGGTGGGCCAACCAATCGTAGTTCATACTGGTTCACTTGAACTGGTGCGAACCGGTAGCAGCCCACCTCTGTCTTGAGGTACCCAATCCACACATATAACCAGTGGTGGGATTAAACATTTTTTTACTATCGGTTCTATGGGCATGGCTTGGTGGGCATGGCAGGGGAAGGATACTGTAAAATCTCCAGTCAGAGGTGAGATTTGCCAGTTCTCCGAATTACTCAAAATTTCCGCTACCGGTTTTCCAGAACTGGTCAGAACCTGCTGAATACTACCCTCTGCATATAACCAAGTTGACAGGAGTATACAAAGCCATTTTTTTTTTTTTGCTCCTTTGATCAACCTCTATTCTTCACTGCAGTCGACATTTTTACCCTCTGGCTTTCTACGAGCATTTTGCACATTGGGAAATTTCTCCATCCATTTTTCATCCCTAGTAAACCTTCTACCATGCTAGACAAATTCATTCACTTCCTGTATTTTTAATATATAACTTGCAGGCATTCCCTCTATTTTCTCGGCCAAGCTGTACTACCTTGGCCTTTGATACATTAATTTTCAGATCTGTATACCTCGCTGGATCGTGCAATATATTTAACACTATCTCAGCTTCTCAGCCAACATCGCAGCATCATCTGTAAAGAAAAAATAGACATATATTCGCCTCTGCAGCTAAGACGTCTCTAAAGTGTTTCTTATATATTTATCTATTAAAATACATTAAACAACCAAAGGGTCCTGACACATCTTTGTCTTATTCCATGCTCAGAACTGAACTACTCACTAAGTACTCAATTTATTCCCACTCAGACTTTACTGCTATCATATACTGCTGTTATCACATTGAACAGCTAACCTTCAAACTCCATATTCCCGAACAACATTCCATAACTCATGCCAGATTATTTCAAATATAAACTTTCTCTATATCAACCAAGTATAATAAACATCCTGTCTTACTAGCTTTTTTCAAGGATCTATAAAAATCAAGTAAGTACTCAGCCCCCAACTCCTGGCCAAGATACAGCCACATTGCAATTCCCAAATCTCCTCCTCCTCTTCCTCCTCCTTTCCTTCTTCTCTCTCCTTTCCTCTTTCAGAGAGCCATTGAGGCCACTTGAAGGTTTGTCTCTGTCCTTAGGGTCACTGCACCCATTTGTACTACTCGGTTGACCCTGAGGACACAGATAAACCAAGTGGCCTCAACAACACTCTAAAAGGATGCAAATGGCCAGCCATCTGCCAGGAGTATAAATCCTCCCATTCCCCCACCATCCAGTCAGAGCTGGAAAAGCTTTTTGGCTGAGAAGCGAAATGTCTTCAAAGAAAAACAAAGTAGTCCAGTTCCCTCTTGAAGGAAAAACAAAGAAAGCACCTTTGGGGCTCACCAAGAGTTGCTTTAAGGAAAAAAAACACACAAACACTCACACAGTGTTTGTTGAGCAAATAGCTACTAATTTTCATGACTTAAAAAGCAGGGCAGAGCTGTGAAAACTATACTGCCATTCTCAAAAGGAGTGATAATGGTTATTTCAAGTCAGCATAGACATGTAAAGTATGCGGTTGTGACAATGCATAAATTATTGAGCCATCTACCTGTGTGCTATTGATACCACCAGATGAAATGATGCTATGGCTGTAGAGAATTCATGCCCTGATATTCCATGCTACCCAGTTCGATGTAATCCCTCTTGGATATTCCACCTCATGCACCCCTTCCCCGATGAAAGGAATCCTGGCTTCTAGCCAGTCAAATGGTCAACTGCTCAATAAGCAGGATCTTGTGGAGAAAAGTAAAGTCTTACACTTAAGCAAAAAAAACCAAAAGTACACATATAGACTGGGTGAAGCCAGGCTCAATAGCAGGAACTGCGAGAGGGATCTTGGAGTCTCAGCTAAATATGAGCCAGCCATGTGCAGCAGCCGCCAAAAAAGCTAATGCAATCCTAAGTTGTATTAACAGAGGGATACAGTCAAGATCAGGTGAGGTACTAATACCCAGTCTATAAAGCCTTAGTAAGGCCACACCTAGAGTACTGCATCCAGTTTTGGTCAGCACATTATAAAAAAGCTGTTGAGACTTTAGAAAGAGTGCAGAGAAGAGCAACCAGGATGATGAGGGGACTGGAGACTAAAACATATGAAGAACGGTTACAAGAACTGAGCATGGCTAATCTAGGGAAGAAGACCAGGAGAGACATGATAGCAGTCTTCCAATATTTGAGGGGTTGCCACAGAGAGGAAGGGATCAAGCTATTTTCCAAGGCACCCGAAGGCCAGACAAGGAATAATGGATGGAAACTGAACAAGGAGAGATTCAACCTGGAAATGAGGAGGAATTTTTGGACTGTGAGAATAATCAACCAATGGAACAGAAGTTGCCCTCGGAAGTTGTGGGAGCGCCATCAGTTGAGACTTTCAAGAAGAGATTGGACTGCCATTTGTCAGAAATGGTGTAGGGTCTCCTGCTTGGGCAGGGGGTTGGACTAGATGACCTACAAGGTCCCTTCCAACTCTGATTATCTGTAATCTGTTATCTGTTTGTGAAGATCCTCATAGAATTGAGTTGCCCACACCAGCTGCTTGTGAGGCAGACAAGGCAACTATTTTACTACATGATCATCTAAGGACTCCCTCAGAGATATATCAATAAGAAACAAGATATTTTGGGGAGTTGCCCCACTGAACTGACTGCCCCAAACTTCAGGTCAGGATACTAGCAGATAATGTAGGAAAGACCAGGCAGAGCCTAGAGGTGGAGACAAGAGAGGACTCAGCCTAGAATTGTTACATGTCCACAAACCTTCCAAGTCCAACTCTCTTTGAATTCTGTTGACCCTTATTTGGCTCTGATTTAGTGCTGACCCATGGTTGACCAGATTCTTGTGTATAGACTTGAGGTATAAATCTTCTGAACTGGAAATTACGTACTAATAAAGGAGAACATTTGAAGCTCAGGGTTGACATGAGGGTTTCTTGGTGCTCTCTGATCTTGCTTGCTTTCTTGTTGATGTTTCCCTCTGGGCACAATGAGAATCTATATCTGCTAAATAAAACTCCACATTGGTGACAGGAAGGGCATCTGGCCAGTAAACACTCAGCTCCATTCTATTGTCCAGACCTCACCCCGCAAGGGGTTATGGGGTCATTAAAAGTTGATGAAAAAACAGACATTTATTACCCAAACTAGGTAACATCATCAGTATCATCAGGGTAGTGAAACATTTGCAAGAAAACAAGCAAGCTCAGAAAGCACCAAGGATCTCTCATGGAAATTACATGTGATCCTGCTTTTTCATGCCTAACAGATGTCAGGATTCAATATATGGCCAGTCATGGTCCACATACCCGAACTGAATATTTGAGTGAGAGGACCTGAGATCAAACTAGGATAAGCAGAGACAATGTGCCATTGTAACCAGGGGTGAGATTCAAAAATACCAACAACTGGTTCTCTGCCTGGTTGCTGGGTGGGCGTGGCCTGCTGGAACTTTCTCACCACCCCAGAGACTCCACATGGACCCATCACTTACCTGCAGCCAAAACTGGCTGTGTGAAGACTCCTGGGAGGGGAGGGGTCAGTGGGGCAGGGCCAGCCGGTTGGTTCAACTACCTGTTCAGCAAACCAGATGTAAATTTAACATCCAGTTCGCTCAAACTGGCCCGAACCGGATGAATCCCACCCCTGGTTGTAACATTGAACGGACACTAAACAAGCTATTATAAGCTGATGTTCTGACCCAAACCCTTTTCCAATAAAACAAACATGAACCAAAGGGAACATAAAACTTTTAATGATTTTTACGAATCCCCGGTTAAAAGGCTGCTCCAAACTAATTAACTTTGATAAACTGTGCAAGGCTGCCCAGAATTACAGATAAGAGTACCTAGAAATATTTCACAACACAAGAGTCTTCAAATACCAATTTAAGATACTGTAATGTCCACGAGACTGAGTTTCAAAACGTCTTTGCTTCCTGCAAAGAACGTCCGATTCACAGCTAGCTTTTATCTTCTTGAAGGAGGGGCCATTACCTTGCAGACTTACTCTTGAGTTGCCCATGCTGCTGCAGCTATTCTTTCCTGCAAGCAGCCCTGTGCACATGCGCACTTGGCACAGGCTCCTCAGGAACCTCCTCATCACTGCTGCCAGCCCCCACAATCTCTGAAGGCAGCAGTCCACTCCCTAATGGTCCTGGCCCCTCATCTGAGTCCTCGCTCTCCTCAGCCGTCTGTACCTGCTGCCAGAGAACCACAACAGCTGAGGACTTTCCTGCATTGTAATTCCAGCTTTTGCAATGCTGATGAATTTCACACCATGTCACAATTTCATCAGCATCTGCATGGAATTTCTCTGTAGGGGCAGCCCCTGCTTCTCCTATCTGCAGTCTGAAGGAGAGGGACAGGGTGTTATTTGTGTAAATCTTCTCATTTGCATCCAGTCAAGGAAGAACCAACTTCACACTTCTTTCTTTTTTCACTTCCCTATCGAGCCAACAAAATCTGAGATCAAAAACCACCTCTCCCCCCTTTTTTTTTTGCTATATGCAAAAGGGAGGTAACTACAGTACATTGACTGAGATTAGAAATGAAATGTTACACCGCACGCAAGATTGATTGTACAGGGGTTTTCCCTCCCACCCCCTTTGAAGGTGGCAAAGTGTGTTACGTTCCTGTCCATCAGGTTGTTAACTAACCATGAAACACAAACAGAAATGTTAGCTCTTGCCCTGATTTCTTTCTTTCTTTCTTTCTTTCTTCTTCTTTTTATCAATAAACATCGCAGGGGAATGTCTTCACCAAGCTGAGAGGAGCTGTGTTTTCAGCCTGTCAATCATGGGTCTCCAGAGATGGGATTTAATGAAAAGGAGAGGGCTGATTGGAAAACTTGCCCTTAAGATTGGGAAAAAATAAAATAAAATAAAACCCATCCTTTGCAGCACATCACGCTTGGAAATTTTAAGACAGAATTTTGAACTGTCCTTGATCAGTTGAAGGAAGACCTCCCCTGCTTTCTTCTCTGATGGTTCCCCAAAAGAGAAACCAAAATAATTGGCCAGTCCTGAGGACCAAAAATCAGGAAGGAAAGAGGGAATGTACTGTTGGAAGTTAAAATCTGCCCCTCTAAAATGAAATGTTTTAGGATATACTAAAAAGGCAGAATATTTCCCCTAAAAGAGAAGTAGAAACTCAGAGAGGCAGACTCACCCCCTCCCAATCTTTGTTATTAATGTGCCATTAAGGCCTGGGCCAGTCTATTCTACATAACAAAGATCTATGCTATTCTACATAACAAAGATCCTCCTTCAGGCAGAGCCATTTCATTGCCCTCCATTGCATCACCCAGCAAGATTCAACCAAACTTAGCAGACAGACAACCTACAAAGTCAGCTATGATCTCTGATAGCAACCGATCACGATACTCTTTCTGTACCCCAGGAAGTTCAAAGCCAGAGAAAACATAAAACCCAGGGACTCTCAGCATTTCTTTCCTTTTTTACTCAGGAACCCATCCTGCTCATCAATAAACCATCTTTCCAAACAGTCACCATGTTTCCAGGGTCTTTCTCCCCACTTGGAACTGAACCCAGATGGACATTTCTTCCAACAGTACCACGATTCGTGGTGTTTCTCAGATAGCTCATGGTCTCAAGCCAACACTCCTTCTGTCTCTCTACAGTTATAAAGAGGTGTCCCTAATCACATCTATAAAGGAGTGAAAGTATGACTGATAGAAACAGAGAGTCACAGGGCTGGAAGGAAGGGACCTTGGAGGTCTTCTAATCCTATCCCTTGCCCAAGCAGAAGTCCTCATACCATCCTGGATGAATGGTTGTCCATTTTATTTTTTTTTGAAGACCTCCAACACCCACAACTCCTGGAGGGAAGCTGTTCCATGGATTAATTGTTCTCACTGTCAGGAAATTCCTTCTTAATTCTATGTTGGGTCTCTCTTGAATGATCTTCATCCCATCAGCTTTATAAAGCCTTGGGAAGGCCACACTTGGAATACAGCATCCAGTTTTGGTTGCCGTGAGCTTAAAAGGAGGTTGAGACTCAAGAAAGAGAGCACTGAAAAGCAATAAAGATGATGAGGGGACTGGAGGCTAAAACATATGAAGAACGGTTACTGGAATTGGGTATGTCTAATTTAATGAAAAAAGGACTAGGGGAGACATGATAGCAGTCTTCCAATATCTCAGGGGCTACCACAAAGAGGAGAGGAGTCAAGCTATTCTCCAAAACACCTGAGGGTAGGACAAGAAGCAATAGGTGGAAACTAATCAAGCAGAGAAGCAACCTAGAACTCAGGAGAAATTTCCCGACAGAACAATTAATCAGTGGAACAACTTGCCTCCAGAAGTTGTAAATGTTCCAACACTGGAAGTTTTTAAGATGAGATTGGATAACTACTTGTCTGAAGTGGTCTAAGTGGGGGATTGGACTAGAAGACCTCCAAGGTCCCTTCTAACTCTGTTATTCTATTCTATACAGCTTCCACCCATTGCTTCTTGTCCTGGTTTCAGGTACTATGGAGCTATCTATGGTTCTATGTCCCAAATAGAGTTTATGAACATGATAAACTTTTGGGAAATGTTTAGGAAATGCCTAATCACCCTACTCCAAGCTTGCTTTGAGAGAAGCTAAAGGAAAGATAAAGATACATATGTTCAAGCTTGTCCTGATGTCTTCCTTGGACATCATCCACCAGGAGATTAGGAAGCTCCTAACAGGAGCAACAGTGATGAAAATTCTTTAATTGACCAATACACAGACACACTTTAACGTAGTTTCAACTTGATCAACGCTAGGGAATTCCTGGAAGTTTGCCACTCAGGCAAATGAGGCATCAACAGGCACAAAGAGATAAACAACATCTGCACACAATCAAAAGATACAGTTGAAAAGTTGAAAAAGAAACAAAAGAGACCAAAATGCCAGCAAATAGTAACCAGATAAACAGGGATTAGCATCAGTCCCCGATCAGATTTATCTGATTAGATTAGATTAGGGATTAGATTAATATCAGACCAACAATCAAGCAGTAAACAATGGCCTTATCAAGCAATTACCAAGAAGAGAACAATGTGTCAGCTTTGGAAGCCATGTTTTCTTAGAAACTTTGAAGCTGTAACATTTTTAATGCCTGGGAATTTGAGAAGGGGGATTGCATAGAGAGGTGGAAGATTAGACACAACAACATTCTTCTCATAAAGTCAAGGACAAGTTACCCTGCACCTGGGAAGGAGCATCTGGATGAATGTCTTCGGTTGAGACGATGCTTGATTGGGCCATATGATGGACTGGTGGGTGCAAGGGATGGGTTTGTGAATTTCAGTTGGGAAGGGGAAACCCGGAACTCTCAGATTCAGGTTTTCCCAGATGTGCCAGTATAACTTCTTCAGTTAATTCTTACTTGGGTGAACTTTTGTTTCTGAGTGCAGAATGAAATGGGGAGTATCATTGGAACGCTGACACAATGCTCCCATCAACACTGATAGGGCAAACCATTGGTATAGAAACAGAAAGCAAACTCTACTCCCTTCTAGCACTGATACTATTACCTAGTTGGGTAATGAAACATCTGCAAGAAAACGGCCCAGCTCAGAGAGCACCAAGGACCCCACAATAGAGGGAATAGAATGGAATAGAACAGAATAGAACAGAACAGTCATGGGCATATGATCAAAATTCAGATGCTTACCAACTGGTTCCTATTTATGATGCTTGCAATATCATAAGGAGGTCATGCAATCCCCTTGTTGTGACCTTCTGACAAGCAAAGTCAATGTTCTGATTTAGGCTTCCTTAGAAAGCATAGAACACAATCTTAGTCCCGGCAAAACCTCTTTTATTTCCATGGCTGTGAATTACGTTCATTCACAGCCTGCAAGGCTTCACAAACAGTCTTTCAGGGGAATGTTTATAAACACCCAACCTTATCACACTTGGAATACGGCCAGAGACACTGGGCAAGGCCAAACTTGACACAGAATCAAACAGAACTTTTCAAAGCTTGAACCGACCAGACAAACTAATTGCTTCCTGCAAAAGCTCACGTCCCATTCACTCCTCTTTTATGTCCTATGGGAAGGGTAAATCATCTCCGAAGTGTGGCCTTACTCCTGAATTGACCTTGCTTTCTCAGTTTGTTCTTGTCTTCTGGTAGCCCTGTGCATGCGCAGGCTGGGAACTGGCTCCAGAAACTCCCCCATCTCTCTGCTGTCCGAGCCCGAAGGCAGCTGATGACTGCCAGCCTGCCCTGGTCCAATCTCTGCCTCTGATGCAGAGCCTTCATCCAAGCCATCCTCAGCCTCCAGGAATGGCCCAGATTCCTCCCCAACCTCCTCACTCTGTTGAGTCCAACCTTGCTGCCAGCTCCATCAGCCACCAGCAGGCCACAACAGGGAAACCATTCACTTAACAACCATGTGACTAAATGGCAGTGATTCATTTAACAACTGTGGTGAGAAGGGTCATAAAATGGGCAAAACTAACTTAACAATTGTCTCACTTAGCAACAGAAATTGTGAGCTGAATTGTAGTACTAAGTCAAGGACTCCCCTGTATATTTCTTTTCAAAGTTTCATGGAAGATATTTCCTACTCCTGAATTAATCATCCTTATATATATTTTTAATTGCATCATTCTGAAATATATACTCTTTGGAGGAACAGAGAATGTACGCTGGAGAAGGGATGGGAGAGACAGTTGGCAGGTGACCAGCAGGGTCCATCCCATCCAATTAAAAAGAAAAGGTTAATCTTCTGATTATATTTGATGAACTGCTTCGACTGGAGGAGGTTCAAACAACTTCTACTCCCTTCAGAAACGGTTCAACTTCACCTGCCAATATTGGATGTTAACTTTGACTTGAAGGCTGAGTTACACCAGGGAATAAAATTAAAAGTGTGGTGTCAACCCAGCCTTTTCAAAGTTGAGCATGACATCATTGTCTGTGCTCAAATCTCTCCAAAAATGACTTGATGACCTGGGCAAATTGCTATCTTTACAGCCTAATCCACACCATCAGAAATCAAGCGGAAGCTTTTGGAAAAAAGAAGGATGAGCAGACTGGGGTCAAGCATCTCCTCTTATCTAATTACTTTTCAAGATACATTTCGCCTCCAGATATTTTTTTCCCCCTTGGATTTTTTTTTTTTTAATGAAAAATCCAGGATAAAAAAAATGCCACGTTGTTCCAAATCAAAGAAAGGTTGAGCTTAGTTTTCCTTGACAGGACAGATGATTGAGGGATGTCTTAAATGTTTCTTTTACTGTACAGGTGGTCCTCAACTTATGGCCGCAATGGAGTCCCAATTTGGAGTCCCAAATTGCTAAGCGAGACAGTCTGTTGTGGCCTGTTGGCTGTCGGCCCCTCCAGAAGCTGAATCGAGGAGGAGGAGGAGGAGGAGGAGGAGGAGGAGGAGGAGGAGG